>OY992538.1:190958244-191558244 GCA_963921195.1 Pegoplata infirma | reverse complement strand
ATATCACAATGGACCTCAGAGTCTATGTGTGGCGACGTAAAACGTAAGCAGCCACTTAAAACGTAACCTAAGTTCCATAACTGCGATTTCTTTCAGATTCTCGAGTTATACTTTGCCTAAAATTCGCTCGCGATGACTGGCCAATGCGGGGCATTTGCACTGGATACGTCAACTGTTTCATCCGCATTCGGTTCATCACATCTTCTACAGTTGGAATCAGAGATAAGTTCTATTCTTTTTGCGTGGAAACTCTGTGAGTAAACGACATTCTGTTGAGAGAAAGTAGGTAGCGAGTTCTTCTAAAGTCGTAACGCGTCCAGATTATTCTGGTAATTCTGCTTGTACTTTACTCTTTCCACTTTCCGTTCGTCATGGAAATACACTTACAATCAGTTCTTGGTGGAAAGCTTTAAATGATGACTTTTGCATGGATGAAGAGGAGTTGGCAACTATCGAACACTTCATCTGTCATTGCCCTTTCTGGACAGAGACTTGCTTCACTGGGATCTAGCGAGCTGCACGATCTTTCTGATTTGTCGGATCTCAAAATTCTATATCTTAGGAGTTTCATTAGAATCTCAAATTGGTTTAACGGCAGGGGCTAGCAGGGAAACCTATTGCAGTCCCGTGGTATTACAATGGACCTCAGAGTCTATGTGTGCTGACGTAAAACGTCAGCAGCCACTTACAACCTAACCTAAGGTTCATAACTGCGATTTCTTTCAGATTCTCGAGTTCTGCTTTGCCTAAAATTCTGTTTCATCCGTATTCGGTTCATCACATCTTCTACAGTTGGAATCAGAGATAATTTCAATTGTTCTTGCGTGGAAAGCAATTATCATGTGGCCACTCCGTGAGTAAACGACATTCTGTTGAGAGAAAGTTGGTAGCGAGTTCTTCTAAAGTCGTAACGCGGCCAGATTATTCTGGTTGTACTTAACTCTTTTCATTTCCCGTTCGCCATGGAAATACACTTACAATCAGTTCTTGACGGAAAGCTTTAAATGATGACTTTTGCCGGAGTTGCATGGATGAAGAGGAGTTGGCAACTATCGAACACTTTATCTGTCATTGTCCTTTCTGGACAGAGACTTGCTTCACTGGGATCTAACGAGCTGCACGATCTTTCTGATCTTAGAAGTTTCATAAGAATCTCAAATTGGTTTAACGGCAGTGGCCAGCAGGGAAACCTATTGCAGTCCCGTGGTATTACAATGGACCTCAGAGTCTATGTGTCCTGACGTAAAACGTCAGCAGCCACTTACAACCTAAACTAAGGTTCATAACTGCAATTTCTTTCAGATTCTCGAGTTCTGCTTTGCCTAAAATTCTGTTTCATCCGTATTCGGTTCATCACATCTACAGTTGGAATCAAAGATATGTTCAATTGTTCTTGCGTGGAAAGCAATTAGGCAGTGTCCTGTGGCCACTCTGTGAGTAAACGATATTCTGTTGAAAGAAAGTAGGTATCGAGTTCTTCTGGGGTCGTAACGCGGCCAGATTATTCTGGTAATTCTGCTTGTACTTAACTCTTTCCACTTTCCGTTCGTCATGGAAATACACTGACAATCACTTCTCGATGGAAAGCTGCAAAATTTTAAATGATGACCCTTCATGGGTCGAAAAAGACACACAACGGGTTTATTGAAAGTGATAAAGATCAAACGTTTTTCTCTTCAAACAAAATATTGACAACACTAGCTAATTGTTGAACTATATGTCAAACCACCATGGAAACACTAAAACTAAAATATCAACAAATAGTAATAATAACAGCAACAACAATAAAAATAGCAACAACAATAGAACAACAAAAAAAAAGGAAATCATCAAGGCAACAATGCTTTGAGGATTTATACAAACATACACATAAATATATACAAATGTATGTAAGTGTGTGTGTGTGTATAAAACATAAATTTACCAACACATAGATATAACTGAAAAATTTACTGTTAATCTGTCAGTAGAAGAAGAAGAAGAAAAAAAAACAAACATTGTTATTAACTAGCCTAGAAAGAACACTAAAAAAAATCCAACAACAATAAAAGCAAACTAAAACAAGTAAGAAAATTATAGTCGGTCAAGACCGACCATAAAATACCCTACACCAGAGTTTCCCGGAAAATGGGTCCCAAGTTCAAACATGGACTGATTAGATCTATATTTTGTCAAATCTTTAATAAGTGTAAAAAGCACTCACTAATCAAATTTGAGTGGAATAGGCTTCTTTTTGTTGACAATAAATCACTTCAACTGAATATCGGGCGAAATTTCCACATGGGACCTAAGTCCAAAAATGGTCCGATGATAATCAGATTTGATAAGGTTATTAAAGTACGCGTTTAACATACACAAACAGAATTTTAATTAAATATTTTCTATTTTCATGAAATTTGAGAGATTTATGTGAAAATCGGGAAGGTGGTTTGTATGGGGGCTACAATAAGAACTGGTTCGATTTCTTTAAAATTTGGAATGGTGATTTGTGTTGATAAAACATGATTACCCGCCAAATTTCGAATAGATACCTGTTAAAATGCATCTATTAGAGTCATTTGAGCCAAAACTAAAGAGGACCTTTGTATGGGGGCTAGGTCTAAATATGGACCGATTTTTTCCAATTTCAATAGGCTTCGTCCTTGGGCCAAAAGAGGCTTAAGTTTCAAATTTCAAGTCAATTGATTAAGAATTGCGACCTGTATAGTGTTTACACCGTTTACATGGACAGACGGACGGACGGACGGACGGACGGACGGACAGACGGACGGACGGACAGACGGACGGACGGACGGACATCGCTAAATCGACTCAAAAAGTGATTCTAAGCCGATCGGTATACTTAAAAGTGGGTCTAGGTCCAATATTTCGGGTAGTTACAAACATCAGCACAAACTCATTATACCCTGTACCACAGTGTGGTGTAGGGTATAAAAAGACTTTTTGTACATACCAGCAAAAAAGTAAAAGAAAACCCCAAAAAAAAGAAAGAACGAAATAAATAGTTTGTTCTATATTTGATTTTCGATTTCTTGCGCAACTCTCCATTTAAATAAATTTTTTTTTTACTGTTTTTTCTGTGATAGAATTTAGTTTATGGTTTTATATTTTACCGTTACTCGTAAAAATCCAAAAAATTAGGGGAAATTTTTGATGATGCAAAACCCTGCGAAACGGTTATGTGAGAATTTCAATGAAATTTGAAGAGTAGCTGAAGCTAAAAGTAAACCAGAATAAATATGAATGTTAAAACAGAACCGTTTTTCTGCGGTACCTTTTCCTAACACCATTCATTCAGTTTCCTATTTCAGTTTTTTTTTGTTTTTTTTTTTATGTCGGTCTGCATATGCAGAACAGAAACATTTGGTAAAAAGGAAGTAGAAAACAACCGTTAAAAGACATGCCCTAACGAAAGTTTAACGACAAAAATTTTAACGAAACCTTAAACCAAATAATACAAAATAAAAAAACACCCAGTTTTGTTCGTTGAAATTAATATAGTGCAAAGTTTTCATTCTGTGTAAGTGTGTTTTCATAAGCCCGGGGGAAATTTTTGTTTTTGGGGGGGTGTTGGGAAAAGGGTGTTTTTTTTTTAGCTTTGTAGCTTTTATTACGTGGTATTTTAACCATCCATTGCGTTTATCACTTTCGTTTTTTTTTGTTGTAGTTGTTGCTGCTTTTTTTATTCTTTATCTCTACTCACTATGCGTCATTTTTTATAGTCTTTTGGTTAAGGTTCTTTCTTTTCCTCTTTTACTCTTACTCTGAATTTGTTTGCATGCACACACACATTCACATACAGATTTATTTTAACAAGTTCCGTTATTTTATGTATGTATGCGTATGTAACGAAGAAATGTTATGAATTTTTGTTAGCATTTAAAACCCTGCGACATTTTCATTGCTGTTTTTTTTTTTCGTGTGTTGCTTTCATTCTTAACCTGCTGCTAAGCAGTGTTACCAGTTTTGGGTTTCGACCTTATTAAAAGGGGTTAGTTTTGTGACAATTCCAATTTTTGGAAAAACTTTTCAAGAATCTTAAGCGGAAATTTATTCAGATTAAGAATACACCAATGGGTCAAGAATACACTGGTATATACATATAAGGTTTCTTTTTGAATGACAACTTTCTCTTCTGCCTTTATGACACTTCCTGACCTAGTTAAAAATTTTCTGCCAAAGTTTTTATACCTATCTCGATTAACAGTATTTGAAGGCAGTCGAATCAAGGGGTTAGTTTTGTTACAATCCTAATTTTTGAAAAAATATTTCACTTTTTTTCTTCCTTTTGAAAGTGTCAAATCAGTTGATACTTTCTTAATTTTTTCTGATTATAAAGTGAATCGGTAAGGGCCATGTTATAAATTTTGAACGTCGTTCGTTACCGGTGGTTTATGTGTTTCTTGTATGCGATTCATACAGGGCCCCTGTTTGGGCGCCATTTCTGTTTTTCGTGTGCTGCCTTCATTCTTAAGCTGCTGCTTGACAGTGTTACCAGTTTTGGGATTTTGACCTTTTTTAAAGGCTTTAGTTTTGTGACATTTCCAATTTTTGGAAAAGCTTTTCAAGAATCTTAACCGGAAATTTATGCATTGGTTTAGACTAGATATTGACATAGACCAGATCAAGAATACACTAGAAGGTCAAGAATACGCTGGTATATATACGTTTTTTTCTGAAACGACAACGATTTCTTCTGCTTTTATTGATACTTGCAGACCTAGCCACAAATTTTCTGTCAAAGTTTTTATATTTCGATTACCAGTATTTGAAGATGGTGGAATCAGTTACTTTCTGATTATAAAAATGCAGACAAGTGAATCGGTGAGGTCGCTGTTGTTATTTTTGAACGTCGTTCGTTACCATTGCTTTATGTGTTTCCTCTATGCAATTTATATACGGGACCCTCTTTGGGAGCCATTTGCTCTTTCTAATTATAAAAATACAGACAAGTGAATCGGTGAGGTCGCTGTTGTTAATTTTGAACACATAAGTTTCCTCAATGCGATTTATATACGGGCCCCTCTTTGGGAGCCATTTGCTTGCATTTCTGTTTTTTTTTCGTGTGTTGCTTTCATTCTAACTTGCTTCTAAGCAGTGTTACCAGTTTTGAAATTTTGAACTTATTTAAAGGGGTTAGTTTTGTGACAATTCCACTTTTTGGAATAACTTTTCAAGAACCTTAACCGGGAATTTATTCAATTCATTTCTTTAGAATACACTAAAGGGTCCACAATGCACTATATACAGTTTTTTCTGGAATGACAACATTTTCTTCTGCTTTTATTAACACCTCCAGCTCTAATTAAAAATTTTCTGTCAAAGTCTTTATATCTCGATTAACAGTATTTAAAGATGTTTTAGATTAAATTATGCTTTCTGATTAAAAAAACACGGCCACAAAATTTAATAAGATCACTACTGTTGTTAATCATGAACAACGCTTTCTCGTTGCTAGTGGTTTAGGTATTTCCTCTTTGCGATTTAAATTTGGGCCCCTGTTTGGGCGCCATTTAAGTTTTGCTTACATATGAATTTTGACCGAACCACCATTAGGGTTAGGTTGTAAGTGGATGCCGCAGCTTAACGTCAGCACACATAGACTCTGAGGTCCGTTGTGATACCAGAGGACGGTAATGGGGTTCCTCTTACAGTCCATGCCGGTAAACTAATTTGAGCTTCTTATGAAACTCCTAAGATATTGAATTTTGACATGCGACATATTATATAGATTGTGCAGCTTCCTAAATCCATGTAAAGCAAGTCTCTGACCAGAATGTGCCGGGAAATAGCAGATAAAGTGTTCTATGAGTCAAACTCCTCCTTATCCATGCAACTCCGGTAAAAGTCATTTGACGGCACATTAAACCGCTCAGCGTGCTTCCCTACCACCGTCGAAATCTTTCTTTTAGGAAGCGATATCAACTCACTTTATCTCTTCTGATTAAGAGAAGGCTAAATCTGTCGTTATTTTTTGGTTTTTTGTAAGATGCTCCTAACGTTTTTACGTCAGCTCTTATAGACTCTAGTCCCTGCCGTTAAATCAATTTGAGCAACCAACAAATAATAAAGAACGTGCAGCTTGCTAGATCCCAATGAAGCAAGAAAGTACCGGGCAATGACAGATAAAGTGTTCTATAGTTTCCACCTCCTCCTCATCCATGCAACTCCAGCAAAAGTGTCCGGAAATTACAGCCACTAACGTCAAAACCTCTCTTGACGGAAGCGATATCAGCTCACTTTTGCGCCTCTGTACTTCTTTTCATAACTTGTTTTCAGAAACATTGACCCCAGGGACTTGACCGCGGGATGACTGTCGGAATAAATGTTGACTGCGGTTGTAGACAAGATATTGCAACTCAACCATTTAGCTACTTCCTTTATTGCCAGTATCTCTGTCTAGTTAACACTGAACTGATCGTACAATTTTCGATCCAGGGTCAACCCAAGCTCTTTCGAATCAAGTCCAAAGCCCACTTATTGGTGTAGCTTCGACACATCTGCGTTAAAATTTATGGAGGCTCCACTACCCGGAATGCCCCTCATCCAAGACTCCCTGGATGGTATCACATGGAAAAGTTGCGCTCAAATAGGCTCATAGAGCGAGCACAGGTTTGTGGTATTGTTATTTTCTTCAAGATCAAGAATTTAAAGCAATCGTTAGCTTTTATCATCCGCTCCGCAATATTACGCCTGAAATACTTCAACATTGGAGTTACTTGACCGAGTTCAGAAACGGGCATTGATGCTAATTGACATACCCAATTCCATTAATTACTTAGAGCATCGTCGGAATGTGGGTTCTTTGTCCTTGTTCTATCGATATTTCGACGGAAAGTGTATTTAGGCATAATACGCATCATTGTAGCAGATCTCATCCGTTTGTTGTTAATTGGTCAACGGAACGCTCAATAAGCCATAGAGAGAATTTTTTCATACATACGTATGAGGAACAGACTTCCCGCACACGATTTTCCTGTCACTTAAATCTACAGACTTAAATCAAATATCACAAATACTTCTCCCTCTTTCCTCCTTCCTATACCTATATTTCCAGATCTAAATGGATATCAGCAATACAATGCATTTATAGGATCATCCCCTGAGTGTTGATAAAAAAAAAACATTTGAATGTAATGCAATTTAATTTAAAGACACCCGTTCTTAAACATTTCTAGATGTGGTGGGCACACCCTTTTTGCTTGCTTGCTTTTTTTGGAGTTTTTAGTTCTTTAAATGCTCAAGAGGCCTCACTAGATGATTGAGTTTATTCTGCTGATATCCATACCAGATAAACATAACAAATTCACCAATTCCAGACTGCCAAAATGTTTGTCCGTTTGGTCAATATGTCCGTAAGCCGGACATATTGACAGAGGAAGTGCTATGCCGGACATATAAGTCAGAGGAAGTGTGATGCCGTATTTTCCATCTCCACGTCCTGACTTCCCCGCAATGGTCGTTGTGGAGGATTCCCGTAACGGCCGCAACCAGGTTGCGTAGCTGGTTCCAGAGTATTCAAATTATCTTACCGGTATGCCGACGATCATATGAGGCCACATCATCCTCGTGTCACAGCGTGCGTTTACGTTGCAACAATTGTCGTTAGTGATTTGTATTATCGTTCTTGTAACAATGTAGAGTCGTGCGCTGCCTGGCTAAAATATCGGCAACACAGTTGTCAGTTATACCCAAATGTCCCAGCACCCAGATGACTATATAGAGACACCCGGAATTCTTGAAAGTTTTAGATGTGGTGGCCACACCCACCAATAATTTAATAACTGGGTAATTCCAAAAATTTTCGCCCCACTGTTCGGAAACATGCCTTTGGACGCCACTGAGAATTTGGCTCATAGATATCCACGTTTATATGAGATATGTTGCATTTTTGTATTTTCAAAATTTGCTCTAGTTTTCAAATTATCGCGGGTCAAAGTTCGACTTTTTTAGCAAAAGTCAGAAAAATACATGACGTTTAACGTGCTCTAACTTTTTAACTAGTAATCCGATTATCACAAGTAATGGCTCATATGAAAGCTTAATTCTTCTTCTTTTAGGAAATATTTTCAAAAGCATACGGTTTTTTTTCAGAAGTGTTGCAAAAATTCAAAAACATTTTTTTTTTTCGAATATTTAAAAAAACACATCTTCGATTTTTTTAAAAAAAAGTTTGGTGATAAACAATACTGTTTTGTACAACATATCCAAAATTCAGAGTGGGATCCCAATGAGATCAAAAAATATTCTGGTTTTAGTACGAAGTTCTTACATTTTAGCTTAGAAAATTCAAATTTTATGTTTCTTCAATATAAAAATTTAAATTTTCAAAGAAAATTATACAATTAAAATTTTGAAAAACATTCAAAACATTAGAAATTTAAATTTTCTAAGGGAAAAATATGAGAACCTCGTACTTAAAACAGAATAGTTTTTGATCCCATGGAGATCCCACTCTGAATTTTGAATATGTTATACAGAACATTGTTATTTTTCACCAGAATTTTTTTAAAAAAAATCGAAGATGTGTTTTTTTAAATATTCGAAAAGAAAAAATGTTTTTGCATTTTTGCATCATTTCTGTAAAAAAAACTGTGTTATTTTAAAAATATTTTCTAAAAGAAGAACCCCAGCTTTCAAATGATCCTAAATTTGTGAAAATCGGGTCATTGGTTAAGAAGTTACAGCTCTTTAAACGTGATGTAGTTTTCTTACTTTTGCTTAAAAAGTCAATCTTTGACCCGCCATAATTCGTTAAATACACCAAATGTAAAAAAACGATATATAGTACATATATCATATTTATGAAGGCTATCTATGTGTCCAGGTTCAAATTAATCTGAGACACCATTTCCAAAAATGACTAAAATTTGAGCTAAATTTTCTGGAATGGCCCAACTGCTGTATTGTCGGTAAAAATACAGATTGGCACCCATCCAACCCACAGCTCATTTAATGGCCATGATTTCGGCCTGAAATACGCTATACTGGCCCGCTAGTCGCAAGGAAAGTGTGTAGTCTTGTTGATTCACAAAAACGCCAATCCCACCTCCACATACTGACATCCCCCGCAATGACCGTTGTGAGGGATTCCCGTAATGACAGCAACCAGGTTGCATAGCTGGTTGCATAGCTGGTTTCATGGCATTCAAATGACCTTACCGGTGAATAATCTTACGATCGTCGACACATATTCTTATGATCGTCGACCACACCATCCTCGTGTTAGAACACGTGTGTTTACGTCGCTACGATCGTCGTTGGTGATTTGTAATAGCGAACGGTATACCACTGGTATAATACCAGGCGTATGATCGATCTTGTAAGAATGTAGAGTCGTGCCCTGCCTGGAAAACTTATCGGCAACACAGTTGCAGTCATTCCGCTGACTGTCACATTTGAATGTCTTCCCATTTCATTAAGAGTCATCCGGCATTCTTGAACAATTCTAGATATGGTGGATATACCCACCAGATATTGAAAAGCTGCTTGGTTGTTGGCACACTATCCAACTCAGAGCTCGTTTTACGGTCATGATTTCGGCCAAAAATACGCTATAAGTACTGGTTCGATAGTCGAAAGGAGAGCCTGTAGTCTATTTGACTCACGAACCGCTATTCCAAACTCGTCTATTCATTTTGGAGCCATCAGCAAAAACCGCATCTAACTACTTTTTAGTACAGTTTGGTTAGAGGTCTGATGTTTAAGATACATAGTTAGTACCTCCAAAATCGAAGGATAGGTTAGGTTAGGTTGTAAGTGGCTGCTGACGTTTTACGTCAACACACGTAGACTCTGAGGTCCATTGTGATACCACGGGACCGTAATAGGTTTCCCTACTAGTCCCTGTCGTAAAACCATTTTGAGCTTCTTAAACTCCTTACATGTTGAATTTTGGCATCCAACAAATCAGAAAGATCGTACAGCTCCCTAGATCCCAGTGAAGCAAGTCTCTGACCAGAAAGTGCCGGGCAATGGCAAATAAAGTGTTCGATAGTTTCCAACTCCTCTTCATCCATGCAACTTCGGCAAAAGTCATTCGACGGCACATTTAACCGCTCTGCGTGCTTCCCTATAAGACAGTGTCCGGTAATTATAGAAACCACCGTCGAAATCTCTCCTCTTGGAAGCGATATCAGCTCACTTGTGCGCCCCTGATTAAGAGAAGGCCAAATCAGTCGTGTTGTCTGACACGTCCATCCATTTGCCCATCTTTGATTAGTCTCCGTCGCAGAACAAAGCCGTAGGTTTTGCTTGCAAGTTTCTAGAGGCATACCAACACATTCCAATTCTGTTGGAACCTGTAAGGTAGTTCCTAGTCTTGCAAGCTCATCGGCTTTGCAATTCCCTGGAATGTCTCTGTGCCCTGGGACCCATATGAGTCGTATGTTAAACTGCTTGGCCATCTCATTTAAAGACGAGCGGCAGTTAAGGGCAGATCTTGTTTTCAGAAACATTGAATCCAGGGACTTGACCGCGGCTTGATTGTCAGTATAGATGTTGACTGCGGTTGTAGACAACACATTGCAGCTCAACCAGTCAGCCACTTCTTTTATTGCCGGCATCTCTGCCTGGTAAACACTGCAATGATCTGGCAATCTACGAGCCAGGCTCAACCTAAGCTCTTCCGAATAGACTCCAAAGCCCACTTGTTCGTGCAGCCTCGATCCATCTGTGTAAAAATTTATGGTAGCTCCACTACCCGGAGTATCCCACATCCAAGACTACCTGGATGGTATCATAGTGGTAAAGTGGCGCTCAAAGAGGCTCAAAGAGGGAGCACAGTCCACAAAAAATCGAAGGATACTTTCAACTGTTTAAGCGACAATGATAACACCAACAAAAAAACTCTTTGGCAATACTACTTGTAGTTTACATATTTTTTATTGATGTTTTTTTCTTTTCACTGTATTTAAGTCTGGGGCAGAAAACATTTTTAATTTTTTTTTTTTTTGAATTTTTAGTTCTTTTTTAAAAACAGCAATGCAGCATTTCCACGCATATGCTTTGTTTGTCTGTTCGTTCGTTCGTACCATGTTTTTTCGTACCATGAACACAAAAAAAAAAAAATTGTTTCGAACAAGCAACATCTCAATTATTGTATTTTTGCCGCACCATTATCACCAGCTCCTTATATTTGGGTCTTTTTCTTTTCTTTTGTATGCTTTTTTGTTTAAATGCGAATTACAAGTGTATGCAAAACTTTTTACTTGTTGCTTAGAACAAAACTAAAAAAAATCCCCATGACTACCCACTCTCACTCACTCACACTCTCTCTCGTGGCTCTTTGATTGTGCCTACTCTTTAATGCTCTTTCATTTGTATATATCACCAGTGTTGCCAGATAAGGGGATTTGTCCCCAAAATGGGGATTTCGAGTTTGGTTTGGGGACAAGATTTCCAGGGGAGGGATTTGGGGATTTCGCAAATTTTTGGGGATTTTTTCTAAAATTTGGGGATTTTTTCTAAAATTTGGGGATTTTTTTCAAACTCAGAATAGTTTATATTATATATATATAGTTGTCGAATAATTTTTCTAACGACATACAAAAATACTAAAAGTCAATTAATACAGCTAAAGAAAGCATTATATTTTGACCTCCAATACTTTTGACCACTAATTTATTTGGGAACAATAAAAAAATATTTTGTTTATTTATTTTAGAACATCTACTTAAGTGCAAAGTAATGAGATATCAAATAAAAAAATATTTCTTTGTTTACAAAAAAATTGGTAGTCAAAAGTATTGGAGGCCGAAAAATAGGTACTGGCGTCTCCCACTGTGTTGATTGACTTTTAGTATTTTTGTGGGTCGTTTAAAAATTTTATTTCACAACCGAATACAAACTTTTGGAGTATTACCTCCTAGCACGAATCTGTCAGCAGAAAAGTTGTATCAAATCAAATAGCCTTCTCGAGAAATAGGCATTTTAATATTCTGTGGACCAAGCCTTCAAAACCAACAATTCTTTTAATATTGAAAAAGTGTATGTTAAAGGAATATATTTTTTTTATTCAAATTTCTTATAAAAAATCCTAACATATCCAAGAAATCCGGGCTCGATACGATCAGGGATACCATCAGGTAATGTCAAGGAAGTTGACAACGTCCTTTTTGCAATAAATATCCAAATTTTGCTAGAAATTTCCTGTTTATTCAAATTTCTTATAAAAAATCCTAACATATCCAAGAAATCCGGGCTCGATACGATCAGGGATACCATCAGGTAACGTCAAGGAAGTTGACAACGTCCTTTTTGCAATAAATATCCAAATTTTGCTAGAAATTTCCTGTTCAAACCAGGTATGTAAAAAGGACACTCCAATAAAGAGAACCTGAGGTTAAAATTTAAAATCCATTGATTTTATCCAAAAAATATTGAAAATTATGAACCAAATATGCATATTTTTAAAAATAAATTTTTTTGTCCAAATTTTATTATTTTTTTTTTTTGTAATATTGAGAGAAAAAATTTAAAAGACATTTTCTTAAGTATTCCTGCCTCCTGAATACGAATAAGTCATCAGAAAAATTAAATTTCTTAAGATTGGAAAAGTGTGTGTTAAAGTTATATTTTTTCCCCCAATAAAATAACCTATTTTTTGCAAGAAATCCAGTCTCGATACCATCAGGACATGTAGGGAAGTTCAAAATGTCATTTTTTAGTTTTATCCTTAACTATTCGAATTATAAAAAAAATCCTGTAGATACTAAAATAAAGAGAACGTGGGGTTAAAATCCAAATTTCGTTGAGTATATCCAGAAATATTTGCAAAAGCAAATATCTTATTTGAACAGTATTCTTTCTTTTTTTCAAAATTCGATTAGTTTTAAGGATAAAACAAAAAAATACATTTTAACTTCCTTACAATGTTCTGATTGTATTCCTGATCTTATCGAGGCCGGATTTTTTCTCAAAAGTTATGTAATTTTGTAGGGAAAAGGAATAAAAAGACAACATTTACACTTTTTTAATATCAACAGAATTCTTGGATTTGGGGGCTTGATTCACAAAAAATTCAAATTCCCATATCTCGAGACTTTTTTATTTAAAATTTAATATTTAAATATCATAAAAAGGTCTAACCTTAAAATTAATTTAAAAATATTGTTTAATAGACACCATTTTTTTAATTAAAAGAGAGTTTATATTTGAATATTTATTAATTTTTTTGGGGGATTTAATATAATTTGTAGGGTATTTTTGGGGATTTCATTTTTAAAATTGGGGACAAGAGCCAAATATTTTCTGGCAACACTGTATATCACTACTACAATCATCATCATTATTATTATCAATACAATAATCATCGTCATCATTTATTTAGAAAACCAAACTAAAACCAACCACCACCCTTATTACTTTTCATGCTAACAAAACCAACTTACGTACATACAATTTTTAGGCATTCAGTCGTCAGTTCTCACTTCGGTTCTGTTTTGTGTTACATGTTTCCATTAAGAAAACAAGAAACCAACAACAGCAGCAACGAACAAAAAACCGAAAAAAAACGAACAAAAAAATATGTGAAATAAACCCCCATGGCTATTTGGTATGTATCCAAGCATATTACAGTAGTAGTAGTAGTGGTAGTTGGTAGTAAAATATAATACTGTTATATTTTTTGTATACATGTGTGTGTGTGTATATGGGTGTGTTAGTATATTGGGTATCTGTATGTGTGTGTGTGTAGGTCTGTGTGTTCTACTTTAGTTTGGGATTAAAATTCTTCTTATACACACAAAAGTATTTGTTTGTTTGTGTGTGTGTGTGTGTGTGTGTGTGTGTGTATATATTTTCACCACAATTCTCCCCAATTGTCATAATGCGACATAGTAAAGAAACACAAGTCCTAAAAATTTCACAAAATTTTCAAACAAACAAAAATCACTCCTGCCGTTTTTTTTTTTTCTTTTCTTTTATTTTTGTTATAGCTGCCTTTAACATCATCTTATCAAGATTAAAGGCTTTTAATGTTTGAGGTTTTGTAGCAAAATACATACATACATATAATATTAATGCAAAATATTTCTACGTCTTAAAGTTTTCTGAAGTATTTTTAATACACTCATATTGTCAGATGTTTAACGCCACCCCCACAAATTGTGTGGAAATGGTGGTGGCATAGTTTCTTTAGGGATCTAACAAGTTGAAGTTAAGTCAAACAATTGTTGGGATTTTCTACAGGTATAAAAATTTCTAGATCTTTATAGACTAGGGGGGATTTGAAAATTTTTGGAAGTCCCGAGGGTGTAATTTGGATAAACGACAAAATCGTTTCGAATTGGAACAGTTATCCAAACAGAAACAGACAGAATGTCAGAAGAACGAGGAAACTCATGAACTAATATCGAGGAAACTTATGGAGCAACCATACATTTTTACGTGGATAGTCAGGCCGCTTTAAAGACTCTTCAAAGATATATTAAATCAAAAATAGTTTTACGGGGGATGGTGTCTTTCACGGAAGTCCACTAGTGCGGAAAGCTATCTGTCTGTCATCCACTTGGGGATGTCAAGAAGCGATTCCTTTGATTAAAATTTCCAAGCAGCTCACTACTTCCGGTCTTAGACCAAGTATCCCTTGGTAATGCTTGTCAGACACCCGTCTGTAGGCAGCTAAAGTGAGAAGGCACACAGTTGAGTAACCTAAATGGCATGCTAAAACCGATGCGTCTCAGATAATTAGATGTCAACAACGATGAACAGTCACTGAAACTCAACTGTTTCTTTTGCCGTTTATCAGCTAACCTGCCTAAAGGTTGTTGGCAGCCCCAACACTAGGATCGGATGGAAGGTCTAATCAGTCACTCATTCTAAAATGCAACTGATTATGTACTGAAACCACAACAAATAATCAACGGATCCCCAACATGACGACCTTCAGCATGAACAAAATTACTCGAATTGGAACATGAAACGTGCACACACTCCTAGATACATCCAAACTGGCCTAAGTATGCAGAGAATTCACCAACTACAACCTACTACTTTTAGGATTGTGCGAAACCAGACGGCCAGAAGCAGGAGAAATCAATTCCTCCGAAAACCTTACTTTTTATATTCTGGCAAACCACCGGACCAGCCAAGGTCAAGCGGAATCGGATTACTTTCATCCAAGCAAGCTCTAAACGCAATGATTAACTGGAAACCTTATGGTGACAGAATAATCACAGTGCTATGCACCAACAGAAGCCTCTTAAACTTTGTGGCCCTTTGTTCCTTGTAGGAACCACAGGATATAAAATAATTTTACCATGTTACGAAAACTTGCAGACGTTGTGTCAACACAACCAACTTAATTTATTATGGGTATCAGGACATTACGGGATACAGGGAAATGAAAGGGCAGACAAACTCGCAAAACTTGGAGCTGATGGTGTAGGTACCACGGTGCTAGTTTTAACACCGCTCCAACACTACAAACTAAGACGAAATTTCATAATGTTGCAAAAGCGAGCAGAAAGTGGAGATAACTAACAATATGGCCAACTTATGACTAAGGGAAAACTAAGTATCTATCATCACTTACGTGAATGGAATATCGAGCTCTGACTGGAATAATAACTAGTAACTGTCTTATCAGCATTCATGCCAAGAATATTAGACTCATTTCGGAAGCCAGTTGTAAAAGATGCGTCTCACCAGGAGTGGATGAAACGATAGAACACATACTTTGTCACTGCCCAGCGGTGGCAAGGAGTCGCCAATCGATAACTTGTCAGATAAGTTTCAGTACTTTGGAGGATATACGCGAATGGATCTTAGAATACTACAAAAATTCGCAATGACTTTGAAAGCGTTTAACTTACGCAGCTAGCGAAGAAAAGTTTTGCGGTAACGCTATGGACCAAAGGTTCTATGCTAACCTTTCAGAAGACCAATTTTATTTTGCTGATATCGAGGCAAGAAATTTTGTAAGATGGTGGTGAATTAGTTTCTAAAGGAAACTAACAAGGTAAACTTTTGTTGGCCCTTCGACAGGTCCTCAAATTTTGGACTTAAAGTGATTTTAGGATTTCGGAAGCCCACAGGGAAAATATGTACGTGATGTTCGTTTAAACCAACATATTTTTTAGGTGTCGAAAGAAGCATTCAAGTGTCTTGGTTTTTAAAAACGGTGTTAGAATTCCTTCACTCCCTCTGATCTCCTCGCTATTTATACCGCCTATATCCGACTGAAGATTGAATACAACTCCCATGTCTTGGCAGGTGCTTCAAGTTCTATTTGAAGCTTCTGAATTGGTTGCAAAGGAGTGCGTTGAAGCTTATCAATGACAGTAGTATTGACTCATTGGAGCATCGTCGGAATGTGGATTTTGCGTCAGCTGAGAACGAGGACAGTAATAGGCTGCACGAGGAGTTTCTATTTAGTAAAAACCCGGCCCAGCTATAGCAGTCGAATTAATAAGAAGTCTAGACGAGCCAAGAAAATCTGAATAGTTTAACCCTGTTTCCCAGGTGGAATTCAAGCACCAACCTCCTCAGAACCACCAATAAATCATAATTGACATATGGTTAATGTATCCAAAGCGGACTCATACTTAAAACGCTACGAGGTCTCAACCAGCCGAATGAAACATATTCTAGGCCCTTTTCCGAATCATATGTTACTGATGGGCTGCTAAATATAAAAAAAATGGAACATCTGCAGGCGTAGGTGGCATTTACACGGAGTTCATAAGCCACAAAGGTCCCCATGTTGGGGTTTGACCCGCTAGATTTTACACGGACCATAAAATTTAACTATGCTGATGATATGACATTTTCTTTTCAACACACAACTTCTATCTATCAAAGATATCCTCCTTCTGCAGTAAATGGAGACCAAGACCTAGTCCAGCAAAGAGTGGGGTGTTCCGTTTCCACTTTACACACAAAGAAGCTTAAAGAAAGATAACAATAAGTTCAAACGGCGCCACAAAACTTTAGCCCAAAATTTTTGAGCATCAAGCTCGATATGACGCTATCTTTTAAGACCCCTTTCACCAAAACCGCACAGAAAATCCTTCACCTCATACATCGGCAATTCGACTTAATAGAACACTGCAATGAAAGAGCTGCGATTGTGGCCATAGCGCGAATTTAAAAAATCACAAAATGTGGACCTTGCTCCCTTATAAGCCATTTAGAGCGCCACTTTAGCACTATTATACCATCCGGTGAGTCTTGGATTAGGAGCATTCCAAGTAGTGGAAGCTACGCGAACAAGTTGGCTTTGGAAGTGGTCAGAAGTTTGC
The DNA here is from genome assembly GCA_963921195.1 of Pegoplata infirma. Lineage (NCBI taxonomy): Eukaryota > Metazoa > Arthropoda > Insecta > Diptera > Anthomyiidae > Pegoplata > Pegoplata infirma. The sequence continues at coordinate 191,541,001 of OY992538.1, read as the reverse complement.
TTTAGCTGCACGATCTTTTTGATTTGTCGGATGTCAAAATTCAATATCTTAGGAGTTTCATAAGGAGCTCAAATTTGTTTAACGGCAGGGGCTAGTAGGGGAACCTCATTACCGTCCCGTGGTATCGCAACGGACCTCAGAGTCTATGTGTGCTGACGTAAAGTGTCAGCAGCCACTCTTAACCTAACTTAAGGTAATAGCTGGTTGAGTCTTAATTAGACTCCTCGCTTAGACCGACTGGTCGGCGTACGGACATTGCGCCCAAGTGCATATCGCCCAATTTAAAAAAGTCATTCCACCCAAAAAAAATGTGTGTTAGTTGTTGTTGCAAAATTTTTTGGACGATATGGCCATTATTTTTGGGTATTTTAACAATTTTCTTTAAATTTATATAAATTATCAAAAATGTCATATTACCCAAATATCAAAATGTTATATTTATAAAATGTCATAGCACCCAAAAAAATAATAATAAAACTCACCAAAATTGTTTTTTTTTAACACAATATTTTAAAGTTTTTATGCGTTGCCGGCCTTCGGCCGGGCTTAGGAATTGCAAAATCCATGCATTAAACCCACCCTCTCCGCAAAGTAAAGTTTTCTAGGGTAACAGTCCATTTCGCTACCAAATTGGTTATGCCTCAAAAAGGCCTGATAACCAAAACAGCTTTGGTTTGCAGAGAGGGTGGGTTTAATGCCCGGCCGAAGGCCGTCTACGCAGAAAATCTTTATAACAGTAAAACAAATCATAGAAGTCGTAATTTCGACATTTCGCCCAAAAAAAATATTTTGGATTTTTTGACAATTTTGTTTTGGGGAAATAACATTTTTAGACCTATCATTTTGGGCTATATGTCGCAGCGTGGGCGATATGTCATTTACGGTTTTGGGCGATAAGACCTTGGGCGCTATGTCCGTACGCCAACTGGTCCATAGTGTATAACAGATTCCTTCAGGAACGAGTACAAAACGCGTTTGTCCATGTTTATTATTATAAGGTCTGTAAGTCAATTTTCTCCTGATTATAGAATTCCTTTGTGATTTCTGGCCAATGTGGGTCATTTTCCCATGATACGTTCAACTGTTGCATTTGTATTCTGTCAATCACATCTTAAACAATTGGAGTCGGATATTAGACAGTATCCTGTCACTCCCTTGAATCAACGACATAATTTCGTGGACAGTGTTTAGCCTTAAGATTTTGTGCATAAACCCATTCTTCAAATCTGACAGTGCACGGTTAGGCTAATTTAGGGCGGATTACTCAACGAAATATTACTTAGCTGCTAACTGCCATTTTAACGGAGCCTTAGTCAAAATTTGTATGCAAAAGTTAAATTTAACGGAGAGTTATTTTATAACGGAGCATTGAGTAATCCAGTTTCTCTCCTTGACTGCGGGTTGGGGAGACTGCATTGGCTGATGGTGGAACCTGTCACCTCAGTCCCTCTAGTACACCCAACAAAAAAAAACGTGGGTATTCTTCAATACTAAAAATTAAACCAAATTTTAGTCTAATAGGACCTAGTGCAGAAATTGGTAACCAATACTCAAATTTTTTACTAATATTATTCAAAACCAGTAAAAATTATTAATTTTAGTACTATGAAGATACTAAAATTGGTAACTAATTAGTAGATTTTTGTACAACATCACTTACTAAACCTTTAACTGTAGAATTATTTTGAGTGTAAATATAATGTATAGAATTGACGATATAGCTGTTAATGAGATGAATGATGTGTAAGATATCGCGGATCCTATGGGCGCTGTCAAATCCAAAGAGGACACAATTTCTTCTTACATTTAGAAAGCAGTGGTCAGTGGAAGTACTGACAGGACACTATTTAATCATTGGAATGGCTAAACGTATGAGAATCTCTGACACGCATTACTGTACAAGTTGTGGAAAGTGGAAGAACAAGAATCGGTGCAGCATATGTCATGTAGAAGAAGTGTCCCCTTGGAATGAAGGATAGGTGGATTTCACTGATTACGTGCAGGATATCGCGAACCATGTGGCCACTGCCAAATCCTGAGAGGACAAAAAGTCTTCTCACTTTTGGCAAACGGACGGTTAGCCTATTAGTGGGAGTACTTACAGTACACTGTATAATTGGCCAAATGGTCATTGGTATGGGAATCCCTGATAGGGACTATTGTAGAAGTTGCGGGGAAATGGAGGAGAAGGAGTCAGGGAAGCACTTGTTATGTGAATGTCAAGGTCTGATGAGAAGCCGCCTTAATGACCTAGATTGCCTAAACGGTGTTTTATTGACATCTGTAGCCGAATATCTTAAGGAATCAAGGTGGTTAAAAAAGTAAAAAGTTTTTGTATCAGACTAGAGAAACGACAATTAAGGGAATCACAATGGGCATTATGGCCTCCGAGTGAATTCGCCAAATTGGCGGACGCCCATCTAACCTAACCTACTGGTAAGAGAATGTAAATTCTCCTGAGGTCATAACGTGGCCCGTGTTTGTTATTTCTTCCTGTGTTTAGCTGGCAATCACTTTTTACAAATCATTTACGTATGACAACCTTACTGATCGTCGTCTCGTTGCAGCGAAATCGACCAAGGGTTCTCGTGGGAATCGAACTCACGACCCCTTACTACTTACTATAGGCTGTTCAGTTCTTTTTTTTGTCATTGTTCTTAACAACATTGAAGTAAACTACAAATCCGTTAGAATAAGCACGTTTTTCAAGTTTCAAAGGAAGCATCCAAGTGACTCGGGTTTTTAAACCTGTGTAAGAAATACGTAACCTCAACCGATCTCCTTACATTTTATACAACCTATATCCGACCACCCATATATGAGCAGCGGCTTCAAGGTCTATTTTGGAGCTCTTGCACCGTGTGCAACTCTATTGATTCATTGGAACATCGTAGGAATATGGGTTGTGTGACTCTGTTCTATTGATATTACCATGGAAAGTGTTCTGCTGGAATAAGTAAACTTATCTCTAGAGTCTTAGTTTTTGTTCGCAACCCTCGGTTATAGAGTAGATCACATCCGTTTGTTGTCAATTGTACAGTTGATCTCACATCGCATTACAATGAAAGTTCGTTCGTCAGTCGAACTAGCCGCATATGGAATAATCTTCCCGCATAGGTCTTCCTAGTTTCTTTCAATGTAAATAAATTCCAGTCAAATATCCACAAAAAGATTTTTCAACAATGACAAATTTTTTCCATCAGTGTAATAAAAATCTTTTTTAAAAAAACCTTGAAAACTTTAAGGAATTCCCATCTCTATTATTCATAATCTCAGTGAACAACTGTTTGCTTAAAGGCGGCTTAATTTCTTTAACATTTATTGAATAAAATATTAACATCAATTGAATAGTAGTATGTATTTAGTGTATGGAAATTATGCATGATTGTTTTTAAGTTTTTTTTTTATATTTATTTCTGGTAGATGGTGCAACTGTTGTCGCACTGCGAAAAATTCTTACTAATAGAGATGGCACAACTAACTAAGAGATGAAGGTGTCAGACAACAGACTACGTATTTAACTTAATTTTATAATCCTTCGCATTGTGCTGAAGGAAGGCTTAACAACATTAAGTTTCTCTTGTTGTTGAAACGAACAAAGATGGTTGGAAGGACTAAGAAACCGTTTGTTCTAATCATTAGTAGGCAACAACCGAAAATGGTGCTCTTTAACTTTAGCTCAATTTGTATATCAGACCATTTTAAATATTAAAATTTTGGCTAGGTTAGGAGTGACGGCACATCGACTCCTTGTCAGCACTCAAAGACTGTGAGTTGGATTGTGATACCATGGCATGAATAGATGTTCCCCATAGGTTAGGGTGGTGATTTCCGGTTAAAGCCTCGCATAGACCTCTTGGTCCATAGCGATACCACAAAACTTGTTCCTTTAGCGGTGAAAGTTAAGCACGTTAAAAGTCATTGCGAAACTTTTCAATATCCTAAGATCCGTTTGCGTTATATCCTCCAAAGTACAGAAACATATCTGACCGGTTATGGATTGGCGACTCCTTTCTAGAGCTGGGCAGTGACAAAGTATCCTTTCATCAACTACTGGTGAAGCGCATCTTTTACAACTACCGTCTGAAATGAGTTCAATATTCTTGTTGAAACAAACAAAGATGGGTTGAGTGATAAAAAAACTCTTGTGCCATCCAACAATGGGAAATAACCGAAAGTGCTGCTCTTCAACTTTAGATCAACTTGTATATCAGACCATTTTAAATATTAAAACTTTGGCAAGATTGGAAGTGACCGCACACATCGACTTCTTGTCAGCACTCATAGACTTTTTCCTTTAGCGAAGCAAGTTAAAAGTCATTGCGAATCTTTTCAATACCCAAAGATCCATTGGCGTTATATCCTCCAAAATACCGTAATTTATCTGACCGGTACTGGATTGGCGACTCCTTTCTAGAGCTGGGCAATGACAAAGTATGTGTTCCATCGTTTCATCTTCTACTGGTGAAGCGCATCTTTTACAACTAGCGTCTAAAATAAGTACAATATTCTTGGCATGAAAGCCGATAAGACAATGACCATTTATTATCCCAGTCAGAGGTTGACATTTCCTTCTCATAAGTGATAGTAGATATTTAGTTTCCCCTTTATCCTTGATGTTCCCCAAAGTCTGTACCGTAAACCTGATTGCAGCGTCTTTTAAATCTGTTAAGATCAAGAATTTTTACTTTCAAAAGATCGAATAGATCAATGATCATGTTTGCTCAGATCGCATAATTTTAAATGATTTTCCATTACAATGGCAAATAAAGTCTTCAATAGTTTTCACTACATCTATACAACCAACTATAGCTAATAGAATTCTTCCATTTTTTTTTTTTGGTCACGTGTGACATAAAGTTCACATGTCAACTGTTACGCATACCCATCTCTAGCCATTTACTGTTAACATAACAAAACATTCATAGTAGTATCAAAGAAAACTATCAATATTCATCGTTGTACTGTATGAGTTTAACTATATGTCCAACCTTTGGAGCTACGAAACAGTAAACCTTAAGAAAATTACAATTTGTTTCGGAAGATTTCAATATATTCTTCTTTTATAAATCCTCTGATTTTTGGATCTTTTGTTTCTCTTCCCCACTTAGAGAAAACATATTCATTGTGAAACCCGAATTTGTTTCCCACCTAATAGTTAAATTGCAATAACCGAAATTTTTGGTTGTGATTTTACAATTTTGTGTGACAGAAATTCTGTTGCAGGACTAGAAGAATAGAGAGACCCTTCCTTTTTTTACACAGAACGAATTCAACTATACGATAAATGAATTTGGTAATCTTTCATGCTTGTTGGATTAACCCAAACTTAAGTTACTTTAATCACTAAACTTTAAGAAACTCCCGATTGTATATTTTAAGATTTTAATCGCAGAAAGATCCACAAAATTCCTCTGTAATGCTTTGAACGATACATTGGACAGTCGATAACGTACAAATGTGATCTGCTGGAAAGGCGAGTACAACGGGCATGCACCCGCTTCTCAGGGATGAGTTCGCCTATCTCAGCTGAACACTTACCGTGATAATATCAATAAAAAAATGACGAACAACCCACATTCCGACGATGCTCCAATGAGTCAATAGAGTTGGATACCCTACTGTCATTGATTAACTTGAATGCACTTCGTTGTACCCGTTCCAGATGCTTCAAGATAGATCTTAAAGCACCAGCCCAGATATGGGAGTTGTATTCTATCTTCGGTCGGATATAGGCGGAATAAAGAACAGTTTGAAGAATCCAAGAAACTTAAACGCTTCTTTCAACACTTGAAAAACATGTTGGTTCCATTGAACATCACATTGATTTTTATACCTAGAACATCAAGAGTGTCTGATTTCTTAACCCAGCAAAACTTTGGTAATGGGTAGTGATTATATAACACATTACCAGGTAATGTATATACCTTATTTGTAGCATTATTTTAGGATGTCTTACCAAACATTTGTTCCACAACGTATTATTTTAAAGTGAAAAATAAGGCATTACTAATAATTTGCTACGTAATGCATGATTATTGGAAAAATGTATTTCATATTTATTATTTCTAAACATTATATCATGGATGATTTATATTTGGTTACATTATGTATTATTTAAAAGTTTGAAATAATGCATTATTTAGAATTAAATGCATAATGCATTACAATAACATAAAAAATAATTATTTTATAAAAAAATGCATAAGTTTAAACTATAGATGGGCTCACGACAAGAAATTTCTAACGACACACACTCACTAGCATATTATATCTACTTACACTCACTTACAATCACGTGAGTAAATTTAATACAAAATTACTTTTTCACTACTCGTAACACCTTATATATTACGTTCTGGTATGCTATATTATATACTTTACTCGTAACCTATAAAATATCATATATTTTACACCTTACTGGTATTCTTTGTTATAAATTTATGACTTATTTTATACCTTACTGGTATTCTATGTGATAATGTGGATGCATTACTTTGAGTCTCATCGCCTGTTAAAATCATCAATGCTGCAATGTATAAAATAAGAGATCATATACCTTATTTTATACCTTATTTGGTAATCTAAGTTTTGCTGGGTAACAGCTATACCACCCATGGATACAGATGACACTGATTCCACAGTCCGTATGTGGGTCAACATTCAACATTGAGTTTTACGAGCATTGAAATCGACCCTATTCGCGGGACCCTACTAAGAGATCGGTCACGATTGAGTGTATAGGTCATGTTCTGCCTCATAGTTTCAACCTCAGTAAGGCTTGGTCTATGATTAAAGGAAAATGAATGACAAATGTTGCTGTCATCTGCGAAAGAATAGATAGGATTGAAAGTTTGACTGAGAAGGTCGTGAAGAAAAATAATAAAAAGGGTAGAAGAAATAACAGAACCTTGCGGTAACCTTAAATTTAGCCTGAACTCATCTGATGAGTTCCGCTATCACCTCAGGCGTGTTTCTTCAGTATTTTTTCAATAAGTAAGAAGACTTTTCGTTTTATTCGGAATTATACCTGCCATTCATCTCATTACCACCTTTATACCTCTACTAGAGAAACTCGGATTCATTATTTGCTTATTCATCAGTTCGTTTCCAGTGACTCTACACGAAAACGTTCTTAAACGATTAGACATTCAACTCATTTGGACTTTAAAACCCCACAGATTCATTCGTGAGCATTGCAAAGTCAATTAGCTTGCAAAACAACCATGATGGAACCTACGGAATGCAATGTCTTGTCTACAACCGCAGTTAACATCTATTCTGATAGTCAGTCCGCGGTTAAGTCACTGGGGTCAATGTTTTTGAAATCAGTAGCTGCCCTTAACCACCGCACGTCTTCAAATAAGATGCCCAACGACTCATATGGGTCCCAGGGCAAAGAGACATTCCAGGGAATTGCAAAGCCGATGAGCTTGCAAGACTGGGAGCTACCTTTCGGATTCCAACAGAATTGGAAGGTATTGGTTTGACTCTAAAAACTTCCAAACAAAATCTACGGCTTTATTCAGCAACGGAGACTAATCAGAGATGGGCACATAGACGGAGGTGTGTACATATACGAGAGAGCTGATATCGCTTCCAAGAGGAGAGATTTCAACGGTGGTTGCTGTAATTACCGTACACTGCACGCTGAGCGGCTAAATATACTGGCAAAATATTGACACAGTTACATGGATGAGGAGTTGGTAACTATAGAACACTTTATCTCTCATTGCCCAGCATTTTCTGGTCAGAGACTTGTTTCACTGGGATCTATGGACCTGTATAATCTTTCAGATTTGTCAGATGTAAAAATTCAATATCTTAGGAGTTTCATCAGAAGCTCAAATTAGTTTGACGACATGGACTAGTAGAGAAAATACATTACTGTGATTTCACAATTGACCTCAGAGTCTATGTGTGCCACTTACAAACTTACCTAAGGGGACTGATACGTATAGTAACAAGACAAATTTAGCTTGGACTTCCAATTTATGTGAATTTGTAGTGCCGTGGGATCAGGTGATTCGCATAGGGGTTATTCCGTGCAATTAGGCTGAGATAGAAACATGCCATCAAACGAGGACTATACTCATCATAATTGGGCAAAACACCGCTGCATAGAATCAATGATTTTGTTACAATCAGATTTAGTCTTAACTGATCAAGTCTTAAGTATTGCAGTCAGAATCCAACGGAATTGGAATGTTTTGGTATGCCTCTAGAAACTTGCAAGCGAATTCTACGGCTTTGTTCAGCGACGAAAACTGATCGGTGATGGGCACATGGGTGGACGTGTGAGACTGCAGATTAGGCATTCTTTTAATCAGAAACGAACAAGTAGCTGATATCGCTTTCAAGAGGAGGAATTTCGATAGTAAGAGACTCGTTACACTAGAATCTAGGGAGCTGCACGATCTTTTGATTTGTCGGATATCAAAATTCAATATCTTAGGAGTTCAATAAGGATCTCAAATTGGTTTAAAGGCAGGGACCCATTACTGTTCCGTGGTTTCACAATGGATCTCAGACGTAAAGCGTCAGCAGCCACTTACAACCGAATCTATCCTACGAAGTGAAATATGCCTCAGTTTACTTGAAAACTTACACTACAACTTGTTACCGCCTATTATAGATAGACTAATGGATTAAGTTAAGGCTTAATAGGTTTTTAGGGCTCTCACTTCCTAAAGGAAAGCAGTCAGTTCCAAGAGGGAAGTTACTGTCTCCTGCCATATTCCTCTTGTGAGCTGTCACTTCCTAGAGAGTATCGTCAGTTCCTAGAAGGAATTTGGTACAATGCTGCCCTTTTCTAGAAGGGAAACACTGCAAAAACTCTACAACGGATATAAAGACATTTAAATGTGCCGTCAAATGACTTTTGCCAGAGATGCATGGATTAGGAGGAGATGGTCAGAGATATGTTTCACTGGGATTTAGGGAGCTGCATGATCTTTCTGATTTGCCAGATGTCAAAATTCAATATCTTAGGAGTTTAATAAGGAGCTCAAATTGGTTTAATGGTAGGGACTAGTAGGGGAACTCGATTACCGTCCTGTGGTATCAAAACGGACCTCAGGGTATATGTGTGCTGACGTAAAGCGTTAGCAGTTACAACAGAACATATCTTACGGAGGTAAAATATGCCTCAATTAACTTGAAAACTTACACTACAACTTGTTATCGCCTATTATGGATGGTCTTATGGATTGAGTTGAGGTTTAATAAGACTTTAGAGCTGTCACTTCCTAGAGGAGAGCAGTCAGTTCCAAGAGGGAAGTGACTGTCTCGTGCCACATTCCTTTTGTGAGCTGTCAATTCCTAGAGAGTATACGTCAGTTCCTAGAAGGAAGTTGGTACACTGCTGTCTATTCTAGAAAGAAAACACTCCATAAACTGTCCCTTCCAAAAGGGAAGTGACTGTCTCCTGTTATATATTGTAAGCTGTCACTTTCTTGGTACACTGCTGTCCATTTCTAGAAGAGAAATACTGCATAAACTCCCCAACGGAAGTAAAAACATTGCATTAACAATACCAGGAACTACCTTGATGGTTCCTACGGAGTTACAATATGCTAGTACTACTACTTGTTACCACTTTTATAGAAGGTCTAATGGATTGAGCTGAGGCTTAATAAGACTTAAAAGCTGTTACTTCCTAGAGGAGAGCAGTCACTTCCAAGAGGGAAGTGACTGTCTCCTGTCATATCCATCTTGTGAACTGTCACTTCCTAGAGAGAAGCCATCAGTTCCTAGAAGGAAATTGGTACACTCTTGTCAATTTCTAGAGGGGGAAAAACAGCATAAACTCTAAAACGCAAATAAAGGCTTTGCTTTAACAATACCAGGAACCATCTTGATAGTTTCTACGGAGTTAAAATATGCTAGTACGCTTCAATTAACTTATAAACTATACTACTACTTGTTACCACTTATATAGATGGTCTAATGGTTTGTGTTGAGGTTTAATAAGTCTTAAAAGCTGTTACTTCCTAGAGGAGAGCAGTCACTTCCAAGAGGGAAGTGACTGTCTACTGTCATATCCCCTGAACTGTCACTTTCTAGAGAGAAGCCTTCAGTTTCTAGAAGGAAATTGGTGTACCCCTGTCAATTTCTCGAGGAGAAACACTGCATGAAATCTTCAACGAATGTAAAGACGTTGCATTAACAATACCAGGAACTACCTTGATGGTTCCTACGGAGTTAAAATGTGCTAGTACGCCTCAATTAACTTATAAACTTACACAACAACTTGTTACCACTTATATAGATGGTCTTATGGATTGAGTTAAGGTGTAAAAAGACTTTAGTGCTGTCACTTTCTAGGGGAGAACATTCACTTCCAAAAGGCAAGTGACTGTCTCCTGTTATATCTTGTGAGCTGTAACTTTCTAGAGAGTAGCCGTCAGTTCCTAGAGAGTAGCCGTCAGTTCCTAGAAGGAAATTGGTGCACTCCTCTCAATTTCTAGAGGGGAAACACTGCATAAACTATCCCATGGAATTAAAGGCGTTGCGTTAACGAATCCCTTAAAACAATTGCAACGTTTGGACATTCCTGTTAAATTGGTTAACAAGAAGAATACAAATTGGCGCATTGCTGTTATTGTCGTCGTCACTTGGCTTATGGTTCTTTTCAAAAAAATCTGGTGGTCGGTTTCTCATTTTTTTTTTTTTTTTCGTTATATTCTGTTTCTGGGTTTAATGTTTTTTTTTTTTTGTCATTGTCTTCCTCTAAATTTTATTTGTTTATTTGCTGCGCTAAAAAATATTGTTAACATAACTTAAAAAATGCTGTGATGTGTGTGTAACAAACACACAAGTTTTGGATGCGTGTTGGTTTGTTACATTGATTGGTTAGATAGACAAATAATGTTGACAATGAATTTGTCGTTATAGACAACAACAACAACAAGCAACAATGACAGCAGCAACTACAACAGCAATAACAACAATGAACAACAACGACAGCCAGAACTGAAAAGAAGAAATGCGGCTAACAAAATGCGACATGTTGCGACAAATTTTTCCAAAGTTTCCATGTATGCAAGCAAAAGTAATTGTGAGTGAATAAAGTGAGTTGAGTGAGTGAGTGTATGTATGCATGGGTGTTTGGATGTATGTGTGTGTGTGTATATAAATATTATTGCTTTAGTTGTCACCCGATATATGACAATGCGGTAAAATTGCTTTACACCCATGGGACATCTTTTTGTTTCTTTTTTTCGTTTTACTGCTGCTACTGTCGTAATATCAACGATGGACAATAGGGGACATTTTGTATGTTCTTTTATTTGGGAACACTTTGAATGTTCAAAACATAGATTACATAGAGGCGAAACTGAAAATTACACTTTCATACACACGATCATTGGTTTTATATAGTTCGAGTTTGGAAGTTTGTAGAGACGTCCTCCGATTGCGCTCATGGCTTTTGGAACTCCTTGCAATGTTTCATATTGCAATTGCACTCATCGACTTTGCAAACATGTAGAATGTGTCTTTGGCCTAGGATCCAAATGTACTGAAGTTCAAACTGTTGAAATATGTGGCGTTTCTCGTTGTCAGAAACATTGATGGTACTGACAAACGCGATAGCGCAAACACCTCTCTCTTATGTTTTGGTCAGGTAATCTTAAAGCCTTACTAAGTGTTGATACATCGACAGTTCCAATGACAATCAAAAACCCAACTTTTGATGCAAGTTAAAAGGTAGAGAAAGCGGGAGGCCGCGTTCAACATGGAGACGTTCAAAAGAAGGCGAAATGAATCATATCTTCGAATGAATTAAGGTCTACTGCACAAAACGGGGTCAGATGGAGATCTGTTATTATTGGCGCCCTATGCTCGAGAGGGAGTTAGAGAAACAGACACATATCTTAAAGACAGGCGCAATTCAAGTTTCGTAAAGCATCTTCAAAATCCAACTTTCTCAAGTAGTTGCAATCCTTCTGTGTAAATTATTTTCAAGGGTCCACTTCCAAAAACCAAACATTCGCTATCAGGGCACATTACATTCCTTATTCAATAATTCGTTCCCCTCATTAGAATAATGGCAAGAATAGAATCAGATATTCGCTGCTATTAATATGTATTATACTCGTAATTAATATGTATCCTCAGTTCTTGTAAGAAATGATTGTGTAGAAAAATTCTATTGAACCTATTTTCTATAGAAAAATTCTCAGATTCTGAGACAGCTTTACTGTAGAATGGTTCTCAGATTTGGAGAAAATTTTCTCAGATTTGGAGAAAATTTTTATAGGAAATTTTGAAATACATTTCAAATTTTGAAATACATTTCCAATTTCCTAGGTCTGGTCAAAGTCAAACTGTCTTCAGCTACTTTGCCGGTAATTGTTACATTAAGTCTGCCCATGTTTTTATCTATACTGTAAGGTAAGGTTGTAATTGGCTGCTGATGCTTTACGTCCGCACACATATGCTCTGAGGTCCGTTGTGATAACATTTAGATAACATTTTAGATCCTTACGAAACTTCTAAGATATTGAATTTTTACATCCGAAAAATCAAAAAGATCGTGCAGATCCCGGTAAAGCAAGTCTCTGGCCAGAAAGTGCCAGACAATGACAGATAAAGTATTGATAGTTTCTAACTCCTCCACATTCATGCAACTCTGGCAAAAGTCATTTGGCGGCACATTTCTATGAGACAGTGTCCGGTAATCACAGCAACCACTGTCGAAATCTCTCCTCTTGGAAGCGATATCAGCTCACTTGTTTGCTTCGGATTTAGAAAAGAACAAACTCTGGCAAAAGTCATTTGACGGCGCATTCCTATAAGACAGTGCCCGGTAATGACAGCAACCACTGTGGAAATCTCTCCTCTTGGAAGCAATAACAGCTCACTTGTGTGCTTCTGATTTAGAGGAGGACAAATCTGTTCTGTAGTATCACACTTCCATCAATGTGTCCAACTCTGATTAGATTCCGTCACGGAAAAAAGCCGTAGATTTTGCTTGCAAGTTTCTAGAGGAAAACCAACACATTCCATGTCTGTTGGAACCTGTAAGGTAGTTCCAAGTCTTGCAAGCTCTTCGGCTTTACAATTTCCTGCATTGTTTCTGTGACCTGGAACCCAAATGAGTCGAATGTCAAACAGCTTGGCCATCTCATTTAAAGACGTGCAGCAGTTAAAGGTAGATTTTGTTTTCAAAAACATTGACTTGCAGAATAGATGTTGACTGCGGTTGTAGACTAGATATTGCAGCATCACTGCCTGGTAAAGTACTGCCCGCATCTCTGCCTGGTAAACACTGCAATGATCTGGCAATCTTCGATCCATTTTCATCCCTAGCTCTTCCGAATAGACTCCAAAGCCCACTTGTTCGTGTAGCTTCGACCCTGATTGCACTTGATACAAGACTCCCTAGATGGTATGACCTGTTATAATTGTAATCGTCATTCTAAGCTGTTCCTCAAACCATATAAAGGAGATTTTTTTCCAATTTTCATACCACATCAATTTGGCCGTATTGAACTACATGATTTTGACCATCGATATTAACAAAAACAAGTAAGTTATAGACGGTCAAGACCAACCATATGATATCCTACACCAGTGTTTTCCGGAAAATGGGTCTCAAGTCCAAACATGGACCGATTGGATCTGTCTTTTGTTAGATCTTTATTTAGTGTAGAAAACACACGCAGATCAAATTTTAGTTGAATTGGTTTATTTTTCAATAGACCGATTTAACTAAATATCAGTCGAAATTTTTATATGGTCCAAAAATGGTCCCTTTATATTCCGATTTGATAAGGTAACTAAAGTACACGTTTAACACCTAAAAATAAAATATTTATCAAATATTTCCATTTTTATGAATTTTGAGGGAATTATGTGAATATCGGGAGGGTGGTTTGTATGGAGACTACCAGAGGGACTGACCAGTTTTTTTTGATATGTGGAACGGTAATTCGTGCATACAAAATTTGATTACCTGCTGAAAGCGATATCTATTATAATACGGTTTTTAGAGTCATTAAGGCGTTTATATGGGGGCTAGGTTTTAACATGGACCGATTTTCTCCATTTTCAATAGGCTTCGTCCTTCGGCCAAAAGATGCTTTAGTTTCAAATTTCAAGTCAATTGATTGAAAATTGCGACCTGTATCGAGCTTAATCCGATAGATGGACATCGCTAAATCAACTCAAAAAGTAATTCTGAGTCGATCGGTATACTTGAAGGTAGGTCTAGGACCAATATTTCGGGTAGTTACAAACATCAGCCGAAACTCATTATAACCTGTATCACAGAGTGGTGTAGGGTATAATGAAACTGTTATGAAAGGCGGGAGACTGTTGGAAAAGACTGAAGGCTATGTACAGCCCTGCCAGTTATCTTTTCAGTATTTGGACTGCCAGATTGGCTGTCAGTTTTTAACAGGTAGATTTTTCCTACTGGGCAAAACTCGGATCTTAGCTTAAATTCTCTCGCCATCAAAGTCATCTCGAAGAATTCTTCTAACGTCCCCAAACACTAAAAAAATATTTTGGAAATTTCTACATAAACGAAACGAAGTAAAACTGCAAATTTCTGTTTGGAAATAAGAAGGGGCAAACTGGGACCTTAGTGAAGATACCCTAGAAATCCAAGTTTTGCTAGCTCATCGGCTTTGCAATTCGCTGGACCCATATGAATCGTATGTCAAACTGCTTTGCCAACTCACTTAAAGACGTGCAGCAGTTAAGGGTAGATCTTTGATTACATAGACTTGATTGTCAGAATAGATGTTGACTGCGGTTGTAGACAAGATATTGCAACTCAACCAGTCAGCCACTTCCTTTACTGGCAGCAGCTCTGCCTGGTAAACACTGCAATGATCTGACAATCTTCGATCCAGGCTCATCCCAAGCTCTTCCGAATAGACTCCGAAGCCCACTTGTTCGTGTTGCTTCGATCCATCTGTATAAAAATTTATGTAGGCTACACTACCCGGAATATATATATATTGATTCCTATGGTTCCAAGTTGGAACAAAGGGCCGTAACGAAATTCTTCCATTGGGATCTGTCCTGTGCGATTAGTCTGATCTCAGACCAAGTTCTTCTTGTTTCGCTAATTTCGGATTCTAGTTGCCTTCTCCAGGTGTTAGCTGGTCTACCTCTTCTTCTGCTGCCATGAGGGTTCCAGTCAATTGCCATCTTTGATATATCATCATGGGGTCTTCTCAAAATATGACCAACCCAGCTCCATTTCCTCTTTGCAATTTCTATGCGAATTGGTATTTCACCTGTTCTTTGCCAGAGGTCTCTGTTGGAAACTACGTTCGGCCAAAATATTCGCAAAATTTTTCGCAAGCAACGATTAACAAATACTTGCGGGGATTGAATGTCGCCTGCAGTAGAGTTCCAGGACTCACATCCATATAGCAGGACAGAGCGAACATTAGAGGAGAAAAGGCGAAGCTTAGTTTTTATATGTATTTGTGGTGACTTCCATACTCTTTGTAATGCACCAAAAGACTGTTTTGCTTTCCTTATGCGATATGCAATATCATCACGTGAGCCGCCTGTTGTTGATATGATACTTCCTAAGTAGCAAAACGATTGGACGTCCTCGAGTTCTATGTTGTTTACTCGGAACTTGGAGAGATTAGTGGAATTGATACGTAGAACCTTAGTTTTGTCGAAGTTAATGTGAAGACCGACACCAGATGCTAGCTGATGTATCTGATCCAATTTGGCTGACATGTCGGTAAAGTTATGTGCGAGCAGGCAAATATCATCAGCGTAGTCAAGGTCTTCCAATCGACCATTCATACCCCATGTAATGCCTCTTCTTATTCGGGTTGCTTGCTGCATAATTGAATCCAATACAATATTGAATAACAGCGGAGATAGGATACATCCCTGTCGTACCCCAGTGCTTATACCAATCGGATTGCTTAACGTGCGTTCATGCAGTACTCGACTTGTTGAGTTGCCATACAAAGCTTTGATTAAGTCGATTAGCACAGGTGGAACTCCCTTGCATCGAAGTGCGTGCCAAATTGCCTGATGGTGGATCGTATCGAATGCTTTGGCGAAGTCGATAAATATCAAGTATAATGGAGATCTCCATTCCACCGACTGTTCCACTATGATCCTTAGACTATTGATATGATCGGTGCAAGATCGGTGTGGTCTGAAACCAGCTTGCTCATTTCGAAGATCTGCTGAAATTGATGATGCCAGTCTAGCATGGATTATATTCGCTAACACCTTATTAATCATGGTTAAAAGAGTTATACCCCGCCAATTTTTACACTCTGTTAAGTCTCCTTTCTTGGGTAGTTTTATTATCACTCCTTCACTTAGTTCAGCAGGAAGAGAGTGTGATGTCCAAAAGTCTCTGATAATAGGGTAGATTATTTTAGCGCTAAGAGTCGGATCAGCCTTAAGCAGTTCAGGGTTAATGTTGTCTACGCCTGGTGCCTTGCCATTCTTCAGTGCACGTATTGCAGTGACGATCTCAGTTTCGTCTGGGCCGGAATACCGCTAATCTAAGATTCCCTGGATGGTATGACCTGTTATAATTTTAGTCGTCATTCTAAGCTGTCCCTCATACCATATAAAGGAAATTTTTTTTCAATTTTCATACCACAACAATTTTGGCCATATTGAAGTACACGATTTTGACCATCGATTTAACCAAAAATGAAGCAGTTATAAAAGGCAGGAGACTGTTGGAAATGACAGAAGGCTATTTGCAGCCCTGCCAGTTATCTTTTCAGTATTTGGATTGCCATCTTGACTGGCAGCTTTGAACAGGTTGATTTCCCCTAGGGGACAAGACTCGAACTAAGTTCAAATTCTCTCGCCAACCAAGTCATCTCGAAGAATTCTTCTAACGTCCCCAAATACTAAAAAAAAAATATTTTGGAAATTTCTACATAAAAGAAACCAAGTTAAACAGCCATATTCGCTTTGAAAATTAGGAAGTTTCGGATTGTAAAAAACTGGGATCTTATCGGATATATGCTAAAAATCCAAGTCATCTTAAAGACTTCAAATTTTTCCAAAGTCCCCAAACACTAAAACTATTTTTTTTTAAATACACTAAAGTACCAATACTTATACGGAATTTCAATTTATCATCCCTACGTTATATACACTTGTTAAACATGTGAGTAGATTATTGTATATTAAAGAATTTCATGTGTGTTTGTACATGTTTGGAATACATACACATATGTATTGCAATGATAGGTGACCGACGACGGACGTCCTTGTGCAATTTTCTTTTAACAACTTATACACATTGTATGTGTCCGTTGATGAACGTTTACATTTATTATTGGATTAACATGAACAGCTTAAAGGGGTTTTTCTTTTGCTCTGATGGAAAATACACTAGCGTGTCATTAAGTACAATTGCATTTCACTCACTTGCAGCTACATTCACACATGTATAAGTACTAACAAAATACTATACGTATAATAAGTTTAATTGTTAAGCTTAGTTTCTAACCATGTACTTACGTGTATAAGAGTAAAAGTGAAAACAAATCACAGAGCAGGCATTGAAAAGTGTTTCTTCCATTGCATTATGTTTATTTATTTGTTGTCCACTGCTTATAACATCCGGTTAAGAACATCTATTACATACATGGGGCATAAAGGTCAATTTTTCTGAAGAGAAAAAGATTAATTAAATTGAGACATGCAAACAAGTCTACTAGAAATTTGATAAGAAAAAAAAAAACAAAAACTTTCTTTTGCAACTTTATGAATACTAAATGTAATCCTACAATATGCAAGGTTAAGAAAATTTTATGCAAATTAACGTTGTTAATGCGAAAAAAATAGAATCACTTTAATCTCCCTTCATAATCCTTTTTCTAATTCTTTATACTGAATCAGATCCAGGAGGCTAATTCTCGGAATCGATATCGATCCAAATGCTACTTGAATGTGCAATTTTTCAATGTTTAAGTGTGCCTAAAAATATGCTTTAATAAGAGCAAACTTTTTATATTTTTGTTCATATTTTTATGTTTCACTGTTGTAAAAAAAAAACAAAAAGATTTTAAATTTATCAAAGCATAATTTTAGGCATCAATAAAAATTTTAAAATCTCACGTTTGAGTAGTTTCGATCGCTATCGACTCTCGAAATATGATTTGTAATTTTACTTCCATCAGCCCATCTGTGATAAGTAGGGATGAGATTTCCATGCAAATGCATGTTTTTTGTCGATAGTCTAAAAACGATATCGACCAATTATCTTTCCGAATCAAGAAATTTGCGTTAAAATGACATCGATTTGTTTTTGCATATTTTTGCATATTTTGGTGAAAATGCATATTTTTGCATATTTTGGTTTTAAATGCATATTTTATGCATATTTCCAACTTTTAAGTGCATATTTTTGCATATTTTGCATAAATTAGCAAAAACACAAATTGAAATTTATTTGTTTCAAAAACTATTTTAAAAATTTATTATGGAAATAAGAAAAATAATTTTTTTTTCTTTAAAATTTTGTTTATTGATTGTCTCAATTTCTAAAAAATCTTGCTTATATAAAGTTTAATATGTTACTATTTAAACACGTCGTTACTTTTTTGCTTTTTAAGAAGTTTTTCCTATGAAAACAAGATTTTTATTGCACACTTTTTATTTTTTAGTGCATATTTTTAGTTTTTTTAGTGCATATTTTTTAATTTTTAGCGCATATTTTAAGCGCATATTTTCGATTTTTTAGTGCATGAAAATCTCATCCCTAGTGATAAGTATTAAAACCATATAATGTTGAATTTAGTCCAACTGGCATATGGGAATCCTTGGATGTGTCCGACTTAGTCAGACTTTTTCCTTTAGCATAGTTCTGTTTAACCATTAGGGTACACTGGGCACGTGCCCATGGCCCCCGACCTAAGGGGTAGGCCCGAAATGCCAATAAATTGCCTTATACGAAAATGGAGCAAAAATGTTTATATCCTCCAACTACAGTATGGGGGTATACTCACTTTGTCATTCCGTGTGTAACGCATCAAAATATCGGTATATGACCCCATAAAGTGTATATGGGGCATTCCATGTGAAATCGGACACTTTGAAAAACTTTTTTTTTAGATTTTCCCAATTTGCTTACAGTTTTTAGTACCCTTCGAAAACTCCTTCGTGGTAAATTTTCAGATTTTTTTGATGACCCGTTCAAAAGATATCGAATTTTTTAAAAATTTGTAGTTTGTCCCTCTACTCAATCTTCTTTTAATCATAACTTCTTCAATAATGCTCCGAATTTCAATTTTTTTTTTTCAAAATTTTTGTTTTTTGACGAACTTTCTAAAAAAAAACAAGTGAGAGTGTTAAATTCGGCTGTGCCGAATCTTTTATACCCTCCAAAATGTAAAAAAAAATTAAAACAAAAATTTGTCAGGGGCGTATCTTTTTTTTTGGGGGGGGGTTGATAAGGTCAGTGGGGGACGTTGAGAGCACCTTCCCATCGCGATAAATATACCAAATGTTTCATTTACTTAACAAAAAAACATGTAAAAAAGTGTATTTTTTTAGAGGTTGGTTTAGTTCTTCAAGGGGGAACTTTTTTCCCCCTGGTCCGATTTGGCCAATTTCCGAACTTAACCTGCCTAGGAACACAAGACATATTTGTGCCAAACTTGAGGGATCTAGCTCTTTTATTTTGGACTGCATCGTGTTAACTACAGACGGACGGACGGACAGACGGACAGACGGACGGACAGACGGACGGACGGACGGACAGACAGACGGACGGACGGACGGACGGACATCGCTAAAATGTCTTAGAATCGATCACTGATCAATAATATATATACTTTATGGGGTCCCCGACCGATATTTCGATGCGTTACACACGGAATGACAAAGTGAGTATACCCCCATACTGTAGTTGGAGGGTATAAAAACCCAAAAAAAATTTAAAAGCGCTCTAGTATGCGATTTTTAAGTTTTAAAATTTAAATCCCATTTTTGAAAATGTTTGTACTCTTCGATTTTTTTGAAATTTTTTTGTGTTTAAACTTCTATCAATTCTACAAATTTTTTGCCCAGGAAGATCGTGGGATAACGATTATTACTATTTTTTAAAATTTTTTGAAAAAATGTTATTGTAATTTTTCAATCTTAAAATCATTTCTACTGCTCCAATGGTGCGTCATAGAGGGGTTCTTTATAAGACCGACCCCCATTAATTTTTACGTCTTAACATTTCTTTGAAACAAACTAATACCCTATCTCCAATTTTTAAGGGGGCTCCCACACAAAACGACATTTTTTAAAATTTGTTCCAACCGCTCTAACTGCCCTAATAGTGCCCTTAGAGCAACAAAATGTATGACCGACCCACAATATTTTTTTAATCCAAACATTTTCTCTGAACAAACCTACCCTCTATCTCTAATTGTTAAGGCGGTCCCCATACAATTTTTTTTATTTTTTGTAAATTTGTTTTATTTAATCAGCTTCTACCGGTCCAATGGTGCGTCCGAGAGGGGTCATTAGTGAGACCGACCCCCATTTATTTTTACCCTACAACAGTTTTTCAAAACATACCTACGCCCTATCTCCACTCCCTAAGTAGGCTCCCATACAAAATTACATTTTTATAAAATTTGCTCCAACTGTTATTTGTATGGGAGCCTACTTAGGGAGTGGAGATAGGGCGTAGGTATGTTTTGAAAAAATGTTGTAGGGTAAAAAAAAATGGGGGTCAGTCTCACTAATGACCCCTCTCGGACGTACCATTGGACCGGTAGAAGCTGATTAAATAAAACAAATTTACAAAATATAAAAACAATTGTATGGGGACCGCCTTAACAGTTAAAGATAGAGGGTAGGTGTGTTCAGAGAAAATGTTTGGAATAAAAAAATATTGTGGGTCGGTCATACATTTTGTTGCTCTAAGGGCACTATTAGGGCAGTTAGAGCGGTTGGAACAAATTTTAAAAAAGTTGTTTTGTGTGGGAGCCTCCTTAGAAATTGGAGATAGGGTATTAGTTTATTCCAAAGAAATGTTAAGACGTAAAAATTAATGGGGGTCGGTCTTGTAAAGGACCCCTCTATGACGCACCATTAGAGCAGTAGAAATGATTTTAAGATTGGAAAATTACAATAACATTTTTTAAAAAAATTTTAAAAAATAGTAATAATTGTTATCCCACGATCTTCCTGGGCAAAAAATTTGTAGAATTGATAGAAGTTTTACACAAAAAAATTTCAAAAAAATCAAAGAGTACAAACATTTTCAAAAATGAGATTTAAATTTTAAAACTTAAAAATCGCATACTAAAGCGCTTTTAAGAATTTTTTGGGATTTTTTTTTAGAAAGTGCTTAAAAAAACAAAAATTTTGAAAAAAAAATTTGAAATTTGGACCATTATTGAAGAAGTTATGATTAAAAGAAGTTTGAGTAAAGGAACAAACTACCAATTTTTAAAAATTCGATATCTTTTGAACGGGTCATCAAAAAAATCTGAAAATTTACCACGAAGGAGTTTTCGAAGGGAACTAAAAACAAATTGGGAAAATCTAAAAAAAAGTTTTTCAAAGTGTACGATTTCACATGGAATGCCCCATATGTATATCGCTCATTTACTTGTATAGTGTCATAACTCAAAATGTTTCATTTTGCAGAAAACGCTTTTAAAGTTTACAATTGAAACTGGTTGTTCATTGAAAATGACCGGTACATAGAAAATGTAATAATTACGTATTTTCTTCTTAAATGATGAGTTTTAAAGATATAAATACGAATTTTTGACACAATATAAAGCACGATTTAGCGAATAATTCTGCATCATTAACTCAAAAAACGCATTTTTTTAGTTATGACACTATACAAGTAAAGGAGCGATATGATAAAAGAGCTAGACTACCGAAACTTGGTACGAATATGTCATATGTTCCTAGGCAGGTTAAGTTCGTGAATGAGCAAAAGCGGACCAGGGGGAAAAAGTTCCCCCTTGAAGAACTAAACCAACCTCTGAAAAATACAATTTTTTGCGTTTTTGTTTAACAAATGCAACATTTTTATGCTACAAGATGTTCAAAGTCCTGCATTTGGACCCAGAGGAATATTCGTTTTTTTTACCACCCCCTTTTGTGGGCGTGGATTAAAAAAAATATTTTAAAAATGATAAACTTGTATTCCGTTAGTGCAAAAAGCATAAGAATAAATTTTTAAACATATTTTTCGAGAGGATATTCCCCCCAATTAACAATACCCCACCCAAAAAAAAAAAAGAAAACACCCCAGCCATTTTTATACCCTACACCACACAGTGGTACAGGGTATAATGAGTTTGTGCTGATGTTTGTAACTACCCGAAGTATCGGTCCTAGACCCACCTTCAAGTATACCGATCGACTCAGAATCACTTTTTGATTCGATTTAGCGATGTCCGTCCGTCCGTCTGTCTGTTTGTCCATGTAAACGATGTAAACACGATACAGGTCGCAATTTTTAATCAATTGACTTAAAATTTGAAACTTAAGCCTCTTTTGGCCCAAGGACGAAGCCTATTGAAATTGAAAAATCGGTCCATATTTAGACCTAGCCCCCATACAAAGGTCCTCTTTAGTTTTGGCTCAAATTACTCCAATAACCGCATTATAATTGGTATCTTTTCGAAATTTGGTAGGTTATCATATTTCATCAACACAAATCACCATTCCGAATTTTTAAGAAATCAGACCAGTTCTTCTTGTAGCCCCCATACAAACCACCTTCCCGATTTTCACAGAAATCTCTCAAATTTCATGAAAATAGGAAATATTTAATTACAATTTTGTTGGTGTATGTTAAACGCGTACTTAAATAACCTTATCAAATCTGATAATCATCGGACCAGTTTTGGACTTAGGCCCCTTGTAAAAATTTCGCCCGATATTCAGTTAAAGCGGTTTTTTGTCAACAAATAGAAGCCTATTATACTCAAATTTGATTTGTGAGTGTTTTTTACACTTATTAAAGATTTGAGAAAATATAGATCTAATCAGCGTTTAAATTACTACGAAGAAAGTAGCTTAAACAACCAAAATTGACGATATGTGTAGTTTTAAAAACAAACAATATGTAAATCATTCAATTGCTATAGCTACTAATACTTGCACATTTCTGTTTTTGTAGCGATAGCTTACGATTGTTTTCAAAAATGAATAAGTAGCAAAAAAAACAAAAACATTAGAATTGTATAGCCTACAAGTAGCCTACAAATTATTTTTGGTAGCCTACCTGTAGCCTACAAATTATTTTTGGTAGCCTACCTGTAGCCTACAAATTATTTTTGGTAGCCTACAAATATTGTTTTTGTAGCCTACAAAGAAAAAATTTAATAAAACTATAACACACACACACACTTATCTTGTTTAACATAACTGTTTTATTTTAATGTGTATAAAGAATAGGGTTGGATTGTTTTAATGTAAAATTATAATTCAACTTCTCAAAAAAAAACTTTGGCAACATTGTTGTGGTGTTCCCTTGTCATTAAAAGTAGAGATGGGCACTAAGGGTGTTCTTAACAGTAAGGGAAAAATTTAAAATGTATTAATTGCTTGGCACTGGGCAAATTATTGTTCCCTTATACTAAAAACTTAAAAAAATAAAATTTGGAGTTAATCCGATAACTTTAAGTGGACGCGGAAACGAAATGAAGTTTGATAAACGGACTACAAGGGGAAAAAATGA
This sequence comes from Pegoplata infirma, assembly GCA_963921195.1. Lineage (NCBI taxonomy): Eukaryota > Metazoa > Arthropoda > Insecta > Diptera > Anthomyiidae > Pegoplata > Pegoplata infirma. The sequence continues at coordinate 191,517,327 of OY992538.1, read as the reverse complement.
CTTTTTACTCATTTTCTCAATTTTTTCGATATTTAAAGTTTAGTTTGAATTCAAATGGTTACAGAATTGTGATGTGGAGTACATTGCCTTTGTAATAAGGCAATAAAAACTAAAATCGGTTAAAAATCACCCAAGTTATTACAACTGCCCCAGGCAACTAGCGTGTGGCAGACCACTTGATCAAAGATTTCAAGTTCAATTTTTGAAATTGATTGAAATTATCTACTATAGCAAAATTTTTTTATTCTTTAAGTCCCAATGTACTAAGGTGATAAGTATTTTTCATATTGTGTGATGCTAACTTGTTTAAAATTAATGGTAAAAAGGTCTAAACTTTTCAACCCTCTTTTCAAATCTCCAATTTAAAATTTTTATTTTTTTTTGCAAAAAAAATTTAAAAAATCGATCATTGGACTATTGGATTTTGTTAAGCACATATAAGGGAATAAAAACTACAAAAATTGTAGACATTCCTTTTTTCATTAGGCTAGTTCAACGATTTTATTTCGGCGGATTTCGAGATAATAGTGATTTTGGTAACCTTTTTAGCTTTTAGTTAATTTTTTTATTTTTTTTTTAACAAACTTCATATGTTTTCTACCGAATTATTGCAGCATAATATAGAATACTTCAATTCCTATAATAAGGGCCAAATTGAGATATGAAAAATTGACCCAGTTACAGGTCAAAGGTCAAATTTTAGAAGAATTTTAATCTTTAAAGATTAACAGATTTTTCGAGCGGGTATTAATGAAACGCCTTGATGTTATTTTAACATGACTAAACATAAATGGTTTATTATTAAAATTCAGAAAATTAACCCTTAAGTGCTACTGGGGTCTATATTTTTTTTATTTAATGGAGAAAATATAAGTATATTATTTCATAGGGTCATATAGACCCCAACAGCACTTAAGGGTTAATGTTCTGAATTTTATTAATAAATCATTAATTTTTAGACATATTAAAATAACATCAAGGAGTTTCATTAATACCCGCTCGAAAAATCTGTTAATCTTTAAAAATTCAAATTCTTCTAAAATTTGACCTTTGACCTGTAACTGGGTCAATTTTTCACATCTCAATTTGGCCCTTATTACAGGAATTGAAGTATTCTATATTATGCTGCAATAATTCGGTAGAAAACATATGAAGTTTGTTAAAAAAATTAAAAAAAATAACTAAAAGCTAAAAAAGTTACCAAAATCACTATTATCTCAAAATCCGCCGAAATAAAATCGCTGAACTAGCCTAATGAAAAAAGGAATGTCTACAATTTTTGTAGTTTTTATTCCTTTATATGTGCTTAACAAAATCCAATAGTCCAATGATCGATTTTTTTAATTTTTTTTGCCAAAAAAAATAAAAATTTAAATTTGGAGACTTGAAAACAGGGTTGAAAAATTTAGACCTTTTTACCATTAATTTTAAACAAGTTAGCATCACACAATATGAAAAATACCTATCACCTTGGTACATTGGGACTTAAAGAATAAAAAAATTTTGCTATAGTAGATAATTTCAATCAATTTCAAAAATTGAACTCGAAATCTTTGATCAAGTGGTCTGCCACACGCTAGTTGCCTGGGGCAGTTGTAATAACTTGGGTGATTTTTAACCGCTTTTAGTTTTTATTGCCTTATTACAAAGGTAATGTACTCCACATCACAATTCTGTAACCATTTGAATTCAAACTTAACTCTAAATATCGAAAAAATTGAGAAAATGAGTAAAAAGTAATTTTTTCCCCTTGTAATCCGTTTTTCAAACTTCAGGTCATTTCCGCGTCCACTTAAAGTTATCGGATTAGCTCCAAATTTTTTATTATTAAGTTTTTAGTACAAAGGAACAAAATTCTGCCCAGTGCAACACAAAAATACGATATTAAAAAATAAGAACACCCCTAATGGGCACATGAGCAGATTAGAACGTGATTCACGCGTGACCACGCTTGAGTGTGACTAAATTCAATTTTACTCACGCGCGTGTGAGTGGAGTGTGCGTGAGTAAGATTTTTGCGTGAGTGTGCGTGAGTCGATTTTTTAAGTTACGCTGAACTTTAAATTTTGTTGAAAATTTTAAAAGATTTTTCAAATTTTAGTTTTTAATTTTTTTTTTGTATGAATAAGAGTTTCGTGAGTGTGAGTCAACGAGAGTGTGAGTGAAGCTTGAGTGAGTGTGAGTTGTATTAAATTTACTCACGTGATTGTGAGTGTGAGTAGAAAAAATTTGCTCGTGAGTGAGTGTGCGTGATTCAAAAATTCCTGTCGTGGGCGTGAGTGAGTGTGAGTCAAAAATCACTCACGCGCCTATCTCTAATTAAAACCATGTTTTGTGTATTTTTCACCACGTGAATTTTCGAAAAACCCAATGTAGAGATGGGTGCGTGAGTGGATTTTGACTCACACTCACTCAAGCTCACGCAAAAATAATCGAATCACTCACGCAATTTTTTTTTTATTCACGCTCACTCACTATTCACGTGAGTAATAGTGAATAGATTCAATCACGCTCACGCGTGAGTCACGCAAAATCTACTCACGCAATAAAATTCTCTTACCAAAAAAAAAACTCCAAAAATTTTTTTTTATAAAAAATAAAAAAATTGGGCTAATCTAAAAATCTTATCACGCAAACTCACGCAAAAAATAAATGACTCACTCACTCAGATTTTTTTTCAGCTCACACTCACTCACAATCACGTGATTTAAATGAAAATCACTCACGCGTGATTCACGTGAATCACGCAAATCACGTGACCAGCGCCCATCTCTAACCCAATGTTAATGTCACGGTTTTTCTCATAACTTCTGAGCGTCTAGACCGATAATATTAAAATCGCGTACATATTCGAAAATATCGAAAAATTCGACAAAATTCCAAATTTTTCTATATGTTTTTGACCAAAATTAAAAGAATTTTATTAAAAATTATTATTATTCTTTTTTCGATGTTGTATTCATTTTACACCATCTTAACGAAATTTTTAATATGATCACGTTTTTATATTGCAACATTTGCTTACAATGTGATACTGTAGTAATACTGTAGTAATACTACTGTAGTAATACTGTAGTAATACTGTAGCCTACAAATATACTACTGTAGTATATTTGTAGGCTACAACAATAAAATTTGTTTTCCGCTACTGCTCTGTTTGGAGTTTTTATTTTTTCATGTTGTTGTAGTTTAAGCAAACACAAAAAAGAAAAGTAAACAAAAGCTATAACTTATAATATTGAAATTGTTTGAAGTGATATGAAAAGCAAAAGCAAAAAAGCGGGTAGCTAACGTAGCCTTTCAAACGCTGGATCTAATCGGTCCATCGGACCCATTTTCCGGGAAACTCTGGTGTAGGGTATTATATGGTCGGTCTTGACCGACTTTAATTTTAACACTTGTTTTAATTTGTTTTTAAAGAAAATTTCACATTTTCTTTCCGAAAAATTCTCAGAATCTAACAGATTTTTCGTGTACATCTGAGACTTTTTCCATAGGAGAAATTTGTCCTATATATATGTTATAACAAGTTTCCAATTCATAGAAATTTTTCCTACATAAGAAGTTTTAGATTGTAAAATATTTTTCGTACTGAAAAAGTATTAAATTCTGAGATTTTAAATGTCTAAAATTCATAGAAGTAAAAACAGTCTCAGATTTTTCTAGTCTCAGTTATCGTATGCAAAGTCTCAGATTCTGAACCATTTTTCGTATAGAAACAATTTCACATTCTGAGACAATTTTCATGTAGAAAGTCTTAGTTTCTGAGACATCTTTTGCATAGAAAACGTCTCAGAAACTGAGTCATTTTTCGTATAGAAAAAGTATCAGATTCTTAGGCAATTTTCGTACAGAAAAAGTATCAGATTCTAAGGCATTTTTCGTATAGAAAAAATCTCAGATTCTGAGGGATTTTTTTGTATAGAAAGTCTTAGATTCTGAGATATTTTTCGTATAGATAACATTTCTCGTCTAGAAAAAGTCCCAGATTCAGAGACATTTTTCGTAAGTAGAATGTAATAGATTCTGAGACGTTTTTCGCATAGAAAAAGTCTTAGATTTTAAAACATGTTTCGTATAAAAAAAATCTCAGATTCAGAGACATGTTTCGTTTAAAACAAGTAAGAAAGTTATAGTCGGCCAAGACCGACCATATGATACCCTACACCAGTGTTTTCCGAAAAATGGGTTCCAAGTCCAAACATGGACCAATTGGATCTGTCTTTTGTTAGATCTTTTTTTAGTGTAGAAAACACACATACATAGATCAAAGTTTAGTGGAATTTGTTAATTTTTTGTGAATAGACCGATTTAACTGAATATCGGTCGAAATTTTTATAAGGGGGACTTAGTCCAAAAATGGTCCAATTAGATTCCGATTTGATAAGGTTACTAAAGTTCACGTTTAAAATTAAATTTTTTATCAAATATTTCCATTTTCATGAATTTTGAGGGAATTATGTGAATATCGGGAGGGTGGTGTGTATGGGGACTACCAGAAGGACTGACCCGCTTCCTAAGAAATTTGGAATGAAGATTTGTGCATACAAAATTTGATTACCTGCTAAATTTTAAAGCGATATCTAGTATAATACGGTTATTAGAGTCATTTAAGTCGAATCCAAAGGGGGCGTTTGTATGGGGGCTAGGTCTTAACATGGACCGATTTTCTCCAATTTCAATAGACTTCGTCCTTAGGCCAAAAGTTGCTTAAGTTTCAAATTTCAAGTCAATTGATTGAAAATTGCGACCTGTATCGTGCTTAAAACGATAGATGGACAGACGGACGGACAGACATCGCTAAATCGACTCAAAAAGTCATTCTGAGTCGATCGGTTTACTTGAAGGTAGGTCTAGGACCAATATTTCGGGTAGTTATAAACATCAGCACAAACTCATTATACCCTGTTTGTTGTTGCTAGGGATCGATCCGACCATGTCAGATTGTCATTGGTCTGATTGACGCTAACCATCAAGCCGCCAAATCTGAGAAGAAACGATGATGGATTTAATGGAAAAACATACAATGAAGTACATGGTTTTTAAAACCCACCGGTCGTATTCCACCAGCCGCCCTTAACGTAGGGCCCTGAGAATAAGTTCGTACGAAGCAGAATTATACTCGCCAGCTTGGCCTGCAATGAGTCCTTCCAATTAAGCTTCCGCGTCGCGTCAAGATAACTATATTCACGAAAGAACCTTTCCAATACTTACTACCCGATCAGATAAGTTCCGGTCCAATCTTAAATTCTAATGGATAATCCATCAGCTCATCTATGAAAAGTATTATCTTTTTATTATGTATATAAAAACCGCTGGACCGATTGACACCAAACTCAGGCAATATATTAGTTTAGTCTGGTCGGTGAGCTGGGGTGACCCCTTGGCCCTCACGGTATATGTTTACAAGTTCATTTTTGTCTGCTTTGTGCACTAAAGTATTATTGTTTTATAATTATTTAAATTATTTTTTTTAATTATTTTTTATCCACGGCCTTAAAAAAAGGGCGGGGCAAAAAAAGCGATATTTTTTAATCCCCTGGGTCCAAGCGCAGGACTATAAACTTCTACGAACATAAAAATGTTTCATTTGGTTCACAAAAATACAAAAAAACTTAAAAAATTTGCATTTTTAAGAGGTTAGTTCAGTTCTTCAAGGGGGAACTTTTTTCCCCCTGGTCCGATTTGGCCTATTTCCGAACTTAACCTGCCTAGGAGCATAATACATACATATTTATGTCTAGCTTTTTTTATTTATGGACTGCATCGTGTTAACTACAGATGGACAGACGGACATAGCTAGAATGTCTTAGAATCGATCACTGATCAATAATATATATACTTTATGGGGTCCCCGACCGATATTTCGATGCGTTACACACGGAATGACAAAGTGAGTATACCCCCATACCGTAGTTGGAGGGTATAAAAACAAAGCCTTAGAGGGCTCTTGATTTTTTGATTAAAAAAAACGGATGCAGTGGTTTGGCAAAATCTACTAAATTTTATGATTTTATAGCACTCCCATCACTTTAAAAAAAAAATGTCCCTGTTTTTGCTTGTCTGACAATGGTGAATTGGTGATTTTCTTTTTATTCGAAGTAAAAAAATTACCCCTCCCCACAAACTCAAAAGCTGTACCCGCCACTTATCGTAGGGGACTCAATAGAACCACCTTCTTTGAGATAATTTAGTGGCGGAATCCGCAGATTATGTGCTAAACATTTAATTCTTTTATTTGTATAAACTGTTTAAAGTTCGTTTTAATCGCCCAATTTATTGAAAACAAAAATTGTGCAGTCAGTAACACATTGATATCAGCTAATTCAACTAGCATTCAACTGATTTGATAATCATGGAATTTATGATTATTTTTCTTTTCAACTTTACTACACACGTTCACCCGCACTCGCAAACACTCACATATTTATAGATAATTCTTAGGATACGTTATCAATGAAATAGTAAAAGTCATATTTTTATTTATACATTTTAATTGATAAAAAATTATAGTTTATACACTTTAAAAAAATAAAGACCTTGTTAAAAAATACTTGTAAAAAACCCTTGTAATAACAATCTATTTATATTACACATTTTTTTTTTTGTTAAATAATATTTCTAATATTTCTTTTAAATTTGGAATAATGATTTCTGAATAGAAACTACCTTTGCCGTTTCGAAGTTAAATATAATACGGCTGTTAAGTCTTAACATGGACCGACTTTTTTCCAATTTCAATAGGCTTCATCCTCGGTCTAAAAGAAGTTAAGTTTCAAATTGTATCCAAATATTTAGGTCGCAAACCTGCGACGTGATTACAAAGTTTACAAGGCCATACGAACAGTTGCAGAAAACGAAAGTAGTCTGCCTAGGAAAACCCGTGTCATTCTGGCCTAATTAATATTGGGATGGTGAACTCCTACTGGTCGACAATCGACTCACTCGAAGTGTATATCCAGCACGTTGGGAGACACATTTTCGCTCGCGGAAAATGCTTACAAAAATTAATTTTCTAATACCCTGGTATCCAAGTGCAGGACTTTAAAACTTCTTCTGTCATAAAGTTTTTTAATTTCTTTAACAGAAATTAAAAAAAAAACATGAAAATTGGCGTTTTTCAGAGGTTGGTTTAGTTCTTCAAAGGGAATTTTTTAAACTGGTCCGATTTTGGCCATTTACGAACTCAACATGCCTAGATCTTTTATTTTGGACCGCATTGGTCTGCAGACGGGCGGACAGACATTCATTGAATGACTACATACATATCGAGGGCAAATAGACAAAACTTGCTATCTGCTCTGTTATAATACTGCAGATGGTAAGTTTTGAATATTTGCCCTCGATATATATTTTATGGGTTCACCGACCGATATTTTGATGCCTTACACAGGGAATGACAAAGTTAGTATAACGCCAAACTGTGGATGGCGGGTATAAAAATAAGTTTTTCCAAAGATGCTTTTGATAAACCAATGTTTTACAGAGAAGAAATTCTACTCCTCCATCTGGCTGAATTTGGTCCATTAACTTAGCCTTAGAACTACACAGAAAAAATATCAAGAAAACAACATTGAAAATTATATTATGTATTATTACAAATTTTGTATATTGAACTGTTTACAATACTGTCGATTTACAAAACCAAAACCATAAACTTAAATCTAAAATTGTAAATTATAAACTATTTACAGATGTAATTCGAAAAATGTTAATTGTAATTTAAAGATTATATTTGTTATTCGAAGATTATATTATTTGAAGATTCTATTAGTGATTTGAAGATTCTATTAGTAATTTGAATATTCCATTAGTAATTTGAAGAATATATTTGTAATTCGATGATTCTATTTGTTATTCGAATATTTCATTTGTAATTCAAAAATTACAATTGTAGTGCGAAAAATATCAATTGTATTTCGAAAAAGATCAATTGTTTTTCGAAAAATATCAATTGTTTTTTGAAAAATATCAATTGTTTTTCGAAAAAAAATCAATTTATTTCGTAAAAGATCCGGTGTAATTCGAAGCATCCAATTATAAATCGCAACAGATTAATTGTAATTTGAAAAAGTTCAATTGGAATCTTCAAATTATAATTGATATTTTTCGAATTACAGTTGATGTTTTACGAACTGCAATTGATGATTTTCGAATAACAATTGATTTCTTTTCAAATTACAATTGGTTTCTTTTCGAATTACAATTGATCTTTTATGAAATTATATTGGTTCTTTTTCGAATAAAAATTCATCTTTTTCGCTTACAATTGATCTTTTTCGCATTACAATTGATCTTTTTCGAATAACATCTATAATTCAAAGGTATGCAATTAAAATATTATTCTTAAGGTTAAAAATATGCTTAAAATGTTAAAAAGAATATATTACCGACGATTTTTATACATTTAGGGAGATCCATGTCACAGAATCAATTCCGCTCGAAAGTGGTTTACTCTTACAACGAAAAATTATTTTTTTTTTAGAATAAATTCACTTTCACAAATCAAAGTGGAATTAAGTTGCTTGGAAGTGGTTTCTTTTAAAAAAAATATTTCGTTTTACGTTTTTAAGAGGAAAACTTTGAAAACCATTTCCAAACGAAATTGACTCTGTGACAGGCCCCTTTATATGTCTTCATTGACAAATTAACAGTTGCAATTCGAAGGAGATAAATTATTATTCGAAAAAGATCAATTGCAATTTGAAAAAGATCAATTGTGATTTAAAAAAGATCTATTGTAGTTCGAAATATATCAATTGTAATTCAAAATAGTTAAATTGTAATTCAAAAAAGACCAATTGTTATTTAAAAAAAATATCAATTGTAATTCGAATTACAATTGATGTTTTTTCAATTACAAATGTTATTTTTTGAATAACAATTGATCAATATCAATTGTAATTTGAATTACAACTGATGTTTTTCCAATTACAAATGGTATTTTTGAAATACATTTGATCTTATTCGACTTATAATTGATAGAAAAACAATTGATCTCTTTCGAATAATAATTATTTTTTTCGAATTACAATTTATCTCTTTCGAATTACATCTGTAAATCAATGGAATGCAACTAAAATAATATTCTTTAGGTTAAAAATATGATTAAAATGTTAAAGCGAATATATTATCTAAGATTTGTATACATTTAATACGTCTTCATTAAATATGGAAGATATATTTTTTGACACTTTCCTCCAAATTAACACGTCAGTTGTAATTCGAAAAAGATTAATAAAAATTTAAAAAATATTAATTAAAATTTAAAAAATATTAATTAAAATTTAAAAAATATCAATTATTATTCGAAAAAGATCAATTGCAATTTAAAAAAGATCTATTGTAATTCGAAACAGATCAATTGCAATTTAAAAAAGATCTATCGTAATTCGAAAAAGATCAATTGTAATTCGAAAGAGATCAATTGTAATTAAAAAAAAAAACAATTATTATTCAAAATAGATCAATTATAATTCAAAAAGACCAATTGTATTTCAACAAGATCAATTGTAATTCGAAAATTAAATCTTCGGATTACAATTGGAATGTTTGAATTACAATTGTTTTTTTTTCGAATTGCAATTGATATATTTCGAATTTTATTTAATCTTTTTCGAATAAAAATTGATCTATTTCGAACTACCATTGATCTTTTTCAAATTATAATTGATATTTTTCAAATTACAATGGATATTTTACGAATTACATCTGTAAATTAAAGGATTGCAACTAAAATAATATTCTTTAGGTTAAAAATATGATTAAAATATTAAGTAGAAAATATTATCTACGATTTTTATACATTATATATGTCTTCATTGAATGTGGTAGGTGTAGCTTTTGAACTTTTTCCTCCAAATTAACACGTCCAAGTTCCATTCGTATTGTTCGTCTACATAAATCCATCAATGGCAGTGGTTCAGGATCAAGTCCACCAATGTAACGCATAGTTATTTCACAATGACCCCACACTGTAGACACCACCGGATACAATTTTTTACCCTTTAAACCTTTAAATGCCACACCAAGGTACTGCTGGTCAATAAGAAAACTTAAGGTCCCTTCATCCATATCAAGAGCAACCAAAAATTTATCGGGGACCAAAAAAGCTTCATCATTTTTTACAATTGCAGGATAAGTAACGCCTCCGCTGTTCTTCGAATCATGATATAATTTGTTTCTGCCTAAATCCCAGCCCCAACTTTGATCTGATGACCCAATTAAACTTTGATAACCAACTGAATGTAAAGGTGCTTCAGAGGTAGCAACTCCAACAACAGCATGTGTTCCCCGTTGTCTTGTAGGCCAATAAATTTCCCATATGTGTAAACCTTTCGTCATACCAGTTTTTCCACGTATGCAATCTGTACTTTGTGCTACTGGATGCCTGTGGAAGGTCAGTTTGTCTTCTTCTTTAACAAAAATATTTAGTGATCTATCCTCGGGATTCCATGAATGCTTTAGCTGTGTTTCTTTATTAGCTGGAGGCATATCTAATAATATATCAATTCGTGCAGGCTTTGTAAATTCCACTGCTAATTCTCTGGGTATTACTGGTTTAAAAGGCGTTTGCGTGTCAGTCTTAACACTGGCGCTAAGTTTTTGGCCCATATTCATACCACGGCAACTACGAGATCTTCTTTCATCCACTACAGCTACTTTGTAAGATAAGCGCAGCCGTGTAAAATCTATTGGTTTCAGTCTTGACAGAACAACGCGAGGAGATAATGCTGGTGGAATACTTTGTAGTTGGCGTCTATCACTTGGCCGTGCAGCAGGTGTTTTACCAGATTTATAACCTTTGTTCCCGAACTCCATCTATATGCACAAAAAAAAAATACCTTCTCAATTGGGTTGCCCCCTTAAAGCATAGCGTGTTCCAAAACTTTGTGGCTCCTTTATTTTCTCATTTAACAAATCAGTCACCCAGCGATAATGTGTATGTGTTGTTTGTTATTTTTTTTATATCACTGATACATGTTGATCAATTTAAAAGATGTTTGATTGTTGTTTATTTTTTTCACAATTTTTGCATGTTTGCTTGAATGTCTTTCTGGTTTCTGCTGTGTAATACAAAAAAAAAAAAGAATTAGTAAAGAGAAAATGACGACCGAGCACTGTTAAATATTTTGTTAATTTTTTGTGCAGAAATGCAGACAATACGGAGAAATAAAAGTCGTGTTTAACATAATTTAGGGGATGCTTTTTGGTGTACAAGTTTTTTTTTATAACATATTAACCAGTAATGCTAACTTACGGAAAGAAAACCGTCATGAACAAGGTTGTCAGATTTTGTTTGCGTCTGTCGCCTATTCGGGCGCAGTGCTGCCAGATTTTTTTTTTGTTAATCTCAAAATTTAGAAAAAAACGTCGTATTCGTCAAAAGATTTAAAAAAAATAGTCACTCTTATACCCTATTCACACGTAAAGTTTTATACTGTATGCAGACTAGCGTGATTTTAAAATCACTATGTGATTTTCCTTTGAACAAAATCACATAGTGATTTACAAAATCATCTCAGATTGTACTAGCATAAAGAAAAATTGCAAAATCATCTCAACTTACCATGGTAAGTTCTTGTAGTGTGAACATGGCTTTAAATCGTTTTTAGCAGCAATATTTTTAGCACTTTCTTTATTCTATTACAGTATATTGACGGAAAATGCTAAAAATAATTGCTAAAAACGGTTTAAAACTATAATACCCTATTCACACGTACAGTTTTAAATCGTTTTTAGCAGCAATATTTTTAGCACTTTCTTTATTCTATTACAGTATATTGGCAGAAAATGCTAAAAATAATTGCTAAAAACGGTTTAAAACTGTAAGTGTGAATAGGGTATTAGTGTGAATAGGGTATTATACCCTATTCACACTTACAGTTTTAACTGGTTTTTAGCAATTACTTTTAGCATTTGCCGTCAATATACTGTAATAGAATAAAGAAAGTGCTAAAAATATTGCTGCTAAAAACGATCTAAGGCCATGTTCACACTACAAGAACTTACCATGGTAAATTGAGATGATTTTGTGATTTTTCTTTATGCTAGTACAATTTGAGGTGATTTTGTAAATCACTATGTGATTTTGTTCAAAGGAAAATCACATAGTGATTTTAAAATCACACAAGTCTGTATACAGTATAAAACTGTACGTGTGAATAGGGTATTATACCCTATTCACACTTGAAGTTTTAAAACGTTTTTAGCAATTATTTTTAGCATTTTCTGTCAATATACTGTAATAGCGTAAAGTGCTAAAAATATTGCTGCTAAAAACGGTTTAAAACTGTAATACTGTATACAGACTTGCGTGATTTTAAAATCACTATGTGATTTTCCTTTGAACAAAATCACATAGTGATTTACAAAATCAACTCTAAATTGTACTAGCATAAAGAAAAATCACAAAATCATCTCAATTTACCATGGTAAGTTCTTGTAGTGTGAACGTGGCCTTAGTGTGAATAGGGTATTATACCCTATTCACACTTACAGTTTTTAACCGTTTTTAGCAATTATTTTTATCATTTTCCATCAATATACTGTAATAGAATAAAGAAAGTGCTAGAAATATTGCTGCTAAAAACGATTTAAAACTGTACGTGTGAATAGGGTATTAGGCTAGATTACTCAATGCTCCGTACAAATTTTGACATAAGGCTCCGTTAAATCGGCAGTTAGCAGCTAATTTCCGCCCTTAAAAATGAGATTTATCATCTCCTAGTTCAAACCACTGAAATCAGAGACCTGAAATTTGGAATGTTAATTAACCTCTAGAATTATCCAGCAAATAAACAGTTTGTAAATGTTGATTCTGAGGGCAAAAAAAAGGGATAAAAAGGAAAAATTGGTACATTTTTAAAACTATTGCACTAAAAATCACAAAATCTAAAAAATTTACTTTGAGAATTGTACCCTGCTCTCACGTACAGGTAAAACAGTTTTGAGTTTGGGGGGGGGGGGATTATTTTTTTTTACTTCGAATAAAAACAAGTGGAAAAGTTAGATTTGACTAGGCGAATTCATGAATACTATCCACAATGCCCTTTTGAAGTGAAAGTAAATTTTCTAATGTAAAACAAGTAAAAAAGTTAAATTCGGCCTTGCCGAATGTAGTGATACCCTCCACAATTTCAATAAGATTATTGCAAACAACTTTATTTAAAAGGAAATTACTTTTGAAAAAAAAAACAAATTGAAAAAAAAATTCCGCGAAAAAAAAATTGTTAAAAAAAAAAATCCGCGATTTTTTTCAAAAAATATGTTCGTACTTGTTTAAATACCATTTGGTGTTCAATTATGTTCACATGTGTCAACCAGAAGCCGAATTACAGAATTTTGTATTTTTAGGTTATGTTGAATGTACTGAAATTTTTGAGGTGTGCTTACATTTTCGTTCATAATTTTTGAACCGCTGAACCGATATCGCTCAAGTGCAATACCAAACTTTTCGGGAGAACTTCCAATATATATGTTAAGTTTCAGTCATTTCTGTGCAATATTTTGTCCGCGAGAGCATTTTCCACAGACAGACAGACGGACATTACTAGAATGTCTTAAAATCGATCGGGCATCATGAATATATATACTTTATGGGGTCCCAGACCGATATTTCGATGAGTTACAAACGGAATGACAAACTTATATATACCCTCTATCACTAAGTGGAGGGTATAAAAATTTAATAATTTTAATTAGAAATATTTTATTTTGAGTAAAACATTATTTTTTTTTTTTTGTGTAACTTTTTTTTAGTGTACAAAAATATTTTTAAATGACAAAAATACGTTGTAAAATATTTTTGTGACTTAACAATGTTTTTAAAACATGTTTAACGGTTTTTTAACACGTGAATTTAACGTAAAACCAATCTGAACTTCACGATTACGCTAATAACTTTTGAACCACTGAACCGATTTTGTTGAAATTTAATAACTAGACCAGGAAAACGACAAACTTCAACAGCACTAGAATTGTCGTTCAAAATTTACCCCCTAATTTTGTAAAACGCAACGCGCCGCGTTGTCAAAATTTCTGTGTAATTTGTTTTTGTTACAACAACAAATTGTATTGAAATTTTGACAACGCGGCGCGTTGCGTTTTACAAAATTAGGCCATTATAGTGTCTTTTATCTCGAAAAAGTAGGAATTTTTGCGTACTTAATGAAAAAAAAAAAAAATTCCAAAATAGCGACTTTGGTCCAAAGATGCTAATTTTTAAACAAATTATTTTTTACCAAATTTGCCTTAAAAGTTGAAATATGTTGAGTATGGTATGTGAAAAATATTAAAAAAAACACGATTTTGGTCCGAAAATGCTTATCAGCATCTGTGAACCAAAATCGCTGATCAGGGGCCTAATCACGTAAAACGAAAACTATTGATGATGTATAAACGACATCAAAAAACATATCGTTTTAAAGGGAAATAACAAAATTGTTCTTTATTATATTATAAAGAGTGTTGTCTTATCATGAAACACTAAAAAATTGGAAACTTTTTTTTAATTTAGGAGCCATAAAACACTAAAAATTTACGATAGCCAACTATCGTTTTACGTGATCACGGTCCAACATTTTTGGACCAAAATCGTGTTTTTATTATTTTATACCCTCCAACCACAGTATCGGAGTACACTCACTTTGTCATTCCGTTTGTAAGTATATATATTATTGATCATTGATCGATTCTAAGACGTTCTATGAATGTCCGTCTGTCTGAAGATTATACAATGCAGTCCAAAATAAAACAGCTAGACTCCTCAAGTTTGGCACAAATATGTTTCATGTTCATATGCAGGTTAAGTTCATGAATGGGCAAAATCGGGCCAGGGGGAAAAAAGTTCCCCCTTGCAGAACTGAACCAACCTCTAAAAAATAACTTTTTTACGTGTTTTTTGTAGTTTTGTTAAATAAATGAAGCATTTGGTATATTTATTGCGATGGGAAGGTGCTCTCAACGTCCCCCACTGACCCGATTGGAAGCCCTAGTGTTGAGTGACTTGTTATAGATTTTTGGTTACAGAACATTAATTTGAAAAAAAAAACGCTTTCTGTGGTAATACTTTTGAAAATAAAAAGCTGGAGAACCAAAAAGGTCCAAATTTGTAAAATTTAGATCATTATGTATGATGTTGATAAGTCAAGGCCGATTTAGGGGTTTGTCTGGGGGGGGGGGGGAAACCCATACAAAATTGGAAACCATAGAGAAACATAGAGGCGAAGGTGAAAGAAAAAGCAATATTGCTATCTTTTTCTAATTTCTCACACGTACGTTGTCGATGTGAATTCACCACACAATACATGTTTACAAGTCGTACTTTGTCAACAAATACATGTATACAAGTTGTACTTTGACATCTTAATTTTTGACACCTTCGCCTCTATGTTTCTCTATGTTGGAAACACTGATTTGGAAAAAAATTTGTGTTGCCACTTTTTGGATAATTATCCAAAAGCGGGACAGTTTCAAAATCCTTAGATAATTTTTGGATAATGAAATTTTGTGTAATTTTACCTCAATAAAGATTCAACACTTTTTTTTATCATTTTATCGATATTTTCGGCTTAAAAAAATCATTGACAACATCGATTTTAGAAACTTTGATTACCAAATACTAGATAATAAATGACAAACATGCATTTTCGGACCATTAAAATTTAAATTTTCGTCATTACTTCGATGTTAAAAATAATGGTCTAAAATTTTTTAAAAATTAAAAATTTGTGAGATTTTGGATAATTTTTTGTGTAATTTCTAATTATATTATTGGCAGTACTGGTAAAAATTGTCAAAACGTAGAGAAATCGTCAAATCTGGCAACAGTGGTGTGAAAGAATTCCAAAAAAGCGCTTTATCACTACACGCAAAAAAAAAAAAATTATAGTCATTAACAGGGTTGCCAGAATTGTTGGGTACAAAATCGTCAAAAATGTACGATTTTTATAAAAGAAATCGTCAACCCATTTCCAAAAGTCGTCAAAAAAATCGTCAAAATAAAAAAGATGCATTTATCCTTGAATAAAGAGTAATTCTAAGACATTCAACCGATGTCTGTTGAAGACATGATGCAGTCCAATTCCAAAAGAGCTTTTTCCATGCAGTTTGGCACAAATATATTTTATGGCCATTGGATGATTCAGTTCGAAAATCGGCAAAATCAGACCAGGTAGAACAAAGCCCCCCCTTGTAAAACAAAACCTACCGCTGAAAATTTTTTCTATATTTTTTGTAATATTTTTAAGCATATGAAATATTTTTATGAAAGAAAAGATTATGCAGTTGGGTCAAGTTAATTGGAAAATGATTTTTTTTTTTCTGTCCACCCCTTTTTGTGGGCACTTCTATAAAAAAATAATTATGATAAAATTGCGTAAATATCATACAAAATCAAAGAACAAAAGGTCCTCCGCCAAAAAACTCCCTATAATTATTTTACATTTTGGAGGGAAAAAGAAAATGTAACACTCTCACTTGCTTCTTTTGTCCATTTTTGTACAAAAATATTGGTGGATATATTTTTTTACCTAACAAAAAGCAAAAAAATATTCATTGAATACTAAATTTCTATTAAAAATTTGTTAAAAAGTAGACAAAATTGTCAGGTTTTTTTATTTTTAAAAATCGGCATTTTTGGGGCAAAAATCGTCAAATCGTCATTTTGATATTTTGAGGAGTAAAAATCGTCAAAATGCAGAGAAATCGTCAAATCTGGCAACAGTGGTCATTAAACCAAGTTGTTGGTAAAAACAGGTAAAAAGACAACTCACCAACACTTTTGCGTAATTAAACCAAGTTTTTGTTTAAAAGTTTGTATGGTGAGTTGTATTTTTCCAATAATTTAGCTAATAAGTTTAAGTGGTTTTTGCGTGTTGTCTCCTCTCAAAAAAAAAAAACGCTAAATTGTCAACGCTTAATTTACAACAATAAATATAACATGCGAAACGGTTCACAATTGAAGGAGAAATTTACACTATACAAAAAAAATTAACGCATGTTTATACCAAAGCAACAACAACGAAAATGTAACAGAGCAAAGCACAAAACATAGAAAACAGACAAAAAGCTGATAGAGCAAAAACCGAAGATGAAAAAGACGAGCTACAAAAAGCGATAATGGAAAAAATATAATAAAAGAAACACGAACTAAATGAAAAAAAAAAAACGGCTAAACACAGAAGAGTCGTACAGAAAACAGCTCAGTTGCAATTTGGCGATATAGCGTGGCGGACTTGAATAATTTGCGAGTTTTAGAAAAACAAAAATAAAAATTAAACATAAAATAAATTTATAAAAAAATTAAATATAATAAAAACATTAAAAGGGTATAAATATGGAAATAATTAAAATTATTAACTAAAATTAAAAAAAAATCTACTGGATTAATTTATAAAATAACTAAAAAAATAAAATTATATATAAAAAATTTTAAATTTGCAACTTTTAATTTTTGACATCTACTTGTTCTAGTTATTTTTTTTTTTTGCTGTTAATTTATTTTTATATATAAAAATACATTTTTTTTGAAGCGGTTTATATATAAAAAAATTTCTTTAAAAGTTTACACGTTTTTTTAAAGTAGATTTTGATTTTTTTTTTAATTTAAAGAAAATTTTTTTTTTTGTTAACGACTACACAATTTACTAGGAAAAAGAATTAAATTTTTAATAAAATTTTTTAATTTAACGAAAAATTTTATTGATTTTTTTTATCTTTTGCTAGTAATTTTTGTAGTGGTGGTGGTGTTGAGTAAATTTTCCCCAAAAAAAAATGTACCGAAATTATTTTCCCACAGCTTTTTTTTACTTCAGAGATTTTTATCTCTTCTCTTGTTTATCATCTACTCTTCTTAATTTTCTTTAAACCGCACAGATTTTTAAACAAGCAAAAAAAATTAAAGTAAAAAAGAATAAAAAAAATCTCTAATACTTGTGCAAATTGGATTTTATTTTTTTTTTATAAAAAACGCATTTCTTTTTTTTTTTTTTTGCAGTGTTGGCCTTTTTCTGAATTTATATATAGAAAGAAAATAGTTGTAAAGTATATAAAAATATAAAAAAAGAAATTAAAACAGTTTTTTTGTGACTGTTAGAAAAGGTGTGGAGCAATTAAGGCCGTTAAAAAGACTTAAATACAAAAAACGCATTTTTATATAAAAAAAAAAAAAACAAAAAATCCATAAAGTAGTTTGAAATTCTAAATAGAGGATTTTTAAACTACACAACAACAACACAGCTTTAATTAAAAACTTAAGAAAACCCAACAAAAAACACATTTAAAATGGTGA
The DNA here is from genome assembly GCA_963921195.1 of Pegoplata infirma. NCBI lineage: Eukaryota > Metazoa > Arthropoda > Insecta > Diptera > Anthomyiidae > Pegoplata > Pegoplata infirma. The sequence continues at coordinate 191,499,035 of OY992538.1, read as the reverse complement.
GTAGTACAAAAAAAAAAAAAAAAATATTACAAAAAAAAATCGACAAAAATGTTTAAAAAAAAATTTCTTAAGTTTACTTCATACATACCTTTGTTTTAAAAGTATAGAAAACAAAAATCGCCAAATCATAAATGATTTTCAAAAGACCGGAAAGTTTTAATAAAAAATGATGACTAAACTTTTTTCTAAATAAAATCTTTCTTTATTCTTGTGTTATATTTTTATGGCAAACATTTTTTTGTTGTACGTTTTTTTCACTCGTTTTTCATACACTCATACACTGTCATGTTAATTTCAATCGTTAATATTTCTAAAGTTAAAACTTTACTCACTTTTTTTTTTTTTGTTAAAAATATTTCAACATTTTTGTACGACAAACTTCCGTTATTAAAAAAGGGTGGAGTAGAATTAAAAGGAATTGGAGAAATGAAACCGAACACACGCAAAAAAGAAGCAAAAAACACTGACTTAAATGTTAGAGTTGCCATGTTTGTAATTTTTTTTTTTTTTAGGACAATGGACAAAGGGAAATTTGATTATTCTGAAAATGGTGTACTAGTTCGAAACCTTCTAAGAATTAGTTCATAATTATTTTTTTAATTTAAATTATTAAATTAATTCTTACTTCATTTAAATTCTTAAATTAATTTTGAATTAATTGTCAAATTTTGTAAAATTAATTCATTTTGTAAATAATTCGATTTGTTAAATTATTTTTATAAACTAATAAATTTTCAACACAATAAAATATATGTCATCTCTTTAAAAACTTGAAAAATTAATGCCCTATTTTTATAAAACGCAACGTGTCAAATTTGTTAAAATTTCAATACAATTTTAATTGACATCGAAATTTTGACCACACGTCGTGTTGCTTTTTAATAGCCTTGTTTTTTGCTGGATTAAGATTAGGATTAACTTTATTTAAAAAAAAAATGGGTCGAAACTGGCCCAACAATTTTTTTTAAATTTTTTTCTGAATCTACATCGTATTATTAATAAGATAAAGAAAACATAAGCAAGCTAATGTAAAAATGTAAGGAATGAAAAACAAATTTAGTTAAATTCTATAGGATTAAATCTGATATAATTATACCATTCTACATTTTGGACAACGCTTAATTTTTTGCCCTGTTTATATTTACTAATTGTATGTAGACTCAGAAAAAATTTGTAAAAAAATGCAGGACTTAATTTGACCCATTTTGTAACTAAATAAAGTTAATCCTAATCTTAATCCGTTCTGCAAAAACAAGCCTAATATTTGGATGGTCTTGGACTCGAGGGCGTCTTTGCGCTTTTGGAAATGTATCAAAAATAACCTAAATAAAGTAATTTTATACCCTCCACTTAGTGATAGAGGGTATATATAAGTTTGTCATTCCGTTTGTAACTCATCAAAATATCGGTCTGGGACCCTATAAAGTATATATATTCATGATGCAAGATCGATTTTAAGACATTCTAGCGATGTCCATCTGTCTGTCTGTGGAAAATGCTATCACGTAGAAAATATTGCACAGATATGACTGAAACTTTACATATTTATTGGAAGTTCTCCCGAGAAGTTTGGTATTGCATTTGTGCGATATCGCTTCAAAAGTTATGAACGGAAATGTAAGCACACCTCAAAAATTTCAGTATATTCAACATAACCTAAAAATACAAAATGCTTTAATTCGGCTTCTGGTTGATATATGTAAACATAATTGAACACCAAATGGTATTTAAACAAGTACGAACATATTTTTTGACAAAAAAAGGAAAAAAATTGCGGATTTTTTTTTTTTTACCAACATTTTTTTTCGCGGAAATTTTTTTTTTTCAAAATTTTTTTTTTTTATAAGTAATTTCCTTTTAAATAAAGTTTTTTGCAATAATCTTTTTGAAATTGTTCGGCAAGGACGATTTTAACTTTTTTACTTGTTTTGGAATGAAATCACTTTCAAAACCCAAAGTGGAATTGAATTGCAGCATAAAAGTGGTTTCATTCCGAAAAAAACGCTTTGCGTTTTACGAGTAAACCACTTATTCCATTTCCGAACGGAATTTAGTCTGTGACATGCTCCTTAGTGTGAATAAATTAAATTGCATTGGAATTTTTAAAACGCTGAGCGTTGCTTTTTACAAAATAAGGACATTAATTAATAATTTGAATAAAAATATATTTTAATTTATACATATCAAGGGCTTATATTCAAAACTTGCCATCTGCAGTATTTTCGAAACTTGAATCCGCGGAAAAACTTGCCATCTGCAGTATTTTCGAAACTCGAATCCGCGGAATTACTCATAGTTTTCTCGGTCACTTCGTTTTATTTATAATAAAAAAAACCTAACAATAAGTAATACTGGGCTATTCATAATAAGTAAATTAAATATGGACTCCAACCAAATCTAATTTTTATATGAGAACCCCTGTTTTTGTTGTTGTTGTTGTAGCGCAGTGTAATTCTTATTAAAATTCATAATTTGTACCTATATTTATTAAATTAGAAATATCTTTCGAAACTACAAAAAATTCTAGTTAGAATTGCAAAAAGATTAGTAATATTCCCGTCAGAAATGTTAAGACTTTCAAAACTATAAAAAACACGGTTTTGCATGATGAACACTACACCATTTCCAATTGTATTTTAAAAATTTCCAAATGTATTTTAAAATTGTCCAAATGTATTTTAAAATTGTCCAAATGTATTTTAAAATTGTCCAAATGTATTTTAAAATTGTCTAATTGTATTTTAGAATTTTCGGCTTAAGTTGAGATTACTGGCATTGGTCGGATTGATCCCAAATTTTTACCAGAGATAGATCTTTTGATTACAAATCGAAAATATTAGGGTGATTTTTTGTCGGCGAGATCTGGTTCGCGAGTTATGTATGTCGACTTGAAATTCGAATATTATAACTGGAAAAAGGCTTAATACACAAAAAAACTTTATTCAGCGAAGCCGCTAAACTAATTTATGGAGTTTATAATCCCTAAGCCCGGCCGAAGGCCGCTACGCAGAAAAACTTTTTGTACGAAAATTCTCAAAAACAAAAAAAAAAAATTTTTTTTTGCCATTTATGGGTTAATATTTTTTTTTTTTTTTACCAAAATGAAAGATATTTCAATTACCTTTCGAATGACAACAATATTTTTGAAATCGAACAATAAATAACGAAGATATAAGCAAAAAACTTCAAGTCGAGGTAACTCGCTAAATACGTGTCGCCGACATTTTTTTTTATTTTTTTCGAAATCATCGCTAACAGGGCTATTTTCAATTTTTTTTATTTTTATTTTGGACCAATGCCAGTAAACTCAACTTGTTCCGAATTTTCCAAATGTATTTTCAAAATTGTCCAAATGTATTTTAAAATTGTCCAATTGTATTTTAAAATTGTCCAATTGTATTTTAAAATTTTCCAAATGTGTTTTCAAAATTGTCCAAATGTATTTTAAAATTGTCTAAATGAATTTTAAAATTGTCCAAATGTAGTGAAACATTTTCCAAATGTATTTTAAAAATTTCCAAATGTATTTTAAAATAGTCCAAATATATTTTAAAATTGTCCAAATAATTTTTAAATTTTCCAAATTTATTTAAAATTGTCCAAATGTATTTTAAAAATTTCCGAATGTATTTTCAAAATTGTCCAAATGTATTTTAAAATTGTCCAAATACATTTTAAAATTGTCCAAATGTATTTTAAAATTGTTCAAATGTATTTTAAAATTGTCCAATGTAGTTTAAAATTTTCCAAATGTATTTTAAAAATTTCCAAATGTTTTTTTAAAATTGTCCACTTGTATTTTAAAATTTTTCAAATGTATTTTTAAAATTGTATAAATGTACTAAAAATTGTCTAAATGAATTTTAAAATTGTCCAAATGTATTTTAAAATTGTTCAAATGTATTTTAAAATTTTGCAAATGTATTTTAAAATTGTCCACATGTAAATATTTTAAAATTTTCCAAATGTATTTTAAAATTGCCACATGCATTTTAAAATTTTTTCAAATGTATTTTTAAAATTGTCCAAATGTATTTAAAAATTGTCTAAATGAATTTTAAAATTTTCCAAATGTATTTTAAAATTATCCACATGTATTCTAGAATTTTCCAAATGTAGTTTAAAATTGTCCAAATGTAGTTTAAAATTTTCCAAATGTACTTAAAAAATTTCCAAATGTATTTTAAAATTGTCCAAATAATTTTAAAATTTTCCAAATGTATTTAAAATTTTCCAAATGTATTTTAAAAATTTCCAAATGTATTTTCAAAATTGTCCAAATGTAGTTTAAAATTGTCCAAATGTATTTTAAACTTGTCCAAATTTACTTTAAAATTGTTCAATTGTATTTTAGAATTTTCTATGTATAATAAAAAAAAAAAAACTTTACAATTTTTAATTAAAATCGTCGATACATGGATAACGCAAAATGTTCTATAGAACATTTTTTAAAGTTATCGATAACACAAAATGTTCTATAGACAATTTTTTTAAAGTTATTTTTAACACAATTTTTTTTTAAACAACATTTTAAAACAATTTTACAATTAAAGATAAATCGATAAAACATTTTTCTATAGAAAATTTTTAAATTACACTGTAAGTAGATTAAAATGACACACCAAAACGCCGAGACACGTCAACTTAATTTTGGGTCGTAGATTCCAGTGGTGAAACCCGTTTTGAAAAGTTAGCTCAAAATCCCGAGGTATTTCGATTTTAAATTTGTAGTAGATTTAAAGCGATTTTTAATTTTATTTCAATGAAAAAACTTTTTAAAAACATAAAAAATTTATTTCCAGAAATAATGGACTTCCATTTTCAAGAGGACGTGTATCAATACTTGTTCTTATTTTGATGAATTTTATAATTTTTTTCGGATTTATTCAATTTTTATTCTACATTTGCAAATTTAAAATCAAAATATATCGTTATTTTGAGCTAACTTTTTAAAACGGAGTATACCTTTGGATTCTATGACCCAAAAATAATTAAGTTGACGTGTCTCGGCGTTTTTGTGTGCCATTTCAAAAGTTTAAATTTTACTTACAGTGCACTGTAAGTAGATTAAAATGACACACCAAAACGCCGAGACACGTCAACTTAATTTTGGGTCGTAGATTCCAGTGGTGAAACCCGTTTTGAAAAGTTGGCTCAAAATCCCGAGGTATTTCGATTTTAAATTTGTAGTACTTAGATTTAAGGCGATTTTTAATTTTATTTGAATGAAAAAACTTTTTAAAAACATGTTACATATTTGTCAAAATTTATTTCCAGAAATAATGGACGTCCATTTTCAAGAGGACGTGGAACAATACTTGTTCTTATTTTGATGAATTTTATAATTTTTTTTTTTCGGATTTATTCAATTTTGATTCTACATTTGCAAATTTAAAATCGAAATATCTCGTTATTTTGAGCTAACTTTTTAAAACGGAGTATACCTCTGGATTCTATGACCCAAAAATAAGTTGGGGTGTGTCTCGGCGTTTTTGTGTGTCATTTCAAAAGTTTAAATTTTACTTACAGTGTTATCGATATAACTAAAATTTTTCTGCAAAAAACTTCAAAATTATTGATATATCGATAAATTAAACGTTTTTCAAAAGATTTCAGTGTATCCATACCAAAAAATTTTTCAATAGAATTTTTTTGAAAGTCATCAATAGGGATGAGATTTTCATGCACTAAAAATCGAAAATATGCGCTTAAAAATGCGCTAAAAAATTCAAAATATGCACTAAAAAACCAAAAATATGCACTAAAAAGTAAAAAGTGTGCAACAAAAATTCTGTTTTCATAAGAAAAACTTCTAAACTTGGGCCTCTGTTCTGTCTTTCACTACTTTTCAATTCACATTAAAATTTCCGAATTACATGGAATCAAGTTTAGTGTTTTGTTGACCACGTTCTCATTCGAAGTTGAAATCGAACAATTAAAATTAAAAAAATTATATGGAAAAAAGTGCATTCGTTTTACTTTCACCAAATTTTATTTATGTGAAACAAAACAAAAAAGAAATTTGGATGTGAAATCTAGAACACCAAGAAAATTCGGAAATTTTCATTTTTACATTTTTTATGTGAATTATTTTTTTTGGAACAGCGGCCTAAGATATATTAATACCATTTTACATTTTGGACAACACTTAATTTTTTTCTTGTTTATATTTACTAATCTACATACAATTCAGAAAAAAAATATAAAAAAAAGGTTATGGACTTTATTTGACACATTTTTTAACTAAATAGAGTTATAGTGCCATTGGCGTAGGAAGCCAACATTTCTGGGGGGGGCTAAAGCCCCCCCAGATTTTTTTGAATTTTTTGTTTTTTTTTTTAATAGAAAACCCCAGACCTATTTCTGAAGCGTTCCCTATATCATGTGTCTAGGTGTCCTAGAAACGAATGCCCTCCGAAAGCGGTTAAAAATTCATATTTTTTTTAAACAAATTTTGATTCTGAAGATTTTTCGGAAATTTAGAACTCCCAGATATGTTATGAAAATGAAAGATTTTTAATGTTTTTCCTATAGTAAAATCATTAGATTACTATGATTTTTTTCAAGAAAAAGTTCTGATGATTGCAAAAGTTGATGATTATTAGTCAAAATTCTCAGATTCTTTCTTCCAATGACTTTTGTCTATAAAAAACCACTTAGAATTTATAAACTTTTTTAAATCAAAGAACTTAAAATGTTTTCCTGAAGTTAAAATCCTAAGATTCGGTAAAGTTTTTATTACTGACAAAAACATCATATTCATATAAAAACTTTTTGCAATAATTCAGACTATTTTTCAATAGGAAAAACTATTAGATCTAATATAATAATCATTACGAGTCCTTAAGACTCGTAGAATAATCATAACGAGTCCTAAAGACTCATTATTATTATTTATTGTTGCAAAAATTAATGAAATCATTAAATTATTAAAAAACAAGTAAAAAAGTTAAATTCGGCCTTGCCGAATGTAGTGATACCCTCCACAATTTCAAAAAGATTATTGCAAACAACTTTATTTAAAAGGAAATTACTTTTGAAAAAAAAAAATTTGAAAAAAAATTTCCGCGAAAAAAAATTTTGGTAAAAAAAAATCCGGGATTTTTTTCTTTTTTTTGTCAAAAAATATGTTCGTACTTGTTTAAATACCATTTGGTGCTCAATTATGTTCACATATGTCAACCAGAAGCCGAATTAAAGCATTTTGTATTTTAAGGTTATGTTGAATGTACTGAAATTTTTGAGGTGTGCTTACATTTTCGTTCATAACTTTTGAACCGCTGAACCGATATCGCTCAAATGCAATACCAAACTTCTCGGGAGAATATATATGTTAAGTTTCAGTCATCTCTGTGCAATATTTTGTCCGCGAGAGCATTTTCAACAGACAGACAGACGGACAGACGGACATCGCTAGAATGTCTTAAAATCGATCGGGCATCATGAATATATATACTTTATGGGGTCCCAGACCGATATTTCGATGAGTTACAAACGGAATGACAAACTTATATATACCCTCTATCACTAAGTGGAGGGTATAAAAATTGTGAATGATTAAAATTCTGGGGGGGGGGCTAAAATTATTCTGGGGGGGGCTAAGCCCCCCCCAGACAGGGCTATCTACGCCAATGTATAGTGCGTTTACATTGGATTTCTAATCTAGTAAATTGCTATTTTAATCTACTTTGCAATCTGTACCGTTTACATTGGCATTTTTTTACATTTGAGAAGATTAAGATTGGCATTTTTAACAACAAGTTGGTAATAAATGTGTGTGACTGCGTCAAAAGACAGCGACGGTTATTAGTCGTCGTATGATTAACAAGGACACTGACGGCGTTTACAAATAACAATGACGGTGGCATAAACATACTTGGCGGCGTCATCAAAACGGCAGGCTTTGTGTCCGTGTTTTTCAGTGTTGAAAAATGCAAATATTAGAAATACAGAGTTGTATCTAACTTTACCAGATTGCGTTTGCCGATTAGAGTCTAAACTACTAGATTGAAAAAAATAAATTTGTATGGGCAATCTAATAGATTGAAACTGGATTGGAGCCACAATCTATTTTAAGCTAGCTTAGAGGACCAGTGTAATAGTGCGTTTACATTGGATTTCTAATCTAGTAAATTGCGATTTTAATCTACTTTGCAATCTGTACCGTTTACATTGGCATTTTTTACATTTGAGAAGATTAAGATTGGCATTTATAACAACAAGTTGGTAATAAATGTGTGTGACTGCGTCAAAAGATAGCGACGGTAATTAGTCGTCGTATGATTAACAAGGACAGTGACGGCGTTCACAAATAACAATGACGGCGGCGTCATCAAAACGGCAGGCTTTGTGTCCGTGTTTTTCAGTATTGGAAAATGCAAATAATAGAAATACAGAGTTGTATCTAACTTTACCAGATTGCGTTTGCCGATTAGAGTCTAAACTACTAGATTAAAAAAAATAAATTTGTATGGGCAATCTAATAGATTGAAACTGGATTGGAGCCATAATCTACTTTAAGCTAGCTTAGAGAGCCAGTGTAAATGCACTATTAATGCACTATTAGTCCTAATCTTAATGGGGACTGCAAAAAACAAACCTATTAACCCTAAAAGGCAACACTTTCGATCCTGACAATTTTGAAATTAAAAAAAAAAAGGAAAATTCTGACAGTCAAGTAGCATTAACGTCTTTATAAGCCTATGATGAAACTTCGAAACATGTGAATTCATTCACATTTAGATTATTTCTGATTTACAAGGATTCAAATTAAACAGGGTATTCACTTCAGAAATTTTTGACCCTTGCAACAGTGCAATATTGCAATTTAAAAAAAAAAAAATTTAATAAAATTTTTATTTTTCTATTACCTTTTATATGATGCTTGTTGCAAGAAAATATGCGCAATTTGTTTTAATATGAATACAATTGCTTCTATTCACAAAGAAACAAGAAACAAAAGTTGCAATTTTGCAAGACTAAAATTTCTGACGTGAATTCTATTACAATGTCATGGTTTTAAAAATGCAAAAGTGCAAGATTGCAACTTCAAAAAAACCGAATGTTCTGCCAAAATTGCAATATTCAAGCGAAATTTATTAATATCTTGAATTGTTGATTTAATTTTTAAATTAATTTAAATTTTATTTTGAGAAAGTTTACTTCAGTTCGAAGGTCACATATCTTTATTTATCATTACTTAGACGCTATCATAGTAATGATTAGTAAAGAAATGTAATTTCGATCTGGAGTAATCTTTATTAAAATTTAAATTCTTATTAGAATATAACAAAAATAAATTATTCTAAATTATCAGTTTTTAAACCAATAAGAAAAGACTTATTGGTTTAAAAATGACTGACAATGAGTTACAAGAGCGCAAAATCACCAAACAATAGCTTTAAAAATTGAGCTTGTCTGTCAAGTTTGTTTGGACATTTTCGTATGGTACAGGACGAGAACTACAAACCGTTATATTTTCGATCCAAGAACCTACTCCACCAAAATTTAATAACGAGATATTAAATCTATTATATTTAAATTTTTTTATTATTAAATATGTATTCGTATTCTCAATGTAAAAGACCAGAGGTATTTTTGGAATTAATAAATATGTAAAAATGAAATTAATAGTTCATCAATATTAAATTAATTTTTTTATAAATTTGTAACATACCAATATATACAATCAATGTACATCCATTTCAGAAATTTTCAGAACTAAATCAAAATTTTACACAATTTGTTGATATAAATCGCAATTAGGGCGGCAAGCCTTAATTGTTCTTCATTTAACACAAAATGAACATATTGTAATTAATCTTTTTAATATATCATTAAATATTTTCTTATTATAAATATGACTTCTTTTACCATTATCATACCTCCAAAATTTATTTCCAAAAACTCCCAAATACCATTCCTTTCTCAGATTTCCACATACATGATTCCATAAACATTTTTTAAAGTATTTAAATTTTCCATAGGTCTTTTATTAATCATAAACTGTTTTAATTCAATTTAAATCGATTTTGATGGTGTTATTATTATTTATTTCATAATTCTACTCTTCTTTAACAAACCAAATTTTTAAATTTTGGTTATAATCGTATTTACAGATTTCAGAAAAAAACGTTCAATAACAGACATTTTTTAATATACCTTCTTACATGACATAAAGTTCATAAATTTTATTTTAAACGTTTTAAAATAAAACTTCTATTTAAATTATCATGTTTTTAGAAAAGGTCATTGAAATCAATTATTTGTGAGAATATCAGAAAGACATTTTGTGGTTTTTATATTCTAATTTATAAAATAAATTATTTTTATTTAAAAAGAAAAAATAAAAAATCATTTTATTTTAATAAATTAATAAAAAAAAAATAAAATCTTTTTATCTTAAGTTTGTTTTTTCCATAAGTTCTTACATATTTTCTTTTGCAGCGAAAGAGCAACTTTGTTTTTTTTTTTTTAATTTATGTCCTGATTTCAAAGTTTGTTTTCTTTTGTTCAAAGACTATAGATTATCAACTAGGAACATATAGATTTATTGTCCATTTTTCTCCTTCTTCCCTCTTTTAGGCGGTTAACGGACAGGGCGCTAATGAGGTATTTAGAATAATTTTTACAAATTCCAGTCATCATTTTAGGCTTATTTTTTTTAATAAAAATATTTTTTTAATACTTAATAATTATTATTTTTTTTTATAATTATACAAATAACTCACGGCTTTAAATATAATGATATTTTTTAGTTTATTTATAATAAATAAAATGAGTGCCGCCTTACTTTAATTAAAATAGAGTTTCTTAATAAATAAATAATTCGTAAGCCAGGGGTTTTGTTTTCATAAACCGACTGAATTTAGAAAATTTGGAAATCTGCCGCAGATAAACATAAAAAAATCAGCAAATTAAAAAATACTTTTCAAGCAAATGGCGACCTAGAAGGGACCTGATTTCGAATCGCAAATCAAAAACTAAGAAAATACCGTCAACGACCTGGGTTAATGTAATTGGAAATAAAAATCTAGAAACAACAAAGATTCGACAGATATTTGCGTTACAAGACAACGGGAAAAAAATTATGTTCCCAATTCCCCGAAAATGAAAATCAAAACTTTCACAATAAAAAATTTTAAAATATGTTTCGATTCAAAAATTTGTTCCGAATGAAAAAAATACCTTCCAAATTACAAAGTTATGGATCACTTTGCAACGGTTTTGTGGTAAAAAATCCCCCCAGGTTTCAATTTTGATTTCAACCGATAAAGAAACTCTAACTAAACACACATTTCCATAAGAAAAAAAGCCACTCTTTTTTTGTTATAAGTATGTCTAAAATTTTATTATAAATATCGCTATTGTGTTTATCTGTAATATACTTCTTTTTTACCCCAGATATTGTTTTGACAAAAATAATTTCTGGGCCTAATTGGATTTTTTTTTGCAAAAAAAATATATTTTTATTTAATTTTCTAAAAGCAACGCTTATTTTATTTCTTATTCAAGCTATGTATAAAAAAAAAATATTTGTAACATTCTGAGCGCCAAAAAAAAGTACTAAAAAATCTTTATAGTTTTCAGAAATATATATCAAATAAAATTTATGAATTGATTTAAAAAAAATACTTGAAGTTTTTAATCGGAACTAAGAAATTGAATAGAATTTTTAAAATTTCTCATGGAATTTCTAAAATTTCAAATAAAATTCATTAAAATTCACAAAGGGCACTAAAATTCAATTGAATTTACAAAATTTTTATTTAATTTACAAAATTTTCTCAATGACTTAAATAAATTTCCATTTTACTTACTAAATTTTTATTGAATTTACTAAATTTTCATTGAATTTTTATTGAATTTACTAAATTTTTATTGAATTTACTAAATTTTTATTGAATTTCCATTAAATTTACTAAATTTAATAGAAATTACTTAATTTCAATAGAATTTAGTTAACTTAAATCGAATTACTGAATTTTTATTTCATAAATTTCAGTTGAATTTACCTAATTTCAGTTGAATTTACCTAATTTCAGTTGAATTTTAGTTAAATTTACTAAATTTCAATTAAATTGACTGAATTTTAATGGAATTTACTAAATTTCAATGAATTTTAATAATATTGAATTAATTAAATTTCAATGAAACTAATTAAGTGAGTTTACTAAATTTTATTTGAATTAACTAAATTTCAATTAAATGTACTTAATTCCAATGAATTTACTAAATTTCAATTGAATTTAGTATATTTCAGTGGAATTTAATAAATTTTTATTGAATTTACTAAATTTTTATTGAATTTACTAAATTTTCATTAAATTACAATTAAATTAACTAAATTTAATAGAAATTATTAAATTTCAATAGAATTTATTTAACTTTAATCGAATTTACTGAACTTTAATTTAATTTACTAAATTTCAGTTGAATTTACCTAATTTCAGTTCAATTTACTAAATTTCAGTTGAATTTACTAAATTTCAGTTGAATTTTAGTTAAATTTACTAAATTTCAATTAAAATGACTGAATTTTAATGGAATTTACTAAATTTCAATGAATTTCAATAAATTTGAATTAATTAAATTTCAATGAAACTAACTAAATTTCAATTGAGTTTACTAAATTTTATTTGAATTTACTAGAATTTAGTTAACTTAAATAGAATTTAATGAATTTTAATTTACTAAATTTTAGTTGAATTTACTAAATTGCAGTTGAATTTACTAAATTTCAGTTAAATTTACTAAATTTCATTTGAATTTACTAAATTTCAGTTGAATTTTACTAAATTTGAATTAATTAAATTTCAATGAAACTAACTAAATTTCAATTGAGTTTACTAAATTTTATTTGAATTTACTAGAATTTAGTTAACTTAAATCGAATTTAATGAAATTTAATTTACTAAATTTCAGTTGAATTTACCTAATTTCAGTTGAATTTACTAAATTTCAGTTGAATTTACTAAATTTCAGTTGAATTTACTAAATTTCAGTTGAATTTACTAAATTTCAGTTAAATTTTAGTTAAATTTATTAAATTTCAATTAAATTGACTGAATTTTAATGGAATTCACTAAATTTCAATGAATTGTAATAAATTTGAATTAATTAAATTTCAATGAAACTAACTAAATTTCAATTGAGTTTACTAAATTTTATTTGAATTTACTAGAATTTAGTTAACTTAAATCGAATTAAATGAATTTTAATTTACTAAATTTCAGTTTAATTTACTAAATTTCAGTTGAATTTACTAAATTGCAGTTGAATTTACTAAATTTCAGTTAAATTTACTAAATTTTCGATGAATTTACTAAATTTTAGTTGAATTTTAGTTAAATTTACTAAATTTCAATTAAATTGACTGAATTTTAATGGAATTTACTAAATTTCAATGAATTTTATTAATTTTAATTAATTGAATTTCAATGAAACTTACTAAATTTCAATTGAGTTTACTAAATTTTATTTGAATTTACTAAATTTGAATTAAATTTACTTAATTTCAACTGAATTTACTAAATTTCAATTGAATTTAGTATATTTCAGTGGAATTTAGTATATTTCAATGAAACTTACTAAATTTCAATGGAATTTACAAAATTTCAATTTAATATATTATAAATGTTGGTAAAAGTTTCTAAAGTTCAATGGAATTTGCTAAGTTTGAGTGGAATTTACTAAATTTCAATAGAATTTAATAAAATTTCAATTGAATTAACTAAATTTTCATTAAATTTACTAAATTTTAATTGATTTTTTTATATTTCACTTGAACTTAATGAATTTTAATGAAATTTGCTTAACTTCAATGAAATTTGCTGAATTTCAATTAAATTTACTAAATTTGAGTTTAATTTTCTAAGTTTCAACTGAATTTACTAATTTTAAGTTTAATTTTCTAAGTTTCTATGAAATTTATTCTATTTCAATGGAATTTACTCAATTTCAATGGAATTTACTAAATTAATTTGCATTCTTTTGAATTTCGTTGGAGTTTATCAAAATTTTCAACAAAATCGGTAAATTTTAAAATTTAAATTTTAAAGTTTCAGTTGAAATTTCAAACAGATTTTTTATTTGTAATGGAATTTTTTTTAAAAAAATATTTGAATTTCAAACCCGTGTAAAAATTGATAAAATCAGTCTAAAGATTATATTAATTGTTCTGGCCAGATCTATAAAATCTAAAATTTCGCACCAATTTTAAGATCTGAGCAGATCAGATCAATTACTGGTCAGATTTATTACAACTCGAAATTGCAGCCAAATTTGCAATCTAATAGATCCGAACAGACAATATAATAAAATCTAAATACATCAAATCTAATCAAAGTTTTTACACTGAAATAACAATTTTGAAAAATTAATAATACATTTAAAATTGATAAAAAAAAAAAATCATAAATTTTATTTGATATTTTTCTTAATATTTTTTTTTTAATTTGTTAATTTCAAATTGAGACCGTTTTCAAAGCGCTACAAAAAAAAATTATACTTCAATTTTTGTAAAAATTTATTTATTTATGTAAATTTTGTTATGTACTTAATTATTTTCTTTAATATATTTTTTCTGCACTTAAAAAAAAAAAATAAAGTTTTTCTTTTTATAGAAACAGTAAAATATCATCTGATATCTCACTTAAACTTGGCTTTCAAATTCAAAAAAACTTAATATTCCTTATGGGATTCGGTCTGAAGTCCTTACATACTTTTGTTTGATTTTCTAATAAATTGTAGTTTTAAAATAAAATGTTTTTTTTTCAAAACATTTTTTTAAGACAGAATTTCGAGCGCTAAGAAAATTTGTAGTTTAACTATGTAAAATATGTTAATGTTGTATTCAAAACAATTTTCTTTTACTTTCTTTTCTTTTAATCTATTACTCTGCACTATTTTTTATATCGTTCTACTATCAAAATAATCGATTTCGCATTTATTTAGCTTCTAAACGTTTGTTTTATTTACTATTTTTTGGTAATGTTTTTTTTTTTCTTTGCTGGCCTTTTTTAATATTAATTGATTGGATATTAAATATGTTTACTAAATTTACTACTACACCATTAATTGAATTTTTAATAATATATTTTTTTTTTTTGAGTTAAAATTATTTTATTTTTGAATATATAATAAACGGTAATTTGCGTTAGATTTTTGACGCTATAGCAAATTAAGAAATGCAATATTTTTTTACAACAAACGCACAATACAAAATTTTGTGTTTCTTGTATAAAAAAAATGCATTTTTTTAATTCTAGCTCAGGGCAAAATGCAACATTTATGACAACAAAACCACAAGATATTTATTTTGTGTTTCTTGAAAACAAATTTGCATTTCGTACTTTGCAAGTATCAAAATTGCTGACGTGAATATCGCTCTTATTTCAAACTAATATACCTTCAACTTGAATCGATATATAAAAGAGCCGTTAACTTCAACGCTGGATATCCCCAAAAAAAAATTATCGTCTGGCAGAAAATCATCGAAATTTGGTAACGTACATAAATAGGAAAATTTAATTAAACCAATGATGTTATTGTGTAATTTTGGTTAAATAATATTTTGTCATATCTACCGACAAAAAAATAAATAAATTGGAGAATAACTTAAGACCTGCAAAATTTAAACTTTTCTCCGTAAAAAAATGGTAAAAATTTTATTTTGAGTAAAAAAAATTTTTTTTTTTAATTTTTGTTAAAAAAAAACTTTTGAGCGTAAAATTTTTTTGAGTGTAACAATTTTTGTGTGTAACAATTTTTGAGTGTACCAATTTTTGAGTGTAAAATTATTTTTGAGTGTTAGAAAATAAACTTTTTTTAAAATGTTTTTGTGGCTTACAAATGCGTTTCAAAACGTGTTTTGCATTTTATTTTCAACATGTGAACTTGAACCCATTAAAAATTTACGGTTTTACTCATAACTTTTGAAATCTTGGACCGATTTTGCTGAAATTCAATACCTGAAGAAAGACGAATATATACAGTGCCGGTCAAAATTATTCACACAGAGCTATAGTAGATGCAATTTGTTAAAGATAAAATTTAAAATACCAGACCTTTTTTCTATCAAACGAGTATTTTTCTTATAAGGTGTTTTGTAGGTAATTTTTTAATTACAAAAAAAAAATGGAAATTTTTAAAAAAATTCTACTATAAAAAAGTCTCAGGTTTTAAAGCATTTAATTGATAGATTCTGGCTGAGTTTTTCACGGGACAGGATTTCCCGGGAACGTATCAGGGTCTTAATTTTCGGGACATATATCTCAGAACCTGAGAAAAAATTGCTCCAAATCCGTCTATTACAACATTTTTCTGTGAATTTTTTTTTTGGAATCTGAAACATTTTCTTTATGTCAAATATCTGAGACTTTTCTAGATTATGAAAATGTTTCGAGAAATAATGTATTATCATCTGATACTTTTTATTTCGATATAGGAAATGTATGCAGGGGTCTCTCAAATTACCATTTTGAATAAATTTTCTTTCAAAAACTAAAAATTCTTCGGTTATCAAAATTTTCTGGCTAAATTTTTGGTTTTAAGAATTTATCTATGATTTTTTTTAAATTTTTTTTTTGTGGAAAATTCTCAAGATGAGATTTTCATGCACTAAAAAATCAAAAATATGCGCTTAAAATATGCGCTAAAAAAGTCAAAATATGCACTAAAAAACCTTAAAATGAGTACAATAAAAATCTTGTTTTTATAGGAAAAATTTCTTAAAAAGCAAAAAATTAATGCCGAGTTTAAATAGTAACATTTAAAACTTTATATGACCAAGTTTTTTTTTAGAAATTAAGAAAATCTTAAAAAAAAAAATTAAACAAAAAAAAAAATTGTTCTTATTTTCAAAATAAATTTTTAAAATTTAAAAAAGTTTTTGGAAAAAATAAGTTTCAATTTGTGTTTTTGCTAATTTATGCCAAAATATGCAAAAATATGAACTTAAAATTTCAAAATATGCACAAAATATGCATTTTAAATCAAAATATGCAAAAATATGCATTTTTACCAAAATATGCAAAAATAAATCGATGCCATTTTAAACAAATTTCTTGATTCGAAAATATATATCGAGGGCCTATATTCAAAACCTCTATCTAAAAAAACACTACTTTTCAGGAGAGCCAAAAAACTGTTTATTTCGCGTATTATTAGAGTAATTAAAATTCGATATTCTACAATATTTTTTTAAATCAACTACTGAATCTCACATATGATTCGTTTTTAAAATTTTGCACTATTAAGGGTTTTAGAGGATAGATAGAGGGTTTTGTTTCTCAAAAAAATTAAGTACATGAATAAAAATGATCAGATAGAGGGTTTTGCATTTTAATAAAAATTGATTATTATGATTTCATTTACGACATCGTTAAATTTTTAACGTAATTTATTAATGATAACGGCTTATAAAAAATTCCGAAATCGCGATTTTGGTCCACAGATGCGGATTTTTAAGACAAAAATTATTTTTTTACCGAATTCGTCTCAAAAGTTGACAAACTGTTGAGTATGTTATGTAAAAAATAATAAAAAAATTAAAAACGCGATTTTGGTCCACAGATGCTGATCAGTAGGGCAAGTACTTTCATGCATCTAAAAAACGAAAATATGTGCCTATAATATGCGTCTAAAAATCCAAAATATGCATTAAAAACTTTAAAAATATGCATCTAAAAATTATTGTTTTTACAAAAAAAAATAATTTGTCAACATAAATTAGGCTTTGTCAAATATTTTAAGGCCCTCGACAATTCTTAAAAATGTTTTATTGAGTGGAAACAATTTTTAGTTAGTAAAATATTTTTTACTTGAGAAGTTTTTTCCTTAAGTCACTAAATATTTCTGAAGTAAAAAATTTTCTAAAAGAAAAAAAAAATATTTTTCTAAAACAATTTATTTTTCAATACTTTGTGTTCTTTATTCTAAAAAAAATATTTATTTTTAAAATACTTTTTTTCGGAATTTTCCGATTTTCAAGTCAAAAAATTAACTTAAAGGCAAAAGTTAACCCTAAAAAAGTTAACCCTAAATTAATGGCAAAAGTTAACCCACCCTAACTCTAATCAAAATAAAAATGCAATTTTCCTGCAAAAAATCTTAAATTCGAAAACATTTTTTTCTTTACGATTAGAGAAGAGATTCATAAACATCTCAGAATAGGAACATTTTAAATAGGAAAAATTTTTCAGAATCTAAAAATTATACTTCCAGAATCCATTTCTTTAAAAAATGCATTAGAATATGATTTCGATAAATAAATACATTTTTCTATAAGAAAAAGGGGATATGGTTTGAATTTTCCTAAGAAAGTTTTGAAAAAATATTGATGAAATTTAAAAAAAGTCCAATTAATATCAAAATATGCAAAAATATGCATTTATATCAAAATATGCAAAAATATGCAACTACAAATCAATGCCATTTTATTGCAAATTCTTTGATTCGGATAGATATTTAATTTATGTTATGTTTACAATGCTGAGTAAAAATATGCATTTTCATGAAAGTACTTGCCCTACTGATCAGCATCGGGATTTTTAAGATAAAAATTTTTGTTTCACAATGTACACAAGACATCCAAAGTTTGAGACATATTTTTTAAAAAAGTCAAACAAGAATTTTCAGAAAAAATTAGCATCAGTGGACCAAAATCGTGGTTCTGAAATTTTGTTGATAAATTCATGTGCAACATGCATAAATTAGTATGAAAACATGTAATGCATGATAAAATTATTCAAAACAAATATTTGTAAATTAATTATTTGAAAAGATAGAGGGTTTTGCATTCAGAAAAATTAATTGTGTAAGAGATAGAGAAAACCAAAAATGCAAATAAAATAGCAAAAAAAAATATTTTTGTTCTGAATTTTACACCATATATGAGGGCCGTTTTACTGAATATTTTGCCATCAAAAAGTCATTTTAGTGAAAATGGAAGATAGAGGGTTTTGAATATAGGCCCTCGATATTTTTCTAAAATTTTTTTCATTTCTGAATAATTTTTTTCTATAGAAAAAGTCTCAGATTTTGATACAATATTGTATAGAAAAATTTAAAATTTTTCCTGAAGAAAATTCTTCAAATTTTTTTATAGAAAAATTTTTGGATTTTTCCTTATAGAAAAAATCTAAAAATTTTTTCCTGCCTCGAGGGACATGGTGACCCCCAACTCATCGCACCTTAACCACCCCTCCCAAAAAAAAAAAAAAACGCACATATTGGAGGGTATAAGAGATTCGGCACAGCCGAATTTAACACTCTCATTTGTTTTAAACTGTAATTTAAACAAGAAAAAATTTTTTTTCGAAATATTAAAATTTTTTTTTTAAATGTCTATAAAAATGATAATTTTCCAGTTCGGCCCTCGTAGTACATTTATTATTAACTCAATCTGGACGCTATAAAGCTTAAATTAAAGCTTAATAAATTACATATAAAAAATGTCTGGTATTTTAAATTTTGTCCTTAACAAATTTCATTTTCTATAGCTCTGTGTAAATACTTTTGACCGGCACTGTATATACTTTATGGGGTCTCCGGAATGACAAAGTGAGTATACCCCCCATACTGTAGTTGGAGGGTATAAAAATGAATGCGAATACGGTATTAATCTTCTCAACTGTCAAAAATACCATTGTAAACAGTACAGATTACAAAGTATATTAAAGTCCCAATTTACTAGATAAGAATTTCAATGTAAACACCCTATTAAACAATCGACTTGCAATCGTCATTACAACACCGGAATTTTTGGCGATATTTTCTTAATCACTGGATTTATAAACTATACGACTTGGCAATACTGTTTGCAAAAGCAACTGAGAAAAAACACCGACAATTTTTTTCGCATGCAATAAAATTTGTATTAACTTCCATTAACTTTTTTTTCTCAAATTGGGGAAGTAAAAATAACCTAATTTCTTGCTTACTTTTTGTACATCATTCATTAAGTCCCAATTCACAACAGGCAATTTTAATTGCGGCAATTTTTGTGTTTCTCTTTTGAACTTGCCGTATATGTTCAGACACTGGCAATTCTTTTCGGCAATTTCAAAAAGGAATATGAAAATACTCTATAGAGTGAGAGTTGCGAATGAAAAAACAAAACGAATTGCCAGTACGAGCAAGTTTTTTCCCCTTTCCATTCCTCTTACCTCTCTCTCCTATAAACTAAGAATTGCGGCAATTAAAATTGCCCTGTATAAATTGGGACTAAACATGAATGATATAAACGTAAAGGAATTTTATTAAGAAAAAAAAATGTTTTGTTTAATTGTTAACAAGAAACAGCAGAAAAAAAAAAGACGAAAGAAAATTGGCAAAAACAAATTTCTCTTTTTGCATTACTTATTTCTGTTATCATTTCCTATTAACCATTCACCACAAAAAAAAATTCTCCCCCTACAAAATTTAAAACCGTTTCGGCTATTCTCCACAAATTCAACAAGAAAAAAACCGTTTGGCTTACATATAATTTTATACTCTTGTTCTCTTTGTCAGCTTTTTCTGGAGAGGAGAAATTTTTTTTTCGTTTTTCTCGTTAAATTTTTGTTATTTTCTTTTAAACAACCACTTTGCGGTGTAGCTTTTTTTTTATATACAAAAAGCTTGAGTTTAACAGTGTTTGTGTGTGTGTGTTTTTTCGGTGTGCGTTTGTTTTGGTGTGTGTGTGTGTTTGTGTTAAAATTCATCTCCCATATGTTTTCTGTTTTCTTTTTTTTTAACCGTTTCGTACCGTTTCAATATGCCGCATTGCGGTTATCTTTGAGTTTTTATTTTTGTTATTTTCTTCTTTTATACTTTTTTATGCCATGTAGTATTTTTTATCTTTGACTTTCGCATTTTTTTTTGCCATTGCCTTTTGATTATTCATTTTTAGTCTGGCAAAAAAACAAATCATCAAGAATTTAACAGATAAGCAACAACAACAAACACAGTAGTGTAAAGTGAAAATTAATGTTAAAAGAAAAATTGAAAAAAAAAACGGCGAATACAAAAAAAAATCGTGTTTTGCTTGTTGATAACACATTTTTTTTTGTTTGTTGTTTCTTTTATTCATTTCTTTCTTATTTGTTGCTGCTACTATTGTTGTTGTTGCTTTTCTTATGTTATCGGTTTTTTTGTATTAATTTTTTAAAGCTCATATTTTAATTTAATTATTTTTATGTCTAGATATTTTCTTTAATATATTTTTTAATCTTGTTCTTTTTATGTTTTAACCCTGTAAGGGGTAATTGATTATATATTGCCCGGTTTTTTTTGGGGATAAGTATTTTTTTTTATTTTATGATTTTTTGATAAAAAAAAAACTTTAGTTCTTTGAATTAAATTTTAATTATTTTAAAAAATTATTTTTAATTTTATTTATGAGTTAATAAATTTTTGAATTATTTAATTTTTAAGTTTATACATTTTTTTTAATTAAATTAATATTTTGATTAATTAATTGTTTAAATAATTGACTCAATTTCGAATTAGTTCAATTTTGAATAAATTATTTTTAAAATAATTAACTTTTGAATAACTTAATTTTTAAATTAATTCATTTTTGAATTAATCAATTATTTATTTCTGTATTAATTAATTTTTGAATTAACTAATTTTTGAATTATTAATTAATCAATTTATTTTTAATTAAATTAATTTTATTTTTGAATTACTTCATTTTTGAATCAGTTCATTTTTGAATCAGTTCAGTTTTGAATCAGTTCATTTTTGAATTAGTTCACTTTTAAATTAGTTCATTTTTGAATCAGTTCATTTTCGAATTAGTTCATTTTTGAATTAGTTAACTTTTAAATTAGTTAATTATTAGATTAGTAAAATTTTGAGTAAGTCCATTTATGTATTAGTTTAATTTTAAATTATTTAATTTTTGAATTTGTTCATTTATGAATTAGTTCATTTTTAAGTTATTTAAGTTTTGAGTTAGTTCATTTTTGAATTGTTTAAGTATTTATAGAAATGTCTCCGATAATATTTGTCATAAGAAAATGTCTCTACTTCCAAAACAATTTCACAAAAGATGTTGTAGATAGATTTAGGGTAATTTTTTCTTAGGTTTTGAGAAATATGTTTTGAATATTTAGATTTTGATACATTTTTCCCATGAAACATTTTGAGAAATTTTTCCCTCAGGTTCTAAAAAATATGTCTCGAATATTTAGATTCTGATACATTTTTCCCATGGAAGATTTTGAGAAATTTTTTCTCAGTTTCTGAGAAATATGTCTCGAATATTTAGATTCTGATACATTTTTTCAATGAAACATTTTGAGACATTTTTCCTACCAAAAAATTCTTTGATTGAAGAAAAAATCTTTTAAAAAGTCGCAGATTCTGAGATATTCTGCACCTCTCCTACCCCTGTATATGGTTCTTAATTCAGTAATAAAGTATTTTGAAAACAAAATCGTCAAAATGCGTCAAAACATGGAACTTTTAAAATTCCCAGGAATTCAGTCCCGGGAATTCGCGTGAAAAACTTAAGTATCAATACTTTTTTACTTGTTGTTATACCCTCCACTCTAGTGATAGAGGGTATATTTAAGTTTGTCATTCTGTTTGTAACTCATCGAAATATCGATCTAGGACCCCATAAAGTATATATATTCATGATGCCCGATCGATTTTAAGACATTCTAGCGATGTCCGTCTGTCTGTCTGTGGAAAATGCTGTCGCGGACAAAATATTGCACAGAGATGACTGAAACTTAACACATTTATTGGAAGTTCTCCCGAGAAGTTTGGTATTGAATTTGAGCGATATCGGTTCAGCGGTTCAAAAGTTATGAACGAAAATGTAAGCACACCTCAAAAATTTTAGTACATTCAACATAACCTAAAAATACAATATGCTTTAATTCGGCTTCTGGTTGACATATGTGAACATAATTGAACACCAAATGGTATTTAAACAAGTACGAACACAAAAAAAGAAAAAAATCGCGGATTTTTTTTACCAAAATTTTTTTTCGCGAAAATTTTTTTTTCAAAAAAATTTTTTTTTTTCAAAAAAATTTTTTTTTTCAAAAGTAATTTCCCTTTAAATAAAGTTTTTTGCAATAATCTTTTTGAAATTGTGGAGGGTATCATTACATTCGGCAAGGCCGAATTTTATTTGTTACTTGTTATACCCTCCAACTACAGTATGGGGGTATACTCACTTTGTCATTCCGTGTGTAACGCATCGAAATATCGGTCGGTGACCCCATAAAGTATATATATTATTCATCAGTGATCGTTTCTAAGACATTCTAGCGATGTCCGTCCGTCTGTAGTTAACACGATGCAGTCCAAAATAAAAGAGCTCTACCCCTCAAGTTTGGCATAAATATGTTTTCCTAGGCAGTTTAAGTTCGGAGGTGTTTCAAATCGGACCAGGGGGAAAAAAGTTTCCCCTTGAGGAACTAAATCAATCTCTTAAAAATGCCAATTTTTTAGACGTTTTTTTGTATATTTCTGAAACAAATGAAACATTTTTATGTTCGCAGAAGTTTATAGTCCTACGCTTGGACCCAGGGGATAAGAAAATGTTGCTTTTTTTGCCCGCCCCTTTTTTAAGGGCGTGGATAAAAAATAGTTTAAATAATTATAAAACTATAATACTTTAGTGCACAAAGCAGACAAAAATGAACTTGTAAACACATACCGCGAGGACCAAGGAGTCCCCTCAGCTCAGCTCAGCGACCCCTCCGCCACCTTGCCCCCTCCCCTTAAAAATGTCCCTATTAAAATTTTTATTTTTTATTTTTTTACATGTTGGAGGGTATAAAAGATTCGGCACAGCCGAATTTAACACTCTCACTTGTTATACCCTCCTCTTAGTGATAGAGGGTATATATAAGTTTGTCATTCCGTTTGTAACTCATCGAAATATCGATCTGAGACCTTATAAAGTATATATATTCATGATGCCCGATCGATTTTAAGACATTCTAGCGATGTCCGTCTGTCCGTCTGTCTGTCTGTGGAAAATGCTGTCACGGACAAAATATTGCACAGAGATGACTGAAACTTAACATATTTATTGGAAGTTCTCCCGAGAAGTTTGGTATTGCATTTGAGCGATATCGGTTCAGCGGTTCAAAAGTTATGAACGAAAATGTAAGCACACCTCAAAAATTTTAGTACATTCAACATAACCTAAAAATACAATATGCTTTAATTCGGCTTCTGGTTCACATATGTGAACATAATTGAATACCAAATGGTATTTGAACAAGTACCAACATATTTTTTGACAAAAAAAGAAAAAAATCGAGGATTTTTCTTTACCAAAATTTTTTTTCGCGGAAATTTTTTTTTTCTTTTTTACTTGTTTTACATTTTGGAGGGTATAAAAGATTCGTCAGAGCCGAATTTAACACTTTCACTTGTTTTTTTATTAAATTTTCATTTTTGAATAAAATTTAAACTTCCCCAAAGAAAAATTATTTCCTTCCCCCTTTACCTTCCATAATTATGTAGACATAAAGCAACAAACACACAGAAAACAACAACAACAACAAACAAACATTTGTTGTTGTTTTGTGTGTTTGTTGCTTTATGTTTACATAATTATGGAAGGTGTAGCAGGAGGGTTAAGTGATCACATACAACATTTTTCCTAAAAGCATGATTCGACGAGAGAGAAATCCCCTAGATTTAAAGTAAAAAACTACTCTTTGGTAACTTTTAAAATTGGAATGTCAGTCCAAATTCAGACAGGGCAATTTTAATTGCCACAATTCTGATTTTATAGTGTATCGGAGAGAGAGGGAAGAATCTTATCTCTCTCTCTGATACACTAAAAAATCAAAATTGCCGCAATTAAAATTGCGCAATGTAAATTCGGTCTCAAATAAAATTTTATTACATATTTTTTATTTACTTCTGAGACATTTTCTTACTAAAAAAATTACAGATTCTGAAGCACCAGTGTTTTCTGGAGAAAAATTTTCAAATTTCTGAAACATATTTTTTTCTCTAGAACAATTCATGCATTATTTTAAGACATTTTTTTGCTAAAGATAAATTTTCAGATTCTTAAACTTTTTTTCTATGGAAAATTCACAGTTTAAAAAAAAAAATTTTTCTTATGAAAATGTTCACAAATATTTCTTATAGAAAATTCTCAAGTTTTAATACACATTATTCCTATCCAAATATTCTAAATTTTTGAAAGTTATTTTTCTTATAGAAAAACTTTCAGTTTCTGAAACATTTTTCTCAGAATCTAAAATTTATTCCAAAGAAAAATTTACAGATTCTGAGACATTTTTCTAATAGAAAATTTTTCAGAATCTTTAACATTTATGCCAAAAAAAAATGTACAGATTCTGAGACATTTTACTTGCAGAAACATTTTCCTCAGAATCTAAAATTAATCCCAAAGACAAATTTACAGATTCTAAGACATTTTGCTAATAGAAAAATTTTCAGAATATTTAGCATTTATCTCAAAGAAAAATCTACAGATTTTGAGACATTTTATTTGCAGAAAAATTCGGAGATATTTTATTTACAGAAAAATATTCAAATTCTGAAAAAAAAATTCTATGAAAAAGACTCTTGAAACATTCACAGCCTCTTAAATAATTTTATTTACAGAAAAATATTCAAATTCTGAAAAAAAAATTTCTATGAGAAAGACTCTTGAAACATTTACAGCCTCTTAAATAATTTCGTAACGAAAAATTCTGAGATTTTTTTAATACCCTTACAACCACAGTACGGGTTGTTATTCCGGAATATCGTTCGGGGACTCCATTAAGTATTTATATTATTAATCCATGATCGATTCTTAAACCTTCAACATTCCGTCTGTTTATAAAAATAAAACCTGATGATTATCACGAATATTGTTAATGATCATCAGGACGCAAAGTTTAGAAATGTGCAAAATCGGTCTAGGAGAAAAAAGTTTCCCCTTGAAAAACTAAACCTACCTCTGAAAAACGCCATTATTTTTTCATTTTTGTAAAACAAATGCAACATTTTTATGTCAGAAGAAGTTCAAAGTACACTCAAAATAATTCTACACTCAAAAAATTTCATAGGTAATATGTACGAAATACTTCGTACATTGTACGAAATATTTCGTGGTTTTGCCGGAACGAAATATTTCGTAATATTTACCTATGGCATTTCGTAAATATTACGAAGTTTTTTTAGTGATATTTACGAAATAAATACGAAAATATTTCGTAAATTTACGAAATATTTAGTATAATTACGAAATATTTCGTAAAAATACTAAATATTTTCGTACATATTACGAAGTTTTTTTTTTGTAAATACGAATTATGTATATTTTTACGAAAATATTTTGTAAAGTTACGAAATATTTTGTATAACTACGAAATATTTTGTATAATTACGAAATATTTCGTAAAAATACAAAATATTTTTGTACATATTACGAAGTTTTTTTTTTGTAAATACGAATTATGTTTAGTTTAACGAAAATATTTCGTAAAGTTAAGAAATATTTTGTATAAATACGAAATATTTTGTATTATTACGAAATATTTCGTAAACATACAAAATATTTTGTACATATTACGAAGTTTTTTTTTATGTAGTATGTACAAACATTTAGTTTATGGTACGATATATTTGTTTTGTATTTGTATGAAAATTATTTGTATTTTTATGTATGACATTTTTTTGGTTAAATTGTATCATCTTATGGGACATGTCATTGAGTACATTCCGTCCGGAAGTGGGATCGAATATTTTTTAAAAACGTAAAATAAAATATTTTTTTCGGAATCAAAACACTTCCAAATATTCACTGTAATTTAAAGTTTCTTTACGAAAAAAATATTTTCCCGAGCAAACATTCAATTCCATTTCTAAACGGAATTGACGCGGTGACATGCCCGTATAACTTTTCACTAATGTCGCAACACCTAACAGACTGCAATGAAAAATATATCTTGGGTGATTTGACTTTGTGTTATGCTGAAAATAATTTAAAATTAGAAACCGTAAACAAAAATTAAAAAGAGAAGGAACAAATTTTTGTTATTCAATTTTTTTAATTGTTTAATCTGTTAAATCTAGTAATTCAGATAAATAAATCAAACCCCTTGATTTTGTGATTTTTTTTTCCGAAAAATATTTTGTTAAATTACGAAATATTTCGTTAAGATACGAAGTATTTCGTATTTTTTTGGCTACGAAATGTACTTCGTAAAATATACGAAATTTGTATTTTTACGAAATTCCAAGTTTTCGTAAAATTACAAAAATTTCGTAATATGTACAAAAATTTCGTAATATGTACGAAAAAAATTTTACGAAATAATACTTCGTATTTTTATGCATGAAATTTTTTGAGTGTACAGTAAAAGGTTTAGTAAGTGATATTGTACCAAAATCTACTAATTCGTTACTAATTTTAGTATCTTCAAAGTACTAACATTAGTAATTTTTACTGGATTTGACTAATATTAGTTAAAAATTTTAGTATTGGTTACCAATTTCTGCACTAGGTCCTTTTGGACTAAAATTAGTTAAATTTTTAGTATTGAATACCCACGTTTTTTTTTGGGTGTACTACGATTGAACCCTGAGGATAAGAAAATGTATTTTTTTTTTGGCCCGCCCCCTTTTGTAGGCGTGGATATACATAATAAATAACTTTCCAAAGAAAACTGAGCATTAACTGAGGCTTGGCATATATATTTGTCCTTCTTTTGTTCAGATTGATATTGAAATTAAAAAATCGGGTCAGGGCTTCAAAAGTTATGAGCAAAATTTGAAATTATCTCTAAAGTTTTTTCGAATTCACTTGTTGAAATTCGCGTAACTCGCTTTGAAATACATAGTTAAGCCAAAAAAAAATATTTTTCAAAATATTTTTGCCACAAAAAATTTTTTTTTGCAAAAATTAAAAATAATTTCACAGTAAAAAAAATTTTTCAGTAAATTTTTTTTACAAAAATTGATAAAAAATATTTTTATTCAAAATTTATTTCTATTAAAAATATTTTGGATATTGTGGAGTATTCATGGCTGCAGATAAGTCGAATCAAAGAATCTCTAAAATTTTACTGATAAATTTTTGTGTTAATTTATTTATTTTTTAAATTTCATTTTTTATGTACCCATTAAGGGTTAAAGATAAATATTTTTTATCTCAATTTCATTAAGTTTGAATATTTTGTTTGTCGTTAATTTTTTTCGATAATTTTTGTTTTTCAAAGTTTATTTAACAAATTTTTAATTAGCGTATGGCAAGTAATGAAATATAGAAATTTTTTAATTTAATAATGATAATGAATTAAAATATTAACAACAAAAACAAATATGTGTTGTTGTTAATTGATTAGGAATTATCAAAATTAAAAAAAAAATTTAAAGTAAATGTGCCGAATTTAAAGTGCAGGTGTTCTGATAATAAATTTCTAAAGGCACTCGCAAAGTTTAACGCTGTTTTGGAAGAATTTTCTAAAAATATTAATATAGTTCAACTAAAATTATAGCAAAAAATTTCTCAAAATCTAAGATTATTAAGAAAAATGTTTCAAAATCTAAAAAAAATTCTCTTGAAAAAAATTTCTCAGAATCTTAAAAATTTTTTTATGTTTCAGATAATTTTCAACAGAAAAAATGTCTCAGAATCTGAAAATATTTCTGTATTAGAAAAACATGTCTGAGATTTTATTCTATATAGAAAATAAAAGTGTCTTAAAATTAGAGATTTTTTTATTTTGGAAAAATGTTTCAAAATCTAAAAAAAAATGTATTGGAAAATTTCTCAGAATCTTAAAACTTTTTTTTATGTCTCAGATAATTTTTCAACAGAAAAAAATGTCTCACAATCTAAAAATATTTTTGTATAGAAAAACATGTCTCAGCATCTGAGATTTTTTTCTATATAGAAAATAAGAGTGTCTTATAACACTTTATAACACAAAAAAAAATTACAACCCTAAGTTTTTGCTCTTTTTCAAAAGAAGGACAAAAAAGACCCTTACCTTGAGGAACTAGAGGGTTAACATATTCTACAAAAATGTTCTCCTCAACATTTTACATAAATTTGCTGAACACACCATATACTTTAAACGTAAGCTTTACTCGATTTTCTTAATAAATGCGAAATTAACCCTAAGATCTCTTTTGTTGTGTCTTATTTCTGACCTTCTGGTTGAGTTTTCCGTTTTGGTGTATTCAAGGACTTATAGTAAAATTTTACGGCGAATATTTTTTTGGAACATTTAAACCCCTTAAATCCCTGTTTTAATGGTGTTTTTTGCTCTTTTTGAAAAGAAGTACAAAAAAGACCCTTATCGTGAGGAGCTAGAGGGTTAATATATTCCACAAAAATGTTCTCCGTATCATTTTATATAAATTTGCTGAACACACCATATACTTTAAACGTAAGCTTCACTCGATATTCAAAGACGATTGACAATACAACATCTGCATTTGGGGGAAACTTTACCTCCCCCTAAAATGAAACCCAGATGTAAACTTTCAAAACGCCGATACACGTGTATTTTTTTTTTTGTCTCTTCTATCAAATTTTGTTGGTCTGGCCTTGTAATTTTGGAAAAAAAATTGATTTTGTTGTGCAGTGTAATCTGAAAATTTTTCTATATGGGAAAATTTTTTTAGAATTTTAGATTCCATCTATAGGAAACATGTGTCCCAGAATCGGAGAATTTTTCTATATAGAAAAAATTTCTCAGAATCTAATAATTTTTCTATATATGAAAAATGTCTGAGAATCTGAAAATTTTTCCTATATATAGGAAAATGTTTCTCAGGATTTGAGAATTTTTCTATACATACAAAGAAAAAGCTTTATTAATATAATGAAACTCATCATAAAAGTTCGTCCAATGAAACTGTTTCATTATATTTATGAAATGTTTTATAAATATTAATAGTATTTATGAAACATTTCATTATATTTATGAAAATTTTCATAATATTTATGAAAACTTCATTAAAAAGTTTCATTAAACTAACTTTTATGACAAATTGTATTACAGTTCTTTGAGTGTATAGGAAAAATGTGTCTCAGAATCTGATAATTTTTATATGTAGAAAAAATGTGTCTCAGATTCTGAGAATTTTTCTATTCTCAGAATCTAAAAATTTTTCCATTTAGGAAAAATGTCTCAGAATCTTAAAATGTTTCTATATGGGAGAAATGTCTCAGAATCTGAAAATTTTTCTATATAAGAAAGAGAATCAAAAAATTTTTCGATATAGGAAAAATGCCTCAGAATCTGAGAATTTTTCTATATAGGAAAAATGTGTCATGTGTCTCAGAATCTAAGAATTTTTCTTTGTAGAAAAATGTGTCTCAGAATCTGAGAATATTTTATATAGAAAAAGTGTTTCTCAGAATTTGAAAATTTTTCTATATAGGAAAAATGTGTGTCAGAATCTGAGAATTTTTTTATTTAAGAAAAATGTGTCAGAATCTGAGAATTTCTCTATATAGCAAAAACGTGTCTCAGAATCTGTGAAGTTTTCTATATGGGAAAAATATCTTGAGGATCAGAAAAATTTTTTATAAAGAAAAAATGTCTCAAAAATGTATTTCTTTATAGGAAGAATTTCTTAGAAACTGAACATTTTTCTATGTAGAAAAATGTCCCAAAAAAATGTCTCAGAATCTGAAAATTTTTCTATATAAAAAAAATTACTCGGAATTTGAAAATTTTTCTATAGGAAAAGTTTTTATAAAAGAGAGTTTTTCTACATAGAAAAACTTATTTGATTTTTTTTTATAGAATTGTCTCTGTATAGAAAATGTCTCAGAGTCTAAGAATTTTCCTTTATGGGAAAAATGTGTCACAAAATGAAAATGTCTGAGAATTTTTCTTTACAGAAAACGGGGTTTCACAATCTGAAAATTTTTGTATATAGCAAAAAATTTTTAGGAATCTTTGAATTTTTTTTTATAGGAAAAATGTTTCAGAATCTAGGTATTTCTATAAAGGAAAAATGTCTCAGAATCTAAGAATTTTTCTATCGGACAAATGTCTCAGAATCTTTGAATTTTTTTTATATAGGAAAAATATCTCGGAATCTTAGAATTTTTTTATTTAGGAAAAATGTGCCACAGAATCAGAATTTTTCCTAAAAAATGTCTCGGAATCTGAAAATTTTTTCTATTTAGAAAAAAATGTATCAGAATCTGAGAATTTTTGTATATAGAAAAAATGTCTTAGAATTTAAGAATTTTTCTATAAAGGAAAAATTTCTGAGAATCTGGGAATTTTTGTAATAGGAAAATTGTATATATGAATCTAAGATTTTTATACCCTACACCACTCTGTGGTACAGTGTATAATGAGTTTGTGCTGATGTTTGTAACTATCCGAAATATTGGTCCTAGACCAGTGATCGGCATCCATTGCACATGGATCCCGAACACATTCGTCTATTCACATGTATTCAACACGAATGCCAACAAAACTCACAGCAAAGAGCATAAAAATATAACAACAATCAGGTTGATGTCGTTTTTTTTAAGAAACACACCAACACATGCATATTTATATTAATCCACTAATACATTAATATGCCTCTTTCTGCCGACCACTGTCCTAGACCCTCCTTCAAGTATAACGATCAACTCGGAATCACTTTCTGAGACGATTGTGAGTAGACTTGTGCTTAATCGTTCAAGTGAGTGAGCGCTTATTTTCGTTCATTTCAGATAAAAGACCTAGTTCGTTCATCTAGTTCAATCGCTCTTTTGACTTTTTCGTTCAACAGTTCGTGATCGAATCATTTCGATCATGTCTTCTGTTTTAGTTTTCTTTCAAAAAATACGAAAATGTTGCATAAAAACTAACGCGTAATGACAAAATTAACAAAAAAAAATTGAACGACCGAACTGAAAGATCAAAATGAAGTAATGACTAATTGAGCTGAATGAACGAAAAGACCTAAAAAAGCTGAAATGAACGAACTAGATAAACCGCTCAGTTAAGTGAATAGTTCAATTGAACTAGTTCGTTCGTGAACGACACAGGGAAGTCTCCCTGGTGTCACCCTCCGATCTTCATGAAATTTGGATATGTTAAGAAAGACAATTAATTCGACACGTATTTTTTTTAGCGGCCCAAACCCATTTTTAGGAGGGTCGATTTGTAGGGGGGGAAATTGACCTTTTTCAGTTTTTACGATTTACGCCTATTTAAACAAAATTAATATAGGCATGTGTGGTAACAGATTAAAGGCATTAAAAATACTATCTCGTGGTGCCAATAACGGGCCAAAGAAGTTAGTATTTTTCGACTTATTAACAAAAATGTGCTAAAATTTTGGTATTTCACTCAATATGACGAAAAGTTGTACATGTTTGGACACGTTCTTAGCACTCGTAGATAGGTTTTCCAAAGACCTTTCATTTGGTATGTAACATGACTAGGTTTCTTTGCATAATATAGGAGATAAACGAAAAAAACTGAAAAATGGCCTTGTTTTCTCCCCTCCTTTTTACCCCCTAAATATGAATTTGGGCCGCTCAAAAAAAATACGTGTCCCTTTATTTTTTTCTGCTCTACAAAATAAAACCAATTCCATAAAGATCCGCGGGTGACACCAGGGAGACTTTCCTTGTTAGACCCATGCACAAATTTCGTCCGATATTCAGTAAAATCGGTCTATTGGCAATAAAAATAAGCAAATTTCACACAAATTTTGTTTGTGTATGTTTTCTATGCTAATTAAAGATCTAACGAAATATAGATCTAATCGGTCCATGTTTGGACTTGGGACCCATTTTCCGGAAAACACACCTGTAGGGTATCATATGGTTAGTCTTGACCGACTATAATTTTCTTACTTGTTTTTATATATTTTTCTATACTGGAAAAATGTCTCAGAATCTATGACTTTTTCTTTTAGGAAAAATGTCTCAGAATCTGAGAATTTTTCTATGTCAAAAAAATGTCACATTACCTGAGTTTATCGTGTAGGGTATCATATGATCAATCTTAACAGTCTTAAATTTGTTTACTTTTCAATTATATAAATTTTGTCTATATAATATGACCATCTGTTAATTTTTTTTTTGTTAAAAAAAAGGCCATAAAATTTTCCATTCTTCTAAAACAAAAAAAAATGTTCAAACACGTACTAAAAAAAAAATAATTATAATTCCTAGAATGTATTTAATTATGATATTCATTAAAATAAAAACACAACACATGAAATTAATTATAATAGTTTTATTAACTTAATTATCGATTTATGATGGCAACTTTTTCCCCTCGTAACCCATGCCGAACAGTTTTTTTTGTTTCAAAATTGTTTTCAAATTTAAAGTGGTTTAATTTGTATTAAAAGAGGATATAAAAAAATTAATATGGGAATTATTTTATATGTTTTTCGATGGAAAAAATGGAAAAATTCTAAAAATGGAAAAATGTAAAATTGCAAAAATGTAAAATTGCAAAAATGTAAAATTGCAAAAATGTAAAATTGCAAAAATGTAAAATTGCAAAAATGTAAAAATGCAAAAATGTAAAAATTGAAAATTGGAAAAATGGAAAATTGGAAAAATGGAAAATTACAAAAATGGAAAATTGGCAAAATGGAAAATTGGAAAAATGGAAAATTGGAAAATTGTAAAAATGTAAAATTGTAAATATGTAATTTTTCATTACATGTGAAAAATTTTCCACCTAAAATTTGCATTTTAAACGACCTCTAACCAAGAGTAAAAATATAAGAGTCAAAATTAAAATTTTTCCAAATATTTTTAGCTTTGCCAGTCTACTACTTATTACTTAAAGTTAAAAAATAGTACCAAAACTACGAATAAATGTACTAATAATTATTTAGAATTGTTATATAAACTTGCCAGCAATTATTCAATATCACGTTGATATTTTTCTTGGAAAAATATTTTAAAAAAATACAAAAAATTTTTTTTTGGAAAATTTGAATTATAAGACAGTGTAATTTTGCTTTTTTACATTTTCTGAAATGAATACCCCTTATATAAAATAGCGTCGTATAGGAAAAACCATTTTTTTTTTTTCAAAAATTAACAATATTGTGTTAAAAGTACTCATTCTTTTGATTAACATCAAATTCGATATTTCGAATTATCAATAATATGTTAAAAAAATTTTTTTTCGACTACCCCTCCCCCCCTGTTAAAAAAAGGTTTTTTATACAAAACCTCCTCCTTCCTTAGTAAAAATAATATTAATAATTGATGGTGCTGATATTGATTGTATAACAATTTATCAATACTATCAATTAATGTTTTTTTTTTTTTTTATGTACTTCGAACATACGATACGATACTATCGAATGGCATTTTGATAAATAGGACACTACATAATTATAATTCAAGAGCATTTATTGTACATATACACGTAATTTATAAATTATTTTTTATTGAATTTTTAAGTTGTAAAACTCACACTTAATTAACAGGTGGTTTTACAAAAAAAAATTTCCTTGATTTTCTTGGAAAACCTTGTATAACGCTAGATTTTCTCTAGATTTATTTTTATTAGAAAACTCATAATTAAAGTAAAAATATTGTAAAACCCATACCTCGTAAATCGTGGTTTAGGTGTTTATTTATACTTCTACTTTGTTATTGAAAGTACTTTTCTAATTGTGCTATAATTTAATTTATTTATGACACAACAAAGTTATTTAAAAATAATTAAAATGTTGCCTTGGAAAGAGACTCTTTAGATTATTTTTTTTCAGAGAAATTTTTAAAACTGGAAATTTTTTTAAGATTCTGAAAATTTTTCCATTACAAAAATTCTCAGATTCTGATACTTTTTTTCTACACAAAAACAAATCTTATTCCAAGGCATTTTTTTTTATATGAAAATTCTCAGATTCTGAATCATATTTCCGAAACATTTTTCTTATAGAAATATTCTCAAATTCTGAGACATATTTTCTCTAAAAACAATCTCAAATTCTAACACACATTTTCTATAGAAAAATTCTCAGATTCAGAAACTTTTTATTATAAAAAAATTCCTAGATTTCTCAGAAATTTTTCCCATAAAGAAAAATTCTCAGATTCTGAGAAATTTTTTCTATAAAGAAAAATTCTCAGATTCTGGGACATTTTTTCTTTAAAAAATTTTTCAGATTTTGAGACATTCTTACCATAGAAAATTTTTCGTTTCAGACACTTTTTTCATATAGAAAAATTCTCCAATTCTAAAACATTTTTTTAATAGAAAATTTCTCAGATTCTTAGACATTTTTTCTTTGAAAAACTCTCCGATTCTGAGACAATTTTCCTATGAAAAATGATTAGGTTCTAAGACATTCCTTTAAAAAAATTCTCAAATTCTAAGACATATTTTCCTATACAACAATTTTCAGATTCTGAGACGTTTTTTCTATAAAAAAATATTTTGGCACAACTTTGTTGGCCATCCTCAGGGAAATTTTTTAAACAAAAAGTAATTTAAAAGTTTTATCGTCTAACACTATATGCTTTAATATAATATATCGCTCAAAACTAACAGTGGTAGACGTTAAAACTTTTAAATTAGTTTTTGTTTAAATGAATTCCCTGATGATGGCCAACAAAGTTGCGCCGAAATATTATTTAATAAATAATATATTAAAAATTAAAATAAAAATTGTTTTTTAATTTTTAATAAATGACCTCAAGTCAAACTAAATAAAAACTACAAATTTCTTAGATTCTAAATCTTTTTTTTTTTACAGAAAAACTCAGATTTTGAAAGATTTTTTCTATAAAAAATTCTTAAATTCTTGGACAAAAAATTAAAAATGCACGGATTCTGAGACATTTTTCCTATAGAAAAATTTTCAGATTCTAAGACATTTTTCCCTTAGAGAAATTCTCAAATTCTAAGACATTTTTTCTCATAGAAAATTTCACAGATTTTGAGACATTTTTCTTTAAAAAAATGTCAGATCCTGAAACACTTAATCTTTAAGAAAATCTCAAGATTCGAAAAAAATTTTTTTTGATTGAATTGTGAAATATATTTCCCAAAGAGAATGTTTAAGATTCTGAGACATTTTTCCTATAGAAAAATTCTCAGATTCGGATAAATTTTTTCCTCTACAAAAATTCTCAGATTCTGAGACATTTTTTACCATAGATTCTGAGACTTTTTTTTCCTTTAGAAAAATTCTCAGATTCTAAAAGATTTTTTCTATAAAAAATTCATAAATTCTAAGACGTTTTTCTTATAGAAAACTCTCACATTCTGTGATATTGTTCCTATAGAAAAATTCTAACACTCTAAGGCATTTTTCTAAAAAAAAATGAAAAATGCCATATTTCGAAATTTGGGACTCTTCCATCATCAACACTCTTTGATTGTCACACTTAATGTGTTTCAGATTAAAATCAGCTACATAAATGAAACAATAAATAAAGAGATATAAACAAATGTAAAGAAATATACAAATTTATCATTTCGCATTTCACATTAGATGTTGTTTGCCGAACTAATAGTAAAAATAATTTTTATTCAATTTTTTTTTTTGATGAAAAATTAATTTTGTTCCAAAAATTTTTGGATAAAAATAGATTTTTCGATAAAAATAGATTTTTGGAGAAAAATATATTCTGTTTAAAAGTAATTTTAAACGTAAATAAATTTTTCATAATAATAAATTTTTGGATAAAAATTAATTTTTAAATTAAAAAAAATTGGATGAAAATTGTAAAAAATTAATTTTTAATAAAAATAAAATTTTAAATAAATTTTGGATAAAAATAAACTTTTGGATAAAAAAGGTTTCGGTTAAAAACCATTTATGGATATAAATAACTTTTTGGCTAACAATAAATTTTCGGATAAAAAATTTATTGGATAAAAAAATTGTTAATAAAAATAAAATTTTAAATAAATTTCGGATAAAAACAAATTTTTGGATAAAAAAAGATTTCGGATAAAAATTTGTTTGGATAAAAAAAATTTTTATCCCAAAATTAATTTTTATCCAAACATTTATTTTTAACCAAAAATTTAATTTTATTCAAAAATTTATTTTTAACCAAAAATTTTTTATTACCCAAAAAACTATTTTTATTCAATTTTTTTTTTATCCGCAATTTTTTTTATCTGATAATTAGTTTTTATCTGAAAATTAATTTTTATCTAAAAATTTTTAATTTATTTTTATCCAAAAAATTATATTTATCCAAGATTTATTCTGGAACTAAATATTTATTTTTGTCCAAAAATTTATTTTACATCCAAATATTTTTTTATCCGATTTTTTTTTATCAAAACATGTATTTTTATCCAAAAGTTTATTTATATCCAAAAGTTTATTTATATCCAATAATTTATTTTTATTAAAAATTTATCTTTATTACATTTTTTTTATCTAAAAAAAAATTTTATCCAAAAATTTATTTTTACTCAAAAATTTATTTATATCCATAAAATGTTTTTATCCGAAATCTTTTTTTATCCAATAATTTATTTTTATCCGAAATTTATTTTAAATTTTTATTTTTATTCAAATTTTTTATCTTCCAATTTTTTTTTTTTTTTTAATTTAAAAATTCATTTGCAAAAATTTATTTTTATTAAAAATTTGTTTATATTTTAAATTTATTTATATCTAAAAATCTATTTATATAACCAAAAATCTATTTTTATCAAAAAAAAATATTTTTTATCCGAAATTTTTATTTTATCGAATATTTTTTTATCCAAACATTTATTTTTATCCTAAAATCTAAAATCCAAACATTGACTTTTATCCAAAGATTTATTTTTGTACAAAAAATTATTTTTATACAATTTTTTTATCCAACAATTTATTTTTATCCAAAATTTTTTTTTTATCCAAAAATTTATTTTTATCCAAAAATTTATTTTTATGCATAAATTAATTTTTATCCAAAAATCATTTTTTTATCCAAAAACTAATTTTTATCCAAAAATTTATTTTTATCCAAAAATTTATTTTTATCCAAAAATTTATTTTTATCCAAAAATTTATTTTTATCCAAAAATTTATTTTTATCCAAAAATATTTT
Organism: Pegoplata infirma; assembly: GCA_963921195.1. NCBI lineage: Eukaryota > Metazoa > Arthropoda > Insecta > Diptera > Anthomyiidae > Pegoplata > Pegoplata infirma. The sequence goes on along the minus strand of OY992538.1, from coordinate 191,461,033 downwards.
TAACCAAAAATTTATTTTTATCCAAAAATTAATTTTTATCCAAACAAATTGTTTTTCCTTTTATTAAAAATTAATTTTTATACAAATTTATTTTAATAAAAAAAATAATTTTTATCGAAAAAAAATAATTTTTATCGAAAAAAATGTATTTTTATACGAATTTTTTTATCCAAAAATTTATTTTTATTTAAAAATTGTTTTCATCCGAAATCGTTTTTTATCCAAAATTAATTTTTATCCAAAAATTGTTTCCGATTATCCGAAATCGTTTTTATCTAAAAATTTATTTTTATCAAGAAATTAAGCTTATCTAAAAATTTATTTTTATCCAAAAATTTATTTTTATTCAAAAATTTATATTTATCCAAAAAATTATTCATATCCCAAAACTTATTTTTATCCAAAAATTTATTGTTATCCAAAAATTTATATTTTATACAAATTTTTTTTTGTACGAATATTTTTTATCCGAAATTTTTTTTTCAATAAAAAATTTATTATATTTGTACAATTTTTTTTTTTTATCCAAAAATTTATTTTTATCCAAAATTTTTTTTTTATCCAAAAATTTATTTTTATCCAAAAATTTATTTTTATCCAAAAATTTATTTTTATCCAAAAATTTATTTTTATCCAAAAATTTATTTTTATCCAAAAATTTATTTTTATCCAAAAATTTATTTTTATTCAAAAATTTATTTTTATCCAAAAATTTATTTTTATCCAAAAATTTATTTTTATCCAAAAATTTATTTTTATCCAAAAATTTATTTTTATCCAAAAATTTATTTTTATCCAAAAATTTGTTTTATCCAAAAATTTATTTTTATCCAAAATTTTTTTTTTATCTAAAAATTTATTTTTATCCAAAAATTTATTTTTATCCAAAAATTTATTTTTATCCAAAAATTTATTTTTTACCAAAAAATTTATGTTTTACCAAAAAATTTATGTTTTACCAAAAAATTTATGTTTTATGCAAATTTTTTTTTGAATATTTTTTATCCGAAAATTTTTTTCAATTCAAAATTTATTTTTTATCTAAAAATTTATATTTGTACAAAATTTTTTTTTATCCAAAAATTTATTTTTATCCTAAAATTTTTTTTATCAAAAAAATTTGTGTTTATCCAAAATTATTTTTGTCTAAATTTTTTTTTATCCAAATTTTTTTTTGTCTAAAAATTTTTTTATCCAAAAATTTGTTTTTATTCAAAAAAATTTTGAAACAAATTTTTTTACTCAAAAAAAAGTTTTACTCAATTTTTTAATTAAAAAAAAAAGGTTCACATAATATTTTACTCCAAAAAAATTTTACAGTTAATTTTTTTTTTACTTTAAAAATGATTTAATAATTTTTTTATGCTAACAAACAGAGTTTAAGACTATTTAAAGTCTTCATTTAAACAAATTTCCATTTTTGTATATTCCACAACTGTACTCTAAAGAATATTAATAAGCTTTTGCAAATACATAGGTACAAAATAAAAGTAAATAAAATTGTTGTTTTTGTCATTTTTGTTAAGAAAGAAAAAAGGTGTTAAATTTCAAAAATAACTTTTAGACAAATAAAACTTAAAAAAAAGAGTAAACGGCTGACGTCAGCAACCGTATAAAAATGCTAATGATATTTACATATAAATGAACACATATGTATTTAACAATATGTATATATAATATACATACTTCAATATCACAAGTAAATAAATACAATAAAGAATATTTAAACAAGGATGCTTGAAATATATCTACAGAGTCTATTTAACAAATATTTGCATTTGTGACAACAAAGACGACTCAAGGAATTTGAATACTATTATTTTTTTGTTTCTAGATCAAATTTCAAAAAAAGATCATCATACATTAGAATACAATAATCTAAAGTCATTGAATACTGTATTAAATATTAATAATGATGAATGATCATGATGAGGCAATCTTACACTCATCATTTTCATTTTTATTATTTTCTGTGTTTTTTCTGTTTTTTTTTTTTTTGTGAAATGAAATAATACAAAATGATTCATAATATAATGAGCCAAGTCAGGCCAAGCCGCCAAAACACCAACCAACACGAAAAAAAAAACAAAATATCTACTACAGCAATCATTTGTTTTAGTAGTATTTTTCATTATTTTTTTTTTTTTAATTGAAAAAAAAGTTGATTCATTTACTTAAAAAAATTTAATGGTATTCACTTTAAAAATTTTTTTTTGTCCTAGCGAATGCGAAATGCAAAACATTTTTTGCAAGAATTTTATAAATTTTATTTGCAAAATCTTGCAAATTGCAGAATATTTTTTTTTTTTGTAACAAACACACCGAAATTTATATTTGCATTTAAAATTTAAAAACTAATAAAATCATTTTATTGGCGCCCAACGTGGGGCACCATTAAAGATATAAGAGACTTTTATAATTATGTATAGGAATACCACACTGTGATTGGTATTGTCAATTTTATAACTTTGCAAAGTTCGAAATGTGATTATTACCACACAACAATTTATTTTGCAAATTTAGTTTCAATATTTTTCAGATTTTGTTTTTAAATTTAAATATTTTGACCCTGGAAACTTTCCAGTGGAGAGTGCGCAAATGCAAAATTTAATACAACAAACATACGGTGTGGAAATCTTATATTTTTGCTAGTTCCAAACATATTTTAATGGTACCCTGCGTTGGGCGCCAATAAGATGATGTGCATTTTAGTGTTTTTATCGGCGTATGCCATTTCTGTTTGTTATTAAGGGTTTGTGATTGAAGAAGAAAACATTGTATTTCTAAAGATTATTTTTAATGTGGATTTATTCCAGACCATGGTTTCTGTAGCCACCTCTACGTCTTCAGTGGAGAAAATTACATTGAATTTAAATTGTTTGATTTTTGTAAGACTGTTTTTTCTATATGTTTTTTTATCAACATACTTAACTCTGATTGGAATCGAACCCACGTTCATGAAAACTGTACAACTTTTTATATACTCCAAAATGGGGTTTTTTTTACAACACACCACAATTTATTTTGCAAAGCTAGAATGTTATAAAAAATTTAATTTCAATATTTTTCTGATTTTGTTTTTAAATTTTAATATTTTGCCCATGGAAACTTTCCAGTCGACAGTGCGCAAATGCAAAATTTAATACAACAAACATACGGTGTGGAAATCTTCTATTTATGCTAGTTCCAAACATATTTTTAATGGTGCCCTGCGTTGGGCGCCAATAAGATGATGTGAAACTTTTTATACCCACCACTTAGTGATAGAGGGTATATATAAGTTTGTCATTCCGTTTGTAACTCATCGAAATATCGATCTGGGACCCCATAAAGTATATATATTCATGATGCCCGATCGATTTTAAGACATTCTAGCGATGTCCGTCTGTCCGTCTGTCTGTCTGTGGAAAATGCTGTCGCGGACAAAATATTGCACAGAGATGACTGAAACTTAACATATTTATTGGAAGTTCTCCCGAGAAGTTTGGTATTGCATTTGAGCGATATCGGTTCAGTGGTTCAAAAGTTGTGAACAAAAATGTAAGCACACCTCAAAAATTTCAGTACATTCAACATAACCTAAAAGTACAAAATGCTTTAATTCGGCTTTTGGTTCACATACGTGAACATAATTGAACACCAAATGGTATTTAAACAAATACGAACATATTTTTTTAGAAAAAAAAAATCGCGGATTTTTTTTTACCAAATTTTTTTTTCGCGGAAATTTTTTTTTAAACAAATTTTTTTTTTTTCAGAAGTAATTTCCTTTTAAATAAAATTTTTTGCAATAATCTTTTTGAAATTGTGGAGGGTATCACTACATTCGGCAAGGCCGAATTTAACTTTTTTACTTGTTATATACTCCAATTAATAGTAGAGGGTATATATGAGTTTGTCATTCCGTTTGTAACTTATCGAAATATCAGTCTAGTACCCCTTAAGTTTATATGTTATTGATCAGTAAAAACATAGTAGCGATGTCCGTCTGCCCGTCCATTGAAATAGCAATCATGTCCAAAATATTACTCAGATATGGCTGAAACATAACATGTTTACTTGTTGTTGTCCCGAGCAGGTATTTTATATTGCATTCGAGCGAAATCGGTTGAGCAGTTCAAAAGTTATGAACGAAAATGTAAGGACATCTCGAAAATTTTTGAACATTCCACATAACCTCAAAAACACAAAATGCTTAAATTCGGCTGCTGGTTGACATTTGTGAATAGAATTCGATGCCAAATGGTATAAAAACAAGAACAAACACTTTTTTTTACAAAAAAATTTAATTAAACTGTTTTTTTTCACCAACATTTTTTTCCGCGGAAATTTTTTATCCAAAATCAAATATTAATGCATTTGGCAAGGCCAAATTTAAATTTTTTTACTTTGCTTAGTTTAAAAATTACTCTCATTTTACTTGTATTAAAATTTTCAACTTAAAATGGAAATATTTTTTTAAGTAGATATTACAATTTCGGCTTTCTTGATTGGTGCCCCACTTTGGGCGCAATTTAGACAATACTATCATTTTTATACCCTCCACTTAGATTTTTAGATTTGTCTCATATTTTTCCAAAAGAACTTCGGGAGCATATTATACAGATCGAAATGTTTTTTGAAGACCTAAGTTGGACTTATAAAATTTTCATCCATCTTTGCAATGGTGCCCCACGTTGGGCGCCAATTAGATTATGGAGACTTTTTATACCCTTCACTTTTTGTTATTATATGAGTTTGTCATACCGTTTGTAAAACGTCGAAATATCGGTCTAGGGCCCCTTAAATCCATGATCTTCGATTTTAAGACGATCTGACAATGTCCGCCCAACTGTCTGTTTAAAACTCTGAAAAGACAACTTAGAGGCTACTGAAAGTTGACAAAAGTATTTATTTTCCTGGTCAGGCTGGTATTGAATATTTAGATCAGTGTTAAAAATTTATCAGCAACACTGTTGCCAAGTTGGAGGTTTTCCCGCTAAATCTAGCGCTTTTTGTTTGGATTTTGCGGGTGAAAATTGGTTTTAGCGGGAACGGTGTTTTAGCGGGAAAATCTAGCGCTTTTTGTTTGGATTTAGTGGGAAAAATTTACAATTTTTCTTTTTCAATCGAAAACGCCAAGTTTGTCGAATTTTAGCGCTTTTTTGTAACTTAAGCTAAGTACTCTGTTCGGTTTCACGGGAAAAAATCTGTCAAACTCCATATAAAAAAAAAAAAAAATTGGCAACGCGAGGAATTAAGGGGAAATTGTTAAAAAAGTTTTCACTCATTTTTATTATACAAGACAATTTAAATTGCCGTGAAAAAGTGACATTTCAGTTTTGTTATGATCGTTTCTTTCTTATCATTGTCAAAAGTTCTTGATTTTTAAATGTTTTATTGCAATTTGAGGCGTTTAAAGTTTAAGTGAAATTTTCACCGTAAGAAACAGAGTACTTAGCTTTAGCGGGAGAATTTTATATTTTCCCGATAAATTTTTTTCGGCGGTTTCTTGCGCGTTTTTAGTGAAAATTAAATTTTTGTAGAAAAAATAATTTGGAGTTTTTTTTTGTAAATTTTTCTTTTTTGTCAATCAAAAATGCAAAGTTTTTCGGTTTTTAGCGCTTTTTTTCGTAATTTAGCGGGAGAATTTTAAATTTTCCCCGCTAAATTTATTTTTGGTGGTTTCTAGCGCTTTTTTAGTGAAATTTAGAGGTTTTTGATTAAAAATAGTTGGCAACGGTGATCAGCAAACCCGCAAATTACACAGTGCAACAACCAAACCCGGAATGGGATGAAACCAAAAGGAAATGAATAAAAATTGCAATCACTAAAAAAGCGTTTTTGCACTCAAAATTTATTTCTATTCAAAATGTTTGGGAATTTGTGGAGTATACTCATGGATTCGTTCAAGTTAAATAAAAATTTTTTACTTGTTATATTGTAATACATACACAGAAAAAATTTTAAACGAATTTCAATCAACAAAAACGCAGATTCAATCAATTTTTTGATTGAAATTCCTTCAATTAAAAAAATTGTTATACCAATCATCAAATTGTAGGTGATTGATTGAAAATTTTTTCAATTAAACATTTTTTCGATTTTGATCAAAAATTTGATCAATTTTTTATTTATAGTCAATCAAAATAATGATTGATATAACAAATGACCCGATTATTTTGTATATTTTTGAATTAGTCTCTTTAAATAAATTAAAGCGAAAAAAATCTGGTATGTTGAAAATTTGTAATTCGACAGTTAAAGAAAATAACCAAAATTTTAGTTAAAACAATGATTGATTCATTTAAGCTTTGTTGATCACAAGATTCAATTGAAAATTTTTGACTAATAATTTTTTGTGTGTTGTAATGGACGTTTCATCCATTTATGCAGTGTTGCCCCAAGTTGGGCGCCCTCGAACTTACATAATTATTTTATTAAAAATAATTTTTAAACTTAAACGTTGCAATTTATTAATTGCAAAATGAAAACATGAAAATAAAAAAAAAAAAAATTGTCCAATTTGGCGCCCAACATGGGCCCCTTGATAAGATTATACCTTATCGTAAATTTGTTTAAATAAATTTTATATTTCCTACTTTCCACTGTGAATTCCCTTTATTATAAATATCTAACACACATAAAATATTTTTATAAAGATAAAATGAAATGCAAATAAAATAAAATGTAAAAAAAAAATACAATTTTAAATTATTTTTACATTTTTATATCTTATCGATTCAAAATGAACTGAAATAAAAATATAAAAAAATGTAGTGGTTGCGGTTTTAAGTTATTTTTGGTAATCGCATTTTTCAAGTTCGTCCGTCCGTTTGAATTAACTCAATTTAAAACTAATATGTAATCTTGATTGAATTATGAGTCTTAAATTTTTTATATAGAACTCTCTAATCAAAAGTAATCGTTACTTACATAACATTATAGCTGATATATATACTTTTTTTATTTTTAACGCCTTAAACCATAAAAAAAAAAAAAATACTAAACTTATCGTACGTTTAATGGTTGTCCTATATACATTGTGGTAGATATTGCAGCATATTTTTCCCCTTTAAAAAAGTATAGAAATTTTATTAAAATTTATGACTAAATAAATTACAATCACTGGCAATTTTTTGTTGTTTTCTTTTCTACACATTTATACAAAGAAGACGTGCAAAATGTGATAATTACACCTTTTCTTATTGGGATTGGGGAAAATTTATTAATTGAAATTTAGAAATTTAAATTTTTTTTTTATTCACTGGAACTATTCAAATTAAAAACATCAATTTAAATTCAAAAGATATCAATTGAAAATTAGAAAATAAAATATCTATAACTTTCAGTTTGGTAGAAGGTTTAAAACATCTTTTCAGTGGCGTACCACGTTGGGCGCCATTAAGACGATACAATTATTTTTACACGCCATTTAGTGGTGGACGCTAAAATTGTCGTTTCATTTGTAACTAATCAAAATATCGGTCTGGGTTCCCCATTTGGTATATTCGTGATCTTTTTTTAAGTCGATCTGGCAATGTCCGTCTGTCTGTTGAAATGAAAATCACGTCCTAAATATGACACAAATAATGACAGTAACTATAACGTAAATACTTTCTGATGTTTCGATCAGTTTGGTATTGCATCTTTTCAGTCGTGCCCCACGTTGGGCGCAATTAAGACGATACGATTTTTATACCCTTTATTTAGTGGTGGACGCTTAGTATGTCCTTTTATTAGTAACTCTTCCAAATATCTGTCTGGGGACACCATTAGGTATATTCGTGATCCTCGATCAATTTTAAATCGATCTGGCAATGTCCATCAGTCTGTTGAAATGGCAATCTAGTCCAAAATATGACACAGAAATTTTTGTATCTATAACGTAAGTATATGCTAATGTTTTGATTAGTTTAGTATTGCCCCACGTTGGGCGCCATTAAGACGATACAATTATTTTTACACTGCATTTAGTAGTGGACGCTAAATTTGTCCTTTCATTTGTAACTAATCAAAATATCGTTCTGCGTTCCCACCATTTGGTATATTCGTGATCCTCTTTTAAGTCGATTTGGCAATGTCCGTCTGTCTGTTGAAATGTCATTCTAGTCCTAAATATGACACAAATAATGACAGTAACTATAACATAAATACTTTCTGATGTTTCGATCAGTTTGGTATTGCATCTTTTCAGTCGTGCCACGTTGGGCGCCATTAAGACTATACGATTTGTCCTTTTATTAGTAACTCTTCCAAATATCTGTCTGGGGACACCATTAGGTATATTCGTTGAGCTCGATCAATTTTATGTCGATCTGGCAATGTTTTCTATCTGTTGAAATGGCAATCTAGTCCAAAATATGACACAGAAATTGTTGTATCTATAACATAAGTATTTTCTGATGTTTTGATTAGTTTGGTATTGCCCCACTTTGGGCGCCATTAAGACGATACAATTATTTTTACATGCCATTTAGTGGTGGACGCTAAGTTTGTCCTTTCATTTGTAACAAATCAAAATATCGTTCTGGTTCCCACCATTTGGTATATTCGTGATCCTCTTTTAAGTCGATTTGGCAATATCCGTCTGTCTGTTGAAATGGCATTCTGGTCCTAAAGGGCATGTCACAGACTCAATTCCGTTCGGATTTGAAAAAATTGGTTTACTCGTAAAACGCAAAACGAATATTATTTTTTTCGGAATGAAATCACTTTCAAAAATCAAAGTGGAATTGAATTGCATAAAAGTGGTTTCATTCCGAAAAAAGATATTCCCTTTGCGTTTTACAAGTAAACCACTTTTTCCAAATCCGAACGGAACTAGGTCTGTGGCATGCCTCTAAATATGACAAAGAAATGACAGTAACTGTAACATAAATACTTTCTGATGTTTCGATCAGTTTGGTATTGCCCCACTTTGGGCGCCATTAAGACAATACGATTATTTATACACTTCATTAAAGAATAAGTTTTTTCTTTGATTTGTTACTCATCAAAATACCGATCTGTAGACCGCATTGGGTATATTCGTGATCCCCGATCGTTTTAAAGACAATCTGGCAATGTCCGTCTGTCTGTTGAAATGAAAATCACGTCCAAAATATTACACAAAAATGACTGTATCTATAACTTAAATACTTGCTGATGTTTCGATTAGTTTGTTATGGCCCCACGTTGGGCGCCATTAAGACAATACAATTCTTTTGACATTGCATTTAGTAGTGGACGCTAAGTTTGTCCTTTAATTTGTAACTTTTCAAAATACCGATCTGGAGAGCCCAGACTTTTGGAAATTCCAATTGTAATAAGAGTGATAAAATCGGCTGTGACGAATCTTCGATAACCTCCAAAATGAAAAACATTGAAAAAAAATCTCAGGCACTATTTTAAGGGGGGGGGGGGGTTTGCGGGAGGCGTTGGGGACAGTTTCCTCTCAAGATTATTATTGGCAAACTAATTTTATTTTGTTTTTGCATTTAAATACAGAGCTTTGAAGGAATAAATTCCATAATTCGATTTAACATTCTGAATGAAAATTTAGTGATTGCATTCCCCAATCACATTTTAGCGAATTGAATGAATTCACTGTAGATTCATTCGATTTACAAATATCGAATGCATTCGATTTATTTTTCATTCGGCTCCCAAAAATCGAATGCATCCTTTTTTTTTCATTTTTGAAAATCGAATGCAAAAATTTTATCCGTTTTGCACTAGTTTGCTTTATTTTCGAGATACTGGAATTAAAGGAGCCTGTAGGGTCTTGAGAATTAAAAAAACTGTATAACTAAAAAAACATTACTCGGAGGCCTTTTGGGTATTTGGCGTTGTGTTTTACGATCAAAGAGTTACAAAAATGCTTTTGGCCATTTTGTCGTGTAGGCAGTTAAATACTACGTGATATGTGCATTTCTTAAATTTTCGGAATACCAATATTTTTGGATTCAAAATTAGGGCCGATTAGGGTCAACACATGTAAGGAGGGTCGGCTTTATTGTGGAACAATATTTGGCTCCGTTTTGCTCTATCTATTTAAAAAATGGATTGCATTTGCAGTGGAATGATAAAAAATCGAATGAACGAGAAATCCAAGGAATGCAGAATATCGAAATTTGACTTTCTAGATTCGCCATCAGAATCAAAATCCAAGAGAATGCATTATAATTTGAAATTTTAAAAATTTTGTTCTTAATTAAATACCATTTGGTCTTCAATTCTGTTCAAAAACGTCAACCAGCAGCCGAATTAAAACATTTTATATTTTTAGGTTATGTTGAGTGTACAACATATTCGAGGTATCCATTTTTCGTTCATAACTTTTGAACCGCTGCGATATTTCCCAGACCGATATTTCGATGAGTTAAAAACGGAATCAGTGGAGGGTATAAAAAAAGGGGGAACAAATTTGTTAAAGAGAGGTTAAATGGTAATTTTTTAGAGTCCGACCGAAACCAGTTTTCGAGGCCGAACCGAACCGAATATTCGGCCGAAACCGAACTGAAACTTAAAAAAAATACCGCTTGGCATGAATAATAGGGGTGGGATAGTGCACGAGTTTCCGATTTCGACCCGCTAGAACCGCTTATTTTGTGAGGTTCGTAAAAAAAATGCATGTGCCAAAAAATGGGGCAGGTCGGATAGGATCTAGGGGTCGCTCATCGGGGTCAAAGTTGGGCGTAAAGGGGAAAAAATTCACAAAAAGCCCCGCAACTCCTCTGGTTTTGCCCCTAAAGGGGTCAAATGTGAGACCAACCCCCATTATTTTTTCCTCCCGAACACTTTTGCCAAACATACCTAAGCCTTATCTCCACTTCCTAAGGGGGCTCCCATATAAAGGTTTAATTTTTTAAAAAATTTGCTCCTACCTCTCTAGCAGTCCAAAAAGTGACCCTAGAGGAATCAAATGTATGACCGACCCCCAACATTTTTTCAACCCCAACCTTTTCTTAGAACATACCTACCCTTTATCTTCAACCCTTAGGGTGGTCCCCATACATTTTTTTTATTTTTTCTTAATTTGTTTTATTACATCAGCTCCTACCGGTCCAATGGTGCCTCCTAGAGGGGTCATTATCAAGACCGACCCCCATTTATTTTCCACCCCCAACATTTCTTCTAAATATACCACTTCCCTATCTCTAATTCCTAAGAGGGCTCCCACACAAAATGACATTTTTATAAAATTTGCTCTTACCGCTCTAACTGGCGCAGGGGTGACCCTAGAGAAGTTAAATGTATGAGTGACCCCAAATATTTTTTCAGCCCCAACATTTTCCCCAAACAAACCTACCCTCTATTTTTAAGCCTTAAGGGGGTCCCCACACATTTTTTATATTTTTTATAAAATCAGATGTTATCGCTCCCATGGTGCCTCTTAGGGATACGGAATGCAGACTTAACCCCATTAGTTTTTGCCCCCCACATTTTTTCCGAACATACCTACGGCGTATTTCCACTTTATAAGCGTGCTCCCCTTAGGAAACCCAAATTCGTAATGGTACTGGAACCCAACGTTGGAGTATTTAGAATTTACAAAAGTACAAGAATTAGCAACACTTTTATTTATTAATTTAGCTCTTACCGCTCCCATAGTGCCTCTTAGGGACGGGAAATGCAAACTGACCTCTATATCTGCCATGCAAACATCATATTAATGAACTTCAATTAAAAGAAGTGTTTGAAACCAAATACGCAAAACGTCTGGACCAGGAGTGCCAGTGTTTGCGCATTTTAAAGAGCAGTGGGAAAATATAAATAAAAGACAAACCATGCAGTCCTGACATAGAAGATTAGAAAGTGGCTGGCAACATATCCGCTCAAGTCCAAAATCAAGTTGTTTTGTTGTGCTCAAATTAAGGAAAATCGACCCAGAGACGACTTCAAGGAGTTTCTTGAAATTGTTTTATTATACCTTGGTGAAAATATTCCTAATAATCATTTTAGCCCACCAGGATCCATCAGTCATGCTCGATGGATGGCAAAAGGCATATTGAGGAGCCGCAGAACAAAACGTACTTTTTCGCATATTGAAATTTTTTGGGAAATTGAGGTTTATTTATTTCGCCCCTTTGAAAAACTGCATGAACCTGAATATGGTAACAAGTTTTTTGCTAATCAAGAGATGTATCAAACTGCCATAAGTCACCACATTATATATTAAGGATGTTTAATATAAAACCAATTTTACTTTGGAAAAAGTACGTTTTGTTAAAAAATAATGAAAAAAGTACGTTTTGTTTAAAAATAATTGAAAAACGACGTTTTGATGTGCGTATTTTTTTAGCCGATACTATTTTGATCGAGTGTTTTAATAATGTTCTTATTTATTAAAAACTACAAAAGAGCCTCACTGGCCCATATTTAGATACGTTACACACGTATTGGCAAAGTTAATGTACCCCTATACAGTGGTTGTGAGGTGAAAATAGACCAATAACAAGAATAAGGGGGAAATCCTTCACTGGCCTGCAAGAATGCTTAAAAAAATCTTTGTGGGCATTTATATGTATATATAGAATATGGAATATAAGAGTAAAATGGCATATTATAAAATTATGAAAAGTCTTGCATATGAAATACAATGAAAAAAGTACGTTTTGATAAAAAAATAAACAAAAAAGTACGTTTTGTTACACACCAATTTTTAAGGAATCCATTTTCTTGATGAAAAACAAAAATAATTCACGCTATGAACATTTTTTCTGATAGATTTCGAACCAAATAATATCAAAAGAACAAAAAATCAATTTGTCAAAAAATGCGAAAAAGTACGTTTTGTTCTGCGACTCCTCATATATTGCCTAAAAATGTTTTAGATTTGCCCCAAAACAATTTACGCTAAATTTTGGTTTAGCGCCTCTAAAGCAATAGAACCTCCAAATAATGATTTGAATTTTTTTAAAGCGATTGCTAATTATGCTTCAATTTATAAGATCTTCGGTATCTTAGTGGTGAAGCAGTTGCACTATTTGATTCGAATATCTCTTGTGAAATAAAACGAAAAACGGCAAATGCAAGGAGGAAGAGTTATCTGACGAAAAGATGGACGAATCGTCCGACGAAGGCAGCGAAGAAAAATAAGACGATGATATCGGGGAAGATTATGACTCGGTGGATAGCGGCGAAAGTGGCAACAAAGATTGTGATCATCCAGTACACGTTGTTGGATTCGAAGGTGTGAAAATAATTAACATAGAATCAAAACAAGTAAATCAAGAACTTATAATATAAGAGACACCAAAACTTTTTGCACGCTTCGGATTAACAACAAATTTCATTGGTTCCGGTCCAAACACTTGGAAAAATTGTGAGGACTACCAGCAAGCGCTGCAAATAGAGGCGTAAAATTAATAGAGGACTATAACAATGTATTGTGCCGTAATGGAGAGGAAAAAATATTACCCTAACAAAGTGGAAATACGACGTAGGTATGTTGGGACAAATAGTAGGGGGCAAAAATTATTGGGGGTCAGTCTGCATTTCCCGTTCCTAAGAGGCACCATGGGAGCGGTAAGATCTGATTTTATATACAAAAATTATAAAAAATGTGTGGGAACCCCCTTAAGACTTTAAAATAAGGGGTGGGTTTGTTTGGGGAAAATGTTGGGGCTAAAAACGTATTGGGGGCAACTTTCTTTTGATTTTATAAAAAATAAAAAAAAAAATGTGTGGGGACCCCCTTAAGGCTTAAAAATAGAGGGTAGGTTTGTTTGGGAAAAATGTTGGGGCTGAAAAAATATTGGGGGTCAGTCATACATTTAAATTTTCTAGGGTCATCCCTGCGCCAGTTAGAGCGGTGGGAGCAAATTTCATAAAAATGTCATTTTGTGTGGGAGACCCCTTAGGAATTGGAGATACGGAGTTAGCATGTTCAGATGAAATGTTGGGGGCTAAAAATAAATGGGGGTCGGTCTCGCTAATGACCCCTCTAGGAAGCACCGTTGAACCGGTAGGAGCTGATTTAATAAAAAAAATTAAGAAAAAATAAAAAAAATATATGGGGACCACCCTAACGGTTGGAGATAGAGGATATGTATGTTCTAAGAAAATGTTGGGGATGAAAAAATATTGGGGGTCGGTCATACATTTGATTCCTCTAGGGTCACTTCTAGGACAGCTAGAGAGGTAGGAGCAAATATTTTTTAACATTCAACCTTTGTATGGGAGCCCCCTTAAGGAGAGGAGATAGGGCTTAGGTATATTTGGCAAAAGTGTTTGGGGCAAAAAAATAATGGGGGCCGGTCTCACATTTGACCCCTCTAGGGGCAAAACCAGGGGAGTTGTGGGGGTTTTTGTGGATTTTTTCCCACGTACGCCTAACTTTGACCCCGATGAGCGACCCCTAGATCCTATCCGACATCCCCCATTTTTTGGCTCATACACTTTTTTTACGAACCTCACAAAATGAGGGGTTCTAGCGATTCCAAATACTGCTGCTTAAAATCTCACACAACACTATCCCACCCTTAATGAATAATATTATTAAAACCATAGGACTTGTTGTATTTTTTAAAAAAAAAATATGTTTTTTAAAAAACTTACAAAAAAATTGTATATTTCATTTGCAGATTAAGAGGAAATAATTTTTGAACTGAAACAGTTTTACATTTATTGCATAAACTTGTAACATTTTCTTCAATTGAACTGAAACAAGTGTAATGAAATACGAAATCAAAAAATTCACCGACTTTTTTACATATTTTTTAAAATACCAAAAAGTTTCGGTTTCGGCTAATATTCGGCCAACATTTTGCCGAATACCGAATACAGGCCGAAACCCCATTATTTGGCCGAAACCGAAACCGAATATTCGGTCGGACTCTAGAAACAAGTGTAATGAAATACGAAATCAAAAAATTCACCGACTTTTTTACATATTTTTTAAAATACAAAAAAGTTTCGTTTTCGGCTAATATTCGGCCAAAATTTTGCCGAATACTGAATAGAGGCCGAAACCCCATTATTCGGCCGAAACCGAGACCGAAACCGAATATTCGGTCGGACTCTATAATTTTTATATCTTTTGAGATAAAGACTAAAGAAAAGATCTGGGAATAAAATGGAATAGAATGGGAAAGGAAATAAAATTTTCCAGGGAACGAAATCAACGATTTTTTTTTTTAATTTTTTATTCTGAAATTTTTCACTTGAAACTCAAAAAAAAAAAAAATAGAAAAATGGGATTGAAATTTTTTAAAACAAAAAAAAAAATTGTAGAAAAAAAAAAAAGTTTTGTTTGAATATAAAAATTTGCTTAAAAGTACATTCAGTCCCATTTTTTAATCAGTTTTTCCAGTGCAACTGCAATTGAGTTTGTCCTTTAAAAATAATTCCCACGATGAGTGGTGACCCTGTCAATATTTAAAAAAATAAAAATAAAAATTGTAAATTTATAGTTTTTCAAAATCGAAAAACGTCACTCAAAAACATGTGAATTTGATATGCAAACACTCTTCAATTGCTCAATATTAAAAAACAGTTTAACTGTTTTATTGAAATAAAGTGTAATTAATAGGCAAAACATGTCTAAACAAATCAAATGTTAATCAATAATTTCAATATAACACTAAAACACACTTGTTGAAGAAAAAATAATTGCTAAAGCCACAAGTTTTTATCACTGATTTGATTTTTGCAAAAAAAAAAAAATAATTATAGTACAAGAGAAAATTTTAAACACATGTTAACCATAAAGTTAATATGCAGGAGATAAAATTTTTGTGAAAGTCGGAATATAAATTTGTGGCCAAAGACAAATATTTGGTGGGAAACTCTAGAAACTTTTAAACAATATTTCAGTATCAGTTTTTAAAAAGAGATATTGAAAATATATTGAATTATACTAAGAAATTGTTTGGTTTGTGATTTTGTTACAAATTTTAACTGGTCCTTCGAACCGGAAATTAAAGAATTTAAATCACAACTAAACTCTAGCGATTATTTGAGTATCAATTTGCAAAGAGCTTTTAAATGGTTCTTCGAAACGTAAATTAATAAATTCAAATCACAACTTAACACTCGCTATTATGTGAGTATCAGTTTGCAAAGAGCTTTTGAAAATATGTGGTTTTAAACTACGAATTTATTTGATTTGGGTCATTGTACTATTTGTTAATAGTCCTTCGAACCGGAAAATAATAAATTTAAATCACATTTACGGTGGCTCGCAGCTTATTTCGTGTGAAAGATATTAGTTAGCAATCCATTCAAGACAAAGTTAACCAAAATAGACCTAATTATTATCAAATAATTTTTTTTGTAAAAAGTCCTGTGTATGTAATTAATCAAGCTTTAATTAAAGCTTAATGACGTTCAGATTGTCCAAATATTAAATGTGCTACGAGGGTCGAAATGTAAATTGAAAATATTGAAAGACCTTTTTTAGAAAATTTCTTAAAAATATTTTTAGGTCGATTTTATCCTAGCTCAAACATTAAAAATTTAAAAAATAGTCCAATAGTTAATATTCATTTATTAAATAATTTTTCCTAAGACCCAAACAAACACCAAAATTTTTAAAACTCAGTAGGTCAAATCCGAATTTTTTGACCTTCAATTCTTTTGACTACCAATTTTTGGTAAACAAAGAAAAGATTTAATTGTTTAATAATTTTAGTACACCTTAGTGTATAGTAATGAAATATAAAAATAATTGAACCTTTCCTTTGCTTACAAAAAATTGGTGGTCAAAAGAATTGGAGGTGAAAAAATTCGGATTTCTTCGATTGCATTTTAAAAATTTTGATTTTTGTTTGGATCATTGGAAAAATTATTTGATAAATGGCTATATACTATTGGACTATTTTTTAAATTTTTAATGTTTGAGCTTGGGAAAAATCGACCTAAAAGTATTTTTAAGAAATTTTCTAAAAAACGTCTTTTTAACAATTTCAATTTCCATTTCGACCCTCGTAGAACGTTTAATATTTACTCAATATGGACGCCATTAAGCTTAAATTAAAGCTCGATAAATTACCTATACAGCATTTTTAACAAAAAAAACTCGTTTGATAATAATTAGGTGTATTATTGGAAACTTTGTCTTAAATGGATTGCTAACTGATATCTAACACACGAAATAAGCTGCGAGTCACTGTATATTCTCGCTATCATTTGAGTATCAATTTGCAAAGAGCTTTTGAATGGTCCTTCGAACTGGAAAATAATAAATTTGAATCACAATTATACTCTGTGCTATTGTTTTACACAGAAAGAAATAAAAAAAAAATTTGAGTAAATTTTTAATACTATTGAGTAAAAAATTACTCAATTTTCCACCAGTAAACGATTTAATAGTATTGAGTAAATTTTCAATAAAAATTTATTAAATGTTTGCCAAAAAAATTTGAGTAAATTTTTAATTGACACTATTAAGTGCAGGAACAGAACAAGAAGCACCACCTTTTAAAAACAGAACAAGTTTTATTTCACATCGGCGCCGGCCACCGGTTTAATCTGCCAAACCGTATGCAAAAAGTCGTGCCGGGCTTATTCTGTTTCTACTCTAAAAAAAAACAAAGTTTAAAAAAATTTCATATTTTTTTACAAAGAAAAAAAAACATGTTTTTTCAAACTTTACCAAATATATTTTTGTCTTAAAGACATAAAAAAATTTTATAAATATGATTACAAACTTTCATGTATATATACAAAAAACTATAAACTAAACGAGAATTAAAAAAACTAAGAAAATTCCAAAAAAAATTAAAAAAGCTATTAAATTCTTATTAAATTATTTACTCAATTTGTTTTTAAATTTTTGAGTAAATTTTTAATTGCGTCAATTAAAAAATTACTCAAAACTTTTTTTTAAATTTAAACAAGTGATTACTCAAATTGTTTTTCCCCATATTTTTTTCTGTGTAGTATAAACTTGCAAAAAGCTTTTGAAATAATATGGTTTTAAACTAAAAATCTATTTGATTTGAGTCATTGCAACTATTTGTTAATGGTCCTTCGAACCGGAAATTAATGAATTTAAATCACAACTAAACTCTCGCGATTATTTGAGTATCAATTTGCAAAGAGCTTTTGAATGGTCCTTCGAAACGTAAATTAGTAAATTCAAATCACAACTAAACTCTCGCTATTATGTGAGTATCAGTTTGCCAAGAGCTTTTGAAAATATATGGTTTTAAACTAAATATCTATTTGATTTGCGTCATTGCAACTATTTGTTAATGGTCCTTCGAACCGGAAATTAATAAATTTAAATCATAATTAAACTATCTCTATTAATTAAGTATCAATTTGCCAAGAGCTTTTGAAAATTTATGGATTTAAACGAAGAATTCATTTAGTTGGTGCCTTTGCTATAATTTGTTAATGGTTCTTCGGAAATAATAAATTTAAATCAAAGTTTTGTAAGAATTTTTTTAATAAAAAATTTTGTTAACTTTTTTTTTTTGATACAGAAACTTTTTTTTTTGCCTAGGAAGCTTTTTTCAAAACTTTTCCAAACATCTGATATTCAAATCAAATTTGACAAATATTTAATTTTCAGCCACAATAAACAAAACGAATTTAAACAAAAAAGATTAATTAAAAAAATAGAATTTCCACGAAAATAATTCTTTAAAAAAAAACCCGTTATCAAAAATAGTGTTAAATAAATCCAATAAAATAAATAGTTTCTTATCACGCCGTAATCTTCATTTTTAACTGTGAACTAATCTTTTATTTAATCTATTATTTAATTATATATTTTCTGTTTTGTGTTTTAAAAATATTTTTAACGACTTTTGGTTGGAGAGTTTTGCGGTGGTTTTGTCAAGTATTTGCAGTACAATATTTCTTGTTTGAATTTGTCATTTAATTAGCGTGGTCTTTGTATTTTTTTTTCTTTCTTTTTTTAAATATGGTAGGTTTTGTTCTCTAATATTAATCACAATTTTTTCTATAATTTTTTTTTCTATACTTTTATTAATGGCACTACTTTTATTTATTAATAATTTTTTTAATTCCTTATTTTTGGCATGTTTCCTTTTTTTAAGTTTTACTAATTTTATTTTGCTATTCTCTTAATTTCTTTTATAGGCCGATCAACTAACAGAAGAACAAATTGCTGAATTCAAAGAAGCATTCTCACTTTTCGATAAAGATGGTGATGGCACCATTACCACAAAGGAATTGGGCACAGTCATGAGATCGCTCGGTCAAAATCCCACAGAAGCTGAATTACAGGATATGATCAATGAAGTCGATGCTGATGGTAAGTAAAATTAAATACTTTAAAAAAGATATTTATAAAAGCCAAGGAGAGAAATTTTAAAAGCTAAAAACTTTTCAAACACTGAGAATTTTCCTATGGGACCATATACATTTTATGGTCCTTCGAACCGTCTTTAGCTTTACATTTTTTCTATTTATTAAACAAAGATAGAAATTGAATCAATGTAAAAAACTTAAAATATTTTTTTGAAATTTAAAGAATATTTAATATTTTTTAAGAAAATTGTCTCAGAATCTGGAAAACTTAGGTCAAAAACGTCAGATTTAAATATTTAATAACTAAAAGTGATTCGTAATTTTTTTTTTTTTTTTAATTTTTGAAAGTCTTGAATATTGTTAAATTATAAAAATCACTAGTTTTAGCAGCTTATCGTAAATTTAAAATATATTTACGATACTATTTAACATGATCTCTTGACGTTATTATGATGTTTACAAACTAAGCGAATTTCGAGTTTTATTAGATTTTACAAATTAAACAATTTTGGATTTATCGTAAATTTTTAAAATATTTACGTTAACATTTAACAAAATTTCAGAACGTTATTTTAAAATTCTTAAATTAATCTAATTTCGAATTATGCTAAATTCATAAAATTTGTGTTTAACCGTATATCGTAAATTTTATGTGGGTTTACGATAATATTTTTTATAATTTCTTAATGTTATTTGGATGCTTACAAATTAATCTAATTTCGAATTTTATTAGGTTTTACAAATTTAACAATTTTAGATTTATCGTAAATTTTTTAAATGTTTAAATAAGCATTTAACAAAATTTCTAGAGTCCGACCGAAACCAGTTTTCGAGGCCGAACCGAAACCGAACCGAATATTCGGCTGAAAAAGTAATATTCGGCCGAAACCGAACCGAAACCGAAACTTTAAAAAAATTAACGCCTGGCATGAATAAAATTATTAAAAAGTTGTTAAAGATTAATATACAGCATTTAATGCTTTTAAACCATAGGAATTGTTGTATTTTTGAAAAAAAAAAATATGTTTTTTAAAAAACTTACAAAAAAATTGTATATTTCATTTGCAGATTAGGAGAAAATAATTTTTGAACTGAAACAGTTTTACATTTATTGCCTAAACTTGTAACATTTTCTTCAATTGAACTGAAACAAGTGTAATGAAATACAAAATTAAAAAATTCACCGACTTTTTTACATATTTTTTAAAATACAAAAAAGTTTCGGTTTCGGCTAATATTCGGCCAAAATTTTGCCGAATACCGAATAGAGGCCGAAACCCTGTTATTCGGCCGAAACCGAGACCGAAACCGAATATTCGGTCGGACTCTAAAAATTTCAGAACCACATTTAAAAGTTCTTAAGTTAATCTAATTTCGAATTTTGTTTGAATTATGAAATCTATAGTTTTAACCGTTTATCGTAAACTTTGTAAAAGTTTGCGATAATATATTTTTATAATTTCTTGTTGCTATTATGAAGCTTAGAAATTTAGTAAATTTCGAATTTTATTAGATTTTTAAATTTTATCAATTTTAGCTTTATCGTAATTTTTTAAAACATTTACGTTAAGATTAAACAAAATTGCAGAACAACATTTTAAAGTTCTTAAAATAATCTAATTTCGAATTATGTTTAAATCATGATATCCCTAATTTTACTGTTTATCGTAAATTTTATGTAGTTTTACGATATTTTTTTTCATAATTTTTTGATCTTATTGTCATTCTTAAAAATTTAGCTAATTTCGAATTTTCTTAGATTTTACAAATTTGGCAATTTTAGATTTATCGTAAATTTTTAAAATATTTACGTTAACATTTAACAAAATTTCAGAACAATATTTTAAAGTTCTTAAATTAATCAAATTTCGAATTATGCTAAATTCATGAAATCTGAGTTTTTACAGTTTATCGTAAATTTTATATAGGTTTACGATAATTTTTTTTTTTAATTTCATTTTGATGCTTACAAATTTAGATAATTTCGAATTTTTGTTGATTTTACAAATTTAACAATTTTAGATTTATCATAAATTTATAAAATGATTACGTTAACATTTAGCAAAATTTCAGAAAAATATTTTAAAGTTCTTAAATAAATCAAATTTCGAATTATGTTAAATTTATAAAATCAGTGGTTTTACCCTTTATCGTAAATTTTATATAGGTTTACGATAATTTTTTTTTGTTAATTTTATTTTGATGCTAACAAATTTAGATAATTTCGAATTTTCGTAGATTTTACAAATTCAACAATTTTAGATTTATCGTAAATTTTTAAAATATTTACGTTAACATTTAACAAAATTTCAAAACAATATTTTAAAGTTCTTAAATTAATCAAATTTCGAATTAGGCTAAATTCATAAAATCCGTGTTTTTACCCTTTATCGTAAATTTTATATAGTTTTACGATAGTATTTTTTCATAATTTCGTAATGCTATTTTGATGCTTAAAAATTTAGCTTATTTCGAATTTTATTATTATTTGAATTAGGTTGAAATCTTAAAATCTAGTTTTTACCGTTTATCGTAAACTTATATAAACTTATAGGTTTACGATAATATTTTTTTATAATTTCTTGTTGCTATTATGATGTTTACAAATTTAACAAATTTCGAATTTTATTAGGTTTTCAATATTTAACAATTTTAGCTTTATCGTAAAATTTTAAAATATTTACGTTAACATTTAACAAAATTTCAGAAAAATATTTTAAAGTTCTTAAATAAATCTAATTTCGAATTATGTTAATTTCATAAAATCAGTGGTTTTACCCTATATCGTAAATTTTATTTAATTTTACGATAAAATGTTTTCATAATTTGTTGGTGCTATTTTGATTCTTAAAAAATTTGATAATTTTTAATTTTATTAGATTTTACAAAATTTAACAATTTTAGATTTAACGTAAATTTTTAAAATGTTTAAATTAGCGTTTAACAAAATTTCAGAACAACATTTAAAAGTTCTTAAGTAAATCTAATTTCAAATTATGTTTGAATCATAAAATCTGCAGTTTTTACAGTTTATCGTAAATTTTATATAGGTTTACGATAATATTTTCTTTTATTTCTTCCTGCTATTTTGATGTTTACAAATTTAGCTGATTTCGAATTTTCGTAAATTTCACAAATTTAAAATTTTTTGTATTTATCGTAAATTTTTATAATATTTACGTTAACATTTAACAAAATTTCAGAACAATTTTTAGAAGTTCTTAAATTAATCTAATTTCGAATTATGCTAAATTCATAAAATCTGTGTTTTTACCGTTTATCGTAAATTTTATATAGGTTTACGATATTATTTTTTATAATTTCTGCTTGCTATTTTGATGCTTACAAATTTATCAAATTTCGAATTTTATTTGGTTTTCAATATTTAACAATTTTAGCTTTATCGTAAATTTTAAAATATTTACGTTAACATTTAACAAAATTTCAGAAAAATTTTTTAAAGTTCTTAAATAAATCTAATTTCGAATTATGTTAATTTCATAAAATCAGTGGTTTTACCCTATATCGTAAATTTTATTTAATTTTACGATAAAATGTTTTCAAAATTTGTTGGTGCTATTTTGATGCTTAAAAAATTTAGATATTTTTAATTTTATTAGATTTTCCAAAATTTAACAATTTTAGATTTATCGTAAAATTTTAAAATACTTACGTTAACATTTAACAAAATTTCAGAACAATATTTTAACGTTTTTAAATTAATCTAATTTCAAATATTGTTTAAATCATAAAATCTGTGTTTTTACCGTTTATCGTAAATTTAATACAGCTTTACGATAATATTTTTTATAATTCCGTCTGGCTAATTTGATGCTTATAAATTTATATAATTTCGAATTTTCGTAGATTTTACAAATTTATCATTTTTACATTTATCGTAAATTTTTAAAATACTTACGTTAACATTTAGCAAACTTTCAGAACAATTTTTAAAAGTTCTTAAATTAATCTAATTTCGAATTATGCTAAATTCATAAAATCTGTGTTTTTACCGTTTATCGTAAATTATATAAATTTTTACGATAATATTTTTTATAATTTCTGCTTGCTATTTTGATGCTTACAAAATTAACTAATTTCGAATTTTCATAGATTTTATAAATTTAACAATTTTAGATTTATCGTAAATTTCTAAAATATTTACGTTTACATTTAACAAAATTTTATGACAATATTTTGACGTTTTTAAATTAATCTAATTTCGAATTATGCTAAATTCATAAAATCTTTGTGTTTTCTGCAGTTTTTACGCTTTATCGGAAATTTTATATAGGTTTACGATAATATTTTTTATAATTTATTTTTTGTATTTATCGTAAAATTTTAAAATATTTATGATAACATTCAACAAAATTTCAGAACAATATTTTAATATTCTTAAATTACTCTAATTTCGAATTATGCTAAATTTATAAAATCTGCGTTTTTACAGTTTATCGTAAATTTTATATAGTTTTACGATAATATATTTCATAATTTCTCGATGTTATTTGGATGCTTACAAATTAAGCTAATTTCAAATTTTACTAGATTTTACAAATTAGCAATTTCAGAAATATCGCAAATTTTAAAAGTATTTAAATATTTAAAAATGTTAACTATTTTTGGTCTTTCGGACCGTATTGTTAAGACACACAGTTTTTTGGTCTTTCAAACCCTGTAGTAAATAAATAATTTCTCAAATATATTCCATAATTTGCTTAAATTCAAAATCCATTCACTTTTGAGTTTATTTTCAATTCCCCATTTTTTGGTTTCTATAAAGTATTCCATAGTTCATTAAAGAAGTGGTTGAGTCTCTACTAAAGTTAATTTACCGTATAAATTTTCGCATTTACTTTAAATAAAGCAAACAGTTTTTTTTTTAATTTTTTTTGTTTATTTTTTCTAAATAAAATTTGTGGGGGCTAACTAAATACAATTTCTTTGTTGATTTTCTATTTTTTTTTCTTTTTGTTTAATTTTTATTCATAAAAACAATTCTAAAATTAGTTTAGCGTAATGTTTTATTATTGCAATTTCCCAAACCATCTCTTCTCCTCTGCTGGCCATATTTCTTATAAAGTGTCATTTCATTTATGTGACTTTTTCTAACTCTTGGGGCTTCTAGTGCTGCTGCTGCTGTGGTGGCTGCTATACAAAATATTAAAATATGTTTATTTTTGGAAAGGTTAAAATCCTCTAATATCTCGAGAAAAAAAAAAAAATACGCATAGATGCTATAGAAAATTGCTAAAGTTTTTGCACAAAAAAATTGTTTGCATGCATAAAGAATTTTAGCAATTTAAACTAAAGAGACTTGCTTGGTAATTTGAAAGAACTCCAATGTATTTGTATTTTATGTTGTCCTTTTTTTTTTTGGAACACTTACAAATATTACTAATGGGTTTGGGTGGGTGTTTGTTCATTTTGCCTTTGAGTGCTGTATTTTTGATTATATACTTTTTTCTGTATTTCTGGAATGTATTTTACCCTGGATTTTTTTTTTTTTTTTTTTTTTTGGTATTAGAAAAATATGAAAGAAAGAAAAATTAAATAACCAAAATTAGGACATGCGCTCAGGATTTTATCATTCTCTAACCATATCAAAATGACTGATGAAATTCCTCAAAAAAACAAATTTGTTGTTTATTAGAAAATATGTAACATTCTGTTGAATTAATCAAAATTACAATAAAATTTTCTTGTATAATAATTTTATACAATGAAATTTAGGTTATTTTTTTTTTAATTGAAATATATTTCATGGAAAGAATAAAGATTTTGGTATAGGATGAATAAGGGTGATGACTTTTTTTAATATGAATCACGTTTCTTTTTATTAAGATTATTCACAATTTTAGTTAGAAAGAATTTAAATTAAACAGCAATGAAATATTAAAGAACTCAAAAAATTTTTTAAACATATTTTATGGTCCTTCGAACCGCGTATTGACTATTTTGGTTTAGGAGTATTTGACAAACGGCATTTTAACAACATTAAATTGTTATGGGATGAAAGTAAATCTCTGTTTAAATATATTTATTGAATTATTTAAAACACCCTGTTCAAATATATTTAGGTAAACTTTATTTCAAAAGATTGGATGGTCCTTCGAACCGGAAATTAAAACATTTAGTTTGTATTAGAGTGTTAAAAAAATGTTATTTCAACAATATTAGTTTGTTTACTAAAATAAATCCCCTGTTTAAGTAACTCCATGTTTAAGTAAATATTTCTTGAATGATTCAACTTTATTTCAAACTTTTTTATGGTCCTTCGAACCTTTCCTACTTAAAAAGTTGTAAGTTGTATTAAATTTTAGCCTGACAAAGTTTTTAGTTTTCCTTCAATTTTATCATTTCTAAACTCTTCAGCAAATAAAACAAAACTCAACAGTTTTTGTTCGATATAAGGGTACTTCGAACTGGTTGATAATTTTTTTTTTAATGTTGCCGTAAATATTTTTAAAATTTACGATATATTAACTGTTAAATTTTTAAAATATTATAAAATCTGAAATTTGCTTAATTTGTAAGCATATTAATAACACTAAGAAATTATGCCAAAAAAATATCGTAAATCCATTTCGAAATTACAATAACCTTTTAAACTACTGATTTTGTGAATTTAACTTAATTCGAAATTAGATTAATTAAAGAACTTTTAAATGTTGTTCAAAAATTTTATCAAGTGTTACCGTAAATATTTTAAAAATTTACGATAAATCTAAAATTGTTACAAAAACCGGTAAATACTACTGATTTTGTGAATTTAACTAAATTCAAAATTAGATTAATTAAAAAACTTTAAAATGTTGTTTTGAAATTTTGTTAAATGTAAACGTAAATATTTTAAAAATTAACGATAAATCTAAAAATGTAAAATTTGTAAAATCTAATAAAATTCAAAATTAGCTAAATTTGAGAGCATCAAAATATCATTCAGAAATTATGAAATATATAATCGTAAAACTATATAAAGTTTACGATAAACGGTTAAAACTACAGATTTCATGACTTAAACATAATTCGAAATTAGATTAATTTAAGAACTTTAAAATGTTGCTTTGAAATTTGGGTAAATGTGAACGTAAATATTTTAAAAATTTACGATAAATTTAAAATTGTTAAATTTGTAAAATCTAATAAAATTCAAAATTAGCTAAATTTGTAATCATCAAAATAGTAAGAAGAAATTATAAAAAAATATTATCGTAAAACAATATAAAATTTACGATAAACGGTTAAAACTACTGATTTTATGATTTAAATATAATTCGAAATTAGATTACTTTAAGAACTTTAAAATGTTGTTTTGAATTTTTGTTAAATGTTAACGTAAATATTTTAAAAATCTACGATATATATAAAAATGTTAAATTTGTTAAATCTACGAAAATTCGAAATTAGCTAAATTTGTAAGCACCAACATAGCATCAAGAAATTTTGAAATACATAATCGTAAAACTACATAAAATTTACGATAAACGGTTAAAACTACAGATTTCATGACTTAAACATAATTCGAAATAAACTAATTGAATAACCTTAAAATAATGTTTTGAAATTTGGTAAATGTGAAAATAAAGATTTTAAAAATTTACGATAAATCTTAAAGTGTTAAATTTGTAAAATCTACGAAAATTCGAAATTCGCTAAATTTGTAAGCACCAAATTAGCATCAAGAAATTATGAAATACATAATCGTAAAACTACATACAATTTACGATAAACGGTAAAACTACAGATTTCATGACTTAAATATAATTCGAAATTAGATTACTTTAAGAACTTTAAAATGTTGTTTTGAATTTTTGTTAAATGTTAACGTAAATATTTTAAAAATCTACGATATATATAAAAATGTTAAATTTATAAAATCTAATAAAATTCGAAATAAGATAAATTTATAAGCATTATAATAGCAGCAAGACATAATGTAAAATAGTATCGCAAAACTATATAAAATTTACGATAACCGGTAAAAACTACGGATTTTATGAATTTAACATAATTCGAAATTAGGTTAATTTAAGAAATTTAACATGTTTTTCTGAAATTTTGGTAAATGTTTACGCAAATATTTTAAAAATCTACGATATATATAAAAATGTTAAATTTAGAAAATCTAATAAAATTCGAATTTTATTTGTAAATTTGTAAGCACCAAAATAGCATCAAGAAATTATGAAATACATAATCGTAAAACAGCATAAAATTTACGATAAACGGTTAAAACTACAGATTTCATGACTTAAACATAATTCGAAATTAAACTAATTGAATAACCTTAATATAATGTTTTTAAAATTGGTCAAATGTGAAGGTAAAGATTTTAAAAATTTACGATCAATCTTAAAGTCTTAAATTTGTAAAATCTACGAAAATTCGAAATTAGCTAAATTTGTAAGCACCAAAATAGCATCAAGAAATTATGAAATACATAATCGTAAAACTACATAAAATTTACGATAAACAATAAAAACTACAAACTTTATTGTTTTAACATAATTCGAAATTAAATTTGTTTAAGAACTTAAAAATGTTGTTCTGAAATTTTGTTAAATGTTAAAGTCAACATTTTTAAAATTTTCGATCAATATAAAAATATTAAATTTGTGAAATCTACGAAAATTTCAAATTAGCTAAATTTGTAAACATTAAAATAGCATCAAGAAATTATAAAAAATATTATCGCAAAACAATATAAATATATTACAATAAACGATAAAATGAATCTAGCATAATTCGAAATTAGATTTCTTTAGGAATAATAAATTGTTGTTTTGAAATTTCGTTAAATGTTAACGTAAATATTTTAAAAATGTACGATAAATATAAAAATGTTAAATTTACGAAAATTAGCATCAAGAAATTATGAAATACATAATCGTAAAACTACATAAAATTTACGATAAACAATTAAAACTACAGATTTCATGACTTTAACATAATTCGAAATTATGTTACTTAAAGAACTTTAAAATATTGTTTTAAAATTTTGTTATATGTGAATGTAAATATTTTAAAAATTTACGATAAATCTTAAAATGTAAAATTTGTAATAAACATAATTCGAAATTAAACTAATTGAATAACCTTAAAATAATGTTTTGAAATTCGGTCAAATGTGAACGTAAATATTTTAAAAATTTACGATAAATCTTAAAATGTTAAATTTGTAAAATCTAATTAAATTCGAAATTAGCTAAATTTGTATGCACCAACATAGCATCAAGAAATTATGAAATATATAATCGTAAAACTACATAAAATTTACGATAAACGGTTAAAACTACAGATTTCATGACTTAAACATAATTCGAAATTAGATTAATTTAAGAACTTTAAAATGTTGCTTTGAAATTTGGTTAAATGTAAACGTAAATATTTTAGAAATTTACGATAAATCTAAAATTGTTAAATTTGTAAAATCTAATAAAATTCGAAATTAGCTAGATTTGTAAGCATCAAAATAGCATCAAGAAATTAAAAAAAAAATATCGTAAAACAATATAAAATTTACGATAAACGTTTAAAACTACAGATTTCATGACTTAAACATAATTCGAAATTAGATTACTTGCAGAACTTTAAAATTTTGTTTTGAAATTTTGTTTAATGTGAACGTAAATATTTTAAAAATATACGATAAATCTTAAAATGTAAAATTTGTAAAATCTAATAAAATTCGAAATTAGATTAATTTGTTAGCATTTTAATAGCAGCAAGACATAATGTAAAATAGTATCGCAAAACTATATAAAATTTACGATAACCGGTGAAAACTACTGATTTTTGTAAATTTTACTAAATTCGAAATTAGATTAATTTAAGAACTGTAAGATCTCAATCAATTCAATTTTTATAAAATTATAACCTAACTATTATTAAAATTTACGATACATTTTTTACAATTTTTTATGTTTATAATACACTCAAACCTAAATTACAAATTAAAAAAAAAATAAAACAATTTTGAAATTTTTTTTCATAAAACAATTTTTTTTTTCACTTTTGACACCCAAGTTCCATTAAAAAAAAATTACAAAGATTTAAATACTTTTTTGTTAATTGTTCTCCTACATACTTTCACTACATCTACATCATTATACAATTTTTCCATTTGGTTTATAATGTTTGTTTTTTATTTTATTACCAAAAAGTATTATACGAATTAACACACCAACATACATAAATAAAATAGCAAAAATTATACATTTTATTTTGCAGTTAATGAAAAACAAAAAAAAAAAAGAGAAAATAGACAGTGTTTATATATATAAAAAAATATAATTGAAAAGAAAAAAAAAATATTGACAGACGTATAGACAGACCGGCAAACCAACTGATGCAACAACCATATGTCAGACAAATCTATAGACAGAGGAGACAGACAGATAGACAATCATAAAGACTTTTTAAAATGTCTACAATATTTTGTTACTATAAGAACAAAAATAAAAAAAAAATTTAACAATTCTGTATTAAGCAAAAAATAGTACAGTATGTCATAAAAGAGAACACGCAGCAAGCTTTGTAAATTTAAAAAGGAGATTTAGCAGACGATTGTGTTATAATTGTGGGTTTTCCATAATCATTACAAAATAGGGGGCCCTGTAGGCTAGTTGGTAGCGTGCTAGCCTATGAAACAGGGGGTCGTGGGTTCGATTCCCACCAAAACCCTTGGTCGATTTCGCTACAACGAGACGACGGTCATTGTTACCAGTTCTCGGTTAGGTTTAAAATTATTTAAAATGAATTGTAAATAAAAATTGGAAAAATTAATAAAAAAAAAAAAAACTGATCATTGGATCAATATATTATATTTATAATCATTACAAAATAATATCGTAAACGTATTTATAAATAACTCTGAACAAAAAACGATAATTTAAACAAGTTTTCAATTGGAACAAGATTTTAATTTCGAAAAAAATTAAAAAATTTTTTGATTAAATACATTTTCTGAGCTCGAGCCCAGTGTATTTTTAAAAAAACATTTATTCACTTCTAATATTTCGACCTTCATTGTGGGCCATCATCAGGGAATGTTGATTTTTAAAATGTTTTCCCTGATGATGACCGTCAATGAAGATCGAAATATTGCAAGAGAATAAAATAGGGTTTATTTAAAAAAACACTAGCCTCGAGCTCGAAAAATCCAATCTTGTAAGTACAAAATTTAATGACAAAGAAAAAAGAATATTATTTTAAAATTTTTGTATTTAAAAATCCTTTAGAAAGATCTTTAAATAAATATTTCTTTATTCTCTTCCAATATTTCGACCTTCATTGTGGGTCATCATCAGGGAGTAAATATTGATTTTTAAAATATTTTCCCTGATGATGACCGTCAATGAAGATCGAAATATTGAAAGAGAATAAAAAAAGGATTTATTAAAAAAAAAAAAAAAAACACTGGACTCGAGCTCGAAAAATCTATTTATTTAAATACGTACAATATTTTGATTAACTTCAAGTTAAAATGTAACAGATTTCTAATACGAAATTTAGACAATTTCACAAATTACAATTATCGTAAAAATTTCAAGTTCTGCTTGTAAATCTTTTGCAAAAAAAATGTATTATTGTGTCTTTACTTTTACGATTCACTGTATCTCTGAATTTCGATATTGTTATTCAAAGTATGAAGAATAGTAGAGTGTATTCTTTTCAAAAAAAAAAATACAAATACAATTCATACAACAATATTTTGTATACAATACAATGTGTTGTATGAATTACCACAAGCGTATCTTGAATAGTCTTAATAGATGATTAAATTTTAACACTACTATACCGATTTTGCTGCTGTCTATTGTTCGAATACAAATATTCGAAAAAAATAACGCAAATATTAAAATGAGAAAATGAAAAAAAAATATTTTGAAAACAAAAACGCACGTGGAAATAAATAAGATTAATTTAAAAACATTATAATAAATATTGAAATAGTAAAGAAAAAAAAATACAATGACAACACACTTATTTAGAAAAACCAAAAAATATTTAAAGGACAGACATAAATAATTCAAATAAAATTTGGAATTAAGATTCATATAAATAAAGATTATTTAGAGATTTTTTTTTTTATATATCGTAAATTAAAAAAAAAAAAAAATATTTCCGTTGCCATTCAACAATTTTTTTTTTTAGAATTATTTATATGAAATATTGTTAAATCAATAAAAGATTGCTTTAACAACTTATCGGAAATTTTAATTAGTTTTACGATAATTTCGCTAATTTCGAATTCGCAATTTTAAATTAATCGTAAATTTTTAAAATATTTCCCTTACCATTAAACAACATTTCTTTACAATATTTTAAAGTTCAGTAATAAATCTAATTTCGAAATAAGCTAAATTTATAAAATCTATACTTTTTAAAGTTTATCGTAAATTTAAAAATGATTTTCCATAGTATCTTGAATAATTTTTTGGTGTTAATAACATGCTAAGAAATTAAGCTAATTTCGAATTTTGTTAGATTTTACAATTTTAACATTTTTATTTTATCGTAAATTTTTAAAATGTTTACGATAATATTCTACCAAATGTCTTCACAGGGTTTTAAAGTTCATGAATAAATCCAATTTCGTATTTTGTTAAATAAATAATATAAGTAGATTTCACTGTCTATCGTAAATTTTATATAAGTTTACGATACTATTTGGCATTATTTCTTGGTGTTTTTAAGATGCTTACAAATTAAGTTAATTTTGAATTTTATTATATTTTAAAAATTTAACAATCGTGAATTTTTAAAATATTTATCGTAAATTTTTAAAATATTTCCCTTACCAGTAAACAAAATTTCTTTGCAATATTTTAAAGTTCAGTAATAAATCTAATTTCGAAATAAGTAAAATTTATAAAATCTACACTTTTTGAAGTTTATCGTAAATTTGAAAATGATTTTCCATAGTATTTCAAATAATTTTTTGGTGTTAGTAACATGCTAAGAAATTAAGCTAATTTCGAATTTTGTTAGATTTTACAATTTTAACATTTTTATTTTATCGTAAATTTTTAAACTATTTACGATATTATTCTGTTAAATGTCTTAACATCGTTTTAAAGTTAAAAAAAAAATCTAATTTCGAATTTTGTTAAATAAATAAAATGAGTAGATTTCACCATTTATCGTAAATTTTATATAAGTTTACGATACTATTTGGCATAATTTCTTGGTGTTTTTAAGATGCTTACAAATTAAGCTAATTTCGAATTTTAATTTATTTTAAAAATTTAACAATCGTGAATATTTAACATATTTATCGTAAATTTTTAAAATATTTTCCTTACCAGTAAACAAAATTTCTTTACAATATTTTAAAGTTCAGTAATAAATCTAATTTCGAAATAAGCTAAATTTATGAAATCTATACTTTTTGAAGTTTATCGTAAATTTAAAAATGATTTTCCATAGTATTTCAAATAATTTTTTGGTGTTATTAATATGCTAAGAAATTAAGCTAATTTCGAATTTTGTTGGATTTTATAATTTTAACATTTTTATTTTATCGTAAATTTTTAAACTATTTACGATATTATTCTGTTAAATGTCTTAACATCGTTTTAAAGTTAAAAAAAAATCTAATTTCGAATTTTGTTAAATAAATAATATAAGTAGATTTCACCATTTATCGTAAATTTTATATAAGTTTACGATACTATTTGGCATAATTTCTTGGTGGTTTTAAGATGCTTACAAATAAAGCGAATTTCGAATTCTGTTAGATTTGATAAATTTAACAATTCAAAATTTATCGTAAATTTTTAAAATATTTCCCTTACCAGTAAACAAAATTTCTTTGCAATATTTTAAAGTTCAGTAATAAATCTAATTTCGAAATAAGTAAAATTTATAAAATCTACTTTTTGAAGCTTATCGTAAATTTAAAAATGATTTTCCATAGTATTTCAAATAATTTTTTGGTGTTATTAATATGCTAAGAAATTTAGCTGATTTCGAATTTTGTTAGATTTTACAATTTTAACATTTTTATTTTATCGTAAATTTTTAAAAGGTTTACGATATTATTCTGTTAAATGTCTTAACAGCTTTCTGAAGTTCATAATTTAATCTAATTTCGTATTTTGTTAAATAAATAATATAAGTAGATTTCACAGTTTATCGTAAATTTTATATAAGTTTACGATACTATTTGCCACCATTTCTGGGTGTTTCTAAGATGCTTACAAATAATGCGAATTTCGAATTTTGTTAGATTTAACAAATTTATTCAGTTTTAATTTATCGTAAATTTTTAAAATATTTACGATATTAATTATTTAAAATTTTAAACATAATTTAAAAGTTCTTAAATTTA
Organism: Pegoplata infirma; assembly: GCA_963921195.1. Classification (NCBI taxonomy): domain Eukaryota; kingdom Metazoa; phylum Arthropoda; class Insecta; order Diptera; family Anthomyiidae; genus Pegoplata; species Pegoplata infirma. The sequence continues at coordinate 191,427,504 of OY992538.1, read as the reverse complement.
TATAATTTCGGATTTTGTAATGTTTATAAAATTATTAGTTTATAGCAATTTTTTTAAATAATTACGCTACTATTTAACTAATATTTTGGCAATATATTGAGTTTGCGTTTATCGTAAGTTTTTAAAAGCTTTCCCATATTATTTGCCCTAGATTTTTGGAGTTTTAAAGACGTTTATAAATTAAACTAATTTCGAATTTTGTTAGATTTTTCTAATTGAACGATTTTCTATTTATCGTAAATTTTACAAAATATTTCCGATGCAATTCAATAAAATGTTAAAATTTTTTAAATTTAAATAATAAATCAAATTAGTTTTTAATAATGACTAAAAAACATAAATTGATTTATTTAAAACATTTTCATAGTTTTTTTTATAATTTACAAATTTTAAGGTTTGGTTTTCATCCTAAGGGGTGGGCAGGGCAATCCATTTCCTATTCTTGTCTTTTTAATATTTTAAGAAATTTACATTTCACACATTTTTTTTATTCAACCAAAAAATTATAAAAACACTCCCTTTTTATTGTATTTCACTTTCGTTATTGATATGAAATATAACATTTATGGAATTTTCGTGTGGCAAAAAATTGCAATTTTCTTTTTTTTTAAGTCATTAAATTGAAATTTATATGAGTATAAAGGAATTTTTATGGTTCATTAAAATTATTAAAAAAAAAAAATAATAAAGAAAATGAAGAAAATAATATTCATATAAATAAATATTTTGATAATGTATGTGGCCAAATATAATACACTTCGATATATAGGCGAAAATTTAAAAGTATAAAGAACAATTTTAAAATGAAGGTAAATTTCCTGTGGCTTAAGAAAATAGTTACAAATACATTAAAAAAAAATTTAAAAATGATTTACAAACAAAATTTATTATCAAAATTAATTTATCGAAAAAAAATATTAAAAAATAAATTTTTTTATAATTATTTTTATAGGCAACGGCACAATTGATTTTCCTGAATTCTTAACAATGATGGCCCGTAAAATGAAGGATACCGATAGTGAAGAAGAAATCCGAGAAGCCTTCAGAGTATTCGATAAAGATGGTAATGGCTTCATTTCAGCGGCTGAATTACGTCACGTCATGACAAATTTGGGTGAAAAGTTAACAGACGAAGAAGTCGATGAGATGATTCGAGAAGCTGATATCGATGGTGATGGTCAAGTCAATTATGAAGGTAAGTTTTGGGAATAATTAAATTTAAAAATAAAATTTTTGGACTAGAGACTGAAATAATATAATAGTGATGAAGAAACTGTTGGACTGACAATATTTGGCAGATTAAAAATGACGAAATCAAAGTTTAGACACAATTTCATTATTACGACGATGTGGTTCCTATTATGTATGTTTTGATGAACAAAAAGAAATACGTTTTGAACTAAAGATACAAAATCCGTTTGACAAAATTTATTTGACCCATTAGAAGATCGAAATCGATGTTAAACTGCATTTTCACAGTTAGACCCCATGTTGGGCGCCGTGTTAAAACGATGAGAGAGTTATCTCAATTTTAATGAAATAAAGAAAACTAGTTTTAAAATTATTATTATTTTTCTTTCACCATTTTATTGGCTGATGCCCCATATTGGGCGCTAAAAAGACAATATTAGTAGAGTCCGACCGAATATTCGGTTTCGGTCTAGGTTTCGGCCGAATAATGGGGTTTCGGCTTCTATTCGGTATTCGGCAAAATTTTGGCCGAATATTAGCCGAAACCAAAACTTTTTGGTATTTTAAAAAATATGTAAAAAAGTCGCTGAATTTTTTGATTTCGTATTTCATTACACTTGTTTCAGTTCAATTGAAGAAAATGTTACAAGTTTATGCAATAAATGTAAAACTGTTTTACTTCAAAAATTATTTTCTCCTAATCTGCAAATGAAATATACAATTTTTTTTGTAAGTTTTTTAAAAAACATATTTTTTTTTTTTCAAAAATACAACAATTCCTATGGTTTAAAAGCATTATATGCTGTATATTATTAATCTTTTACAACTTTTTAATAATTTTATTCATGCCAGGCGAACATTTTTTTAAAGTTTCGGTTTCGGTTCGGTTTCGGCCGAATATTACTTTTTCTGCCGAATATTCGGTTCGGTTTCGGTTCGGCATCGAAAACTGGTTTCGGTCGGACTCTAAATATTAGTCATTTTATCGTTTTTAAATGACATAAATTGAGTCTAAAAAGAAATAATTTTAATTCAAAATAGTTTTAAAAGTTGTATCTTAATTAAAAAAGTTTTACATTAGACAAGCGCCCCATGTTGGGCACCATAATAAGAGTATATTAGCCATTAGATAGAAAAAATTGTTTTGATTTATATTTCATATTTGAATTCTTTACCAAAAATTTGAAAAAATCTAAATAATTCGAAACTAAAAAAATGCTCACATAGTTTCAATTACTGTCGCCCCATGATGGGCGCCAAAATAAGAAAATGTTAGTCATTTGATAGTAAAAATTATTTTGATTTATATTTCATATTTTAATTCTTTACAAAAGAAATATAGGAAAACTAGTTGAAAACCTTATTATTATTTTTCTTTCACTGTTTTATTGGATGACCGCCCCACATTGACAATATTAGTCATTTCATTATTTTCCATTGAAATTTTTGTTTAAAAATAAATAATTTTAATTCAAAATCATTGCAAAAATTGTATCTGTATTAAAGAAGATTTGCATTAGACTAGCGCCCCATGTTGGGCGCCATAATAAGAGTATGTTAGCCATTAGATCCCAGCAAATTTTTGCATTACTAGTAATGAGTATAGTAATTAGTAATAATTATTGGTATGTACTTACTCATTGCATGAAACACTACTTATTCTATAAAGGCCGTGAGACAAAAATAATTAGTGCCTACAAGCTTACGAGTAGGGAGATAAATAACTTTTTACCTATAATGAGTAAAATAAGTAGTTACTTATAAGTAGGGATGAGATTTTCATGCACTAAAAAATCGAAAATATTCGCTTAAAATATGCACTAAAAAATTCAAAATATGCACTAAAAAAACTAAAAATATGCACTAAAAGTCTTGTTTTCATTCGAAAGACTTCTTAAAAAAGCAAAAAGTAACACCGGGCTTAAATAGTAACTTTTAAAATTTTATATAAGCAGGATTTTTTTTGAAATTAGGACAATCTATAAAAAAAATTAAAAAGAAAAAAATAATTTTTCTTACTTTGATAATAAATTTTTAAAATTTAAAATAGTTTTGAAACAAATAAATTTCGATTTGTGTTTTTGCTAATTTATATCAAAATATGCAAAAATATGCACTTAAAAGCTGGAAATATGCACAATATATGCACTTAAAACGAAAATATGCAAAAATATGCATTTTAACCAAAATATGCAAAAACAAATCGATGCCATTTTAAAGCAAATTTCTTGATTCGGAAAGATAATTGGTCAAAATCGTTTTTAGACAAAAAACATGCATTTGCATGGAAATCTCATCCCTGCTTATAAGGAATAAAATAAATAGTTGCAAAACAGAGTTTGAAATAACTATTTATCATTAGATTATTCGTTTCCGGGAAACTTTAAGCTAAAAAGTTAAAACAAATATTGATTTTTTCTGATTGGACTTAATTTCCCAAGTAAACTTGCAAATAAGTATTTATTTTTTCCATTTTCAATAACTAATTATTTATATTATTGCAAATAAGTACTTACATATTACAATATAAGCCACTAGTTGCTTTTTGGACGAAAGTAATGCAGTGGGTAATGAGTAGTTGTTATAAGTATGTAATTGGCAGTCATTACTTTTCACAACACATTACCTAGTTTTTGCTGGGATAGAACATAAATTGTTTTGATGTATATTTCATATTTGAATTCTTTACTATCCAAGTTAAAGATAAGTTTTCAAATTAGTTATTTTTCTTGCATCGACTTACTGGCTGTCACCATCGACTTACTGGGCGCCAAAAAACGAATATTAGATATTTTTCTTATATTATTAAAAATCAATTTTTTTTTATCTAATGTCTAACAAATACTGTTTTTATTTGGTATTTGAAAAAATCTAAAAAATGCTCACATAGTCTAATTTGGCTGTTGCCCTATGTTGTACGCCATTATAAGAAAATGTTTTATTTTTTCATTTTATAGTAAAAATTATTTTGATTTATATTTCATATTTACCAGTTCTTCACAATATAAGTAAAGGAAAACTTGTTTAAATAATTATTATTTCTCTTTCACCGTTTTATTGGCTGACCGCCCCACATTGGGCGTCAAAATGACAATATTAGTCATTTCATAACTTTCAAATAAAATTTTAGTTTAAAAATAAATAATTTTAATTCAAAATAGTTTTAAAATTGGTATCTAAATTAAAAAAGATTTGCATTAGACTAGGAACCCATGTTGGGCGCCATAATAAGAGTATGTTAGCCATTAGAAAAAATGTTTCGATTTATATTTCATATTTAAATTCTTTGCCATAAAAGTTAAAGATAAATTGTTATAAAATGAAGTTATTTTTATTGCATCGACTTATTGGCTGATGCCCAACATAGGGCGCCAAAAAACGTATATAAGATTTTTTTCATATATTATTAAAAATATTTTTTTTATCTAATATCTTATTTTAAACAAATACTGTTGTTTTTGGATATTTGAAAAAAAAAATCTAAATAATTCGAAACTGAAAAAATGATCACATAGTTTCAATTACTGTCGCCCCATGATGGGCTCCAAAATAAGAAAATGTTACATTTGATACTAAAAATTATTTTGATTTATATTTCATATTTGAATTCTTTACAATAAAAGTAAAGAAAAACTAGTTTAAAAAAAAATATTATTTCTCTTTCATTGTTTTATTGGATGATGCCCCATGTTGGGCGCCAAAAAGACAGTATTAGTCATTTCATCGTTTTTAATTGACATAAATTGAGTTTAAAAAGAAATAATTTTAATTAAAAATAGTTTCAAAAATTTTATCCAAAATAAAAAAGATTTACATTACCCAAGCGCCCCATGTTGGGCGCCATAATAAGAGTATGTTAGCCAATAGATAGAAAAAATGTTTTGATGTATATTTCCTATTTGAATTCTTAACAATAAAAGTAAATGAAAACTAGTTTAAAACTTTTAATTATTTCTCTTTCGCCGTTTTTTGGACTGACCGCCCCACATTGGGCACCAAAAAGACTATAAGTCATTTCACCATTTTCAAATGACATAATTTTAGTTTAAAAAGAGATAATTTTAATTTAAAATAGTTTTTAAAAATGTTATCTAAATTAAAAAAGGTAGTTAAATTTAAGTTGTTCCAATTTTATTTTAAAAGTTGTTTATTTTTCCCACTTTAGAGGAGCTAGTTTCAAACTATTTTTGTTTTAAAAAAAAGTTTTCTAGTTTAAAAACAATTTTTATAATTTGTTTTGTTTCAACTTTTTAGTTGTAATATTTTTGTTAGTATATTTTAATATTACTCACACGGTTTTAGTTTTACTAAATAAAATGGGGAATTTTATTAAATGAAAAAAAAAAAATATATTAGATCACTTGTTTCGGAATTCTTTTTTGTTTTCCTACTTTTTGTGGCAATTATAAAGTAAATATTTAGTTATGGTGGTGTTTTTAAAAATTTTATTTTTTTGGCTTGTATGTACATGTATTTAATGACAGGTAAACCTCTAGCTAGGTGTTTTTTAAAATTAACTAAAAGAAAAAATTAACAAATTATTTTAAAAGTTAAAATTAATTTTTTAAACATTTTGGATGAATATAAAGCTTTGGCCTCATGAGCTAACATTGGTTAGACACTATAAATTCTTAGTGTCTGTAAAACTAATCGGACAAAAAATAATATTCAGCCGAAAAGCTATTTTCGAAAGGGCCCCACATTGGGCGCCATAAATAGAATGTTGGTATAAATTGTTCAAAAATAAGTTTATTGTTCAAATAAACTACAAATAAATAGAATTGTCAATTACTATTACTAAAATGAATTAAAAAAAATTAACAAATTGATTTTAAAAGTAGAAATTGAATATTAAAAATGTTGTGGAAAAAATTTGACTGCAACTTTGTAGACAAAAGTGAACATTGGTTAGACACTACAAATCCTTAGTGTCGGAAAAACAAAAAGCAAAATTCGACCAAAAAGCATTTTTCAAAGTGTTTCGATAGTGCCCCACATTGGGCGCCAAAAATAGAATATAAGTAAAAATTACCCTAAAATATATTTATTGGTCAGGAATTTCTCACGCAAGAGAAATTGGCTCAAATATTCAAAATTTGGACGAGTATGTAGCTTTGGCCTCATGTTGGGCGCCCAAAATAGAATGTTAGTAAAAATTACTCAAAAATATGTTTATTGTTCGGGACTAAGCAAATTACTACAAATAAACCGAATTGCCAATAACTATTACTAACTACGAATTAAAAAAAAAATAAATTGATTTTAAAAGTAGAAATTTAATATTAAAAATTTTGTCGAAAAAATTTGGCTGCAGCTTCGACCTCAAAAGTGAACATTCGTTAGACACTACAAATTCTTAGTGTCGGAAAAAAGATTCTAACAAAACACAAAATTCGGCCAAAAAGCAATTTTCAAAGTGTTTTGATAGCGCCCCACATTGGGCGCCAAAAATAGTATGTATAAAAAAAATTATCCTAAAAAATTAAAGTTGTTTTTATTCGACCTTTCTATTTATAAATAAAAATGCTTTTATTTCGAGCTCGAGGCCAGTATTGAAAATAAATTTTATTTTTATTTGTTGCCGATATTTCGATACTCTTTGAGTATCATCATCTGGGCTTGTCTATAAATATAAATACAAGAACATTTTTGAACAATACTTTTTTCTGTGTAAAAAATAAAACATAACATATTGAACAACAATTTTTACTGTGTAAGTACAATTTTAAGTAAAATTTTTTTCTGTGTAAACATAAGAACATATAAAACAACACGTTCTTACACAGTAAAAATTGTTGTTTTATATGTTCTTATGCTTACACAGAAAAAAGTTTTACTTAAAATTGTACTTACACAGTAAAAATTGTTGTTTAATATGTTATGTTTTATTTTTTACACAGAAAAAAAGTATTGTTTAAAAATGTTCTTATATTTATATTTATAGACAAGCCCAGATGATGATACTCGAAAAGTATCGAAATATCCGCAACAAATAAAAATAAAATTTATTTTCAATACTGGCCTCGAGCTCGAAATAAAAGCATTTTTATTCTAAAATATATTTATTGTTCGGGAATTTCTCTCGCAAGAGTTAAATTACTATTGCAACGGTTAACGAAAACAAAGATTTTGTTAATTTTCAAAAAGGGATTTATTTTCGACAGGTCCCAAGTTGGGCGCCATTTATGAATATTTCGCGTAAGAATTATATTTTGTAAAAATGCAATCATAATAGATTTAAATCAATTGATTAATATTTTCCCTTGCAATCGATTACGTTCGTTTTTCTACCGGTATTCCCCTTTCCAATTTCTTTTAATCTCTTAATACTCTGCCGCGTATTTCATGTCTCACCTGCCTCTATGCGTATGTTTGTTTTCCATATCTTTGTATGTTTTATACTTTAACTAACTATTGTCAAAAGGTGTGAAATCAGCTCTACATTTTTAGATAAACACCTCACCTCAAGTAAATATATAATTTACCGCTTCTTCTTGTTTCTTTTTTTTTTCTATTCTACAAACATGTGACGCTTTTATTTTAATTAATTTAAAAAAAAAAAACAAAACTAAAAGTAAAATATCATAAAGATAAAAAACTTAATTTAAAAATACACACCTTTTTTCCGTTTCCAGTTAGAAATTTCTAAAAAGAGTAAGAGGAAATTTGATAATTATTATTAAATTGGAAAATACAGAAAATATAGAAAAAAAAAAAAATAAACTAAAACACTTGTCCAAATGCAAACTTGAATTTACAGAAAGTTCTATAAAGTTAAAAACAAACGCCCTTGGTAACAAGGGCATGAAATTTATTAAACCAAATTTTAACAAAAAATTCAATTTTAAAATTTTTTATAAAATTTTTTTTAAGGGGCCCAACCTGGGGCGCCAAAAATAGTAAGCTGTTTTTGGCGATATTTTTACGCAAATGTAAAACTGATTTTTTTTCGTAAGTAATTTGACTGGGTTTTATGTAAAAACTAAGGCGCTCAACATGGGGCAACTACTTTTCTTAAAAAAAAAAAAAAAAAAAAAAAAAAAAAAAAAAAAAAAAACTTTAAAATTCAAGGGTACTTATAAGTTAAAATCACGAGGGGTGTGTTCATACATTACAAATTTAAAAAAAATCGATTATAATAAAATCAAGTGATCTAAATACCACAAAATTTCTACCGCCAACCGCCCTATGACAACTTTTAAAAAAAAATTATTTTGTTTACAACTTAAATCAGACGACTAACATTATTTACAGGTAATCGTGACTGGGAAAGTATCCAATTAGCTAAATTTGTTATTTTAGTTTTTTCAAATTATTCACAAGATAAATAATTGTGTTAAATTTTAGATTTTTTTTTTAAACAATTAATTTCAACAAAAAGAAAAGAAAAACATTAAACTAAAAAAAAAAAAAAAATTGACTAACTACTCTCTTTTTTTGCCGTTGTCTCTCTTAGATGGGGTAATATTATAGAGAAATTGTGCCCCCAATTTTAGCAGGTGTTTGCATTCAATATCTAAAAATAATTATAGTTTTTTTTTTGTAAATTATTTTTTTTTTGTGAACAAAATAAAATTTTTAACATACCCCAAGAATGAGGAAAATTAGCTAAAATAAAAGTCTTTGGCCATACATAAATACAACTTAAATAACAAATTTTTTAATTCAAAGTAAATGTACATTTTTTTCTTCTTAAAAATAATTAAAAATATAAAAACAACAAATTTACAATTTTTTTTTTTTTTTTGGTTCTTGTGTTATTTTTGGTATTCAATATTATTATTAAATTAAATAATAACAATAAACACACACGCATATTACTGGTTGGTTTGTTTATAATCATTTAAAAAAAAAAAAAATCTTAACAAAACAACAATACACAATTACTAATTTATAAACTTGAATACTAATATCAAAAAAAAAAATAATTAAAAATTTAAATTTATTGATATTTGTTAACAAGGAAGTCAAAAAATTAAAAAATATTGAAATAATGCAAAAAAATTTGCGAGTTTAAAGAAAATTCTGCATTAAATGCCTTTGGTTTAATTCCAGGGAGGAAGTTATCAGTATTTTTCGACCATTAAAAAAAAAAAAAAAAAAAAAAAGAAAGAAAAGAAAAAAAAAAGAAAAAAAAGAAAAAAAAAAGAAAAAAAAGAAAAAATAAAAAATAAAAAAAAGAAAAAAGGAAAAAAAATAAAAAAAAAAAAAAAGAAAAAAGAAAAAAAAAAAATAATAAAAAAAAAAAATAAATAAAAAAAATAAAAAAAAAAAATAATAAAAAAAAAATAAAAAAAAATAGTGAAAAACCAGACACTGTGAGCATCAGCGATGTTTAGGTTCAACTTTAGTGTCGACGAAAAGTGTAAACGCAGTTCGATTTCTACTTGATTAAATGTAGACTTGTGCTTAATCGTTCATTTCAGATAAAAGACCTAGTTCGACCTAGTTCGTTCAATCGCTCTTTTGGCTTTTTCGTCCAACAGTTCGTGAACGAATCATTTTGATCATGTCTGTTGGTCGTTCATCTAGTTCAAATGCGTCAATTTTGGGTTTCGTTCAACAGTTCGTGATTGAATCATTTCGATCATGTCTGTTGTTTTGACTTTCGTTCAAAAAATACAAAAATGTTGAATAAAAACATTATTTAACAAAAAAAAAACATAAAATTTTGTAAAAAAACATAAATGATGAGAAAGCGTGCCAAAAGAGGAGAAAAAACTTACACCTAATGACAAAATTAACAAAAAAAAATTGAACGACCGAACAGAAAGATCAAAATGAAGTAATGACCAATTGAGCTGAATGAACGAAAAGAGCTGAAATGAGCGGACTAGATAAACCGCTCAGTTAAGTGAATAGTTCAATTGAACTAGTTCGTTCGTGAACGACACAAGTCTAATTAAATGTCACAAAACTGTTAACAGCGAAATCTTCGCTGCTCGCATTCGCGAGATATCGCGAAATTAGTGTTTTTGTATTTTCTAAAATTTTGACAATGCAGTTTTTTAAATATCTTCAAAAACTGAGTTTTCAGATTTAATTATATTTATTTACGGGTCATAAAACATTTTACATCAAAAGCATATCTTCTCAATTTCGCGAGAAATCGCAAAATTAAAAAAAAAATAAAAAATTGGAAAAAAATTATTTTTTTGCGCTAAATAGCAGTCAAGATATTGATTTGAGCAGTTTTACCACCTTTAACCACATAAAATTTAAACTACATACAATTTATTTGTCGTTTCTTTATTTTTTCCCTTTATTTTATACACTAAAGAAAAACTAAATTAAATAATATAAGCGCTTGAACAGTAATTTTGCAATTTCTCGGGAAATTGATCATCTATAATTTTTATGCTTGCGGTTTTTTCAACTTTAAGAGCCTCGAATTCAAACTGCATACCACATTTTTCGTTAATTAAAGTAAATGTTTTTACCGACCAAAAATAACACAAAATAATGAATAAATAGTAGTTTGACGAGTTTTTTAGCGATATCTCGAAGAATTGAGCAGCTAGAATTTAAATGTTAACAGTCCTATCACCTTTAATAAATAGCAAATCAAACTGCATTTCGTGTTTTTCAACAATGTTAAAGAATCTTCTTTTATAAATTAAAAAAAGAAATACCCCCAAAAAGCTGTTTTTCGCTATTTCTCGCGAAAGTGAGCAGCTACACTCAAAATAATTCTACATTAAAAGGTTTAGTAAGTGATATTGTACAAAAATCTACTAATTCGTTACTAATTTTAGTATCTTCAAAGTACTAACATTAGTAATTTTTACTGGATTTGACTAATATTAGTTAAAAATTTTAGTATTGGTTACCAATTTCTGCACTAGGTCCTTTTGGACTAAAATTAGTTAAATTTTTAGTATTAAATACCCACGTTTTTTTTTGGGTGTATAATTTTTTTGTGGGCAGTTTTAATTTCTCCCAACATGCTCAAATCAAACTTGCATACCACTTTTTTTATTATTTCTAAAGAACCGGTTTTAAAATATAAATAATAAAAAAAAAAATATTTAATTACGCGATATCTCGCGAAATTTAACACCTACAATTTCGATGTCAACAGCTGTGTGACCTTTGATCAAGCACAAGTAAACTGCATACCATGTTTTTACGAAATTTTAAAGAAACCTATCTAAACATAAAAAACGGAAACAAAAACAGCAAAAAATTAATTTCGCGATTTCTCGCGAACTAAAGAAGATAGGATTTTGACGTTTACTTATTTGTGACCTTTAAATAAGTACAATTAAAACTGTATACTCAGTTTTTAAAAAAAAATATATAAAAAACTTCAATGTCAAAATTTTAATAAATACAAAAATACTAATTTCGCGTTATCTTGCGAATGCGAGCAGATACGATTTCGCGGTTAACAGTTTTGTGACATTTAATCTTGTACACTCAAAATAATTTTACAGTAAAAGGTTTAGTAAGTGATATTGTACCAAAATCTACTAATTGGTTACTAATTTTAGTATCTTCAAAGTACTAACATTAGTAATTTTTACTGGTTTTTACTAATATTAGTTAAAAATTTTAGTATTGGTTACCAATTTCTGCACTAGGTCCTTTTGGACTAAAATTAGTTAAATTTTTAGTATTGAATACCCACGTTTTTTTTTGGGTGTAGAAATCGAACTGCGCTTACACTTTTCGTCGACACTAAAGTTCAACCTAAAAATCGCTGAGGCTCACCGTGCAGAAAATAAAAAAAAAAAATAAAAAAAAACATTAAAAAAAAAAATAAAAAAAAAAAACATTAAAAAAAAAAAATAAAAAATAAAAATTAAAAAAAAAAATATTAAAAAAAAAATTAAAAATTAAAAAAAAACAAGTAGAAAAGTTAAATTCGACTTGGCCGAATCTATGAATACCCTCCACAATGCCCTTTTTAAGTGATAGTAAATCAAACTTGAAAAAAAATAACATTTTTGATTAGAAATATTTTATTTTGTGTAAAAAAACTTTTTTTTAGCAATTTTTGAAAAAAAAAAAAAATTTTTTTTGAGTGTAAAATTGTTTTCGAGTTTATTTTTTTGTTTTGGTATAAAAATATTTTTGAGTGACAAAAATACGTTGCAAAATATTTTTGTGACTTACCAATGTTTTTAAAAGAGGTTTAACGGGTTTTCAACACGTGAATTTAAGGTGAAGCTAATCTGAAATTCACGGTTTTGCTAATAACTTTTGAACCACTGGATCGATTTGGCTGAAATTCAAAATGAACTAGGCTAGAGGAACGACAAATATATATGCCGTACTTCGGCATTATCAGTATCGCCTTTCGAAAGTTAGAGTTTTTTTTATCTCGTAAATTCACGAAAAACCCTTGCCGAAATTCAGTCTTTTGCTCATAACTTTTGAACCACTGGACCGATTTCGCTGGATTGCAATACCAACCTGACCAGGTAAATGCCCAACATATATGCCAAACTTCAGGAGCCTCCGTAAAGTCTTTCAAAAGTTAGCGTGTTTTCAACAGACAGACAGACAGACGGACAGACGGACGGACGGACGGACATCGCTAGATCGTCTTAAAATCGATCGAGGATCATGAATATATATACTTTATGGGGTCCTAGACCAATATTTCGAGGTGTTACAAACGGAATGACAAACTTATATATACCCTCTATCACTAGAGTGGAGGGTATAAAAATTAAAAAAAAAAATTTAAAAAAAAAAAATTTAAAAAAAATTTAAAAAAAAGTTGAAAAAAATTTAAAAAAATTGTGAAAAACCAGAAAATAAAAATTAACAAAATAAAAAAAATTATAAATAAAGTAAAAAATAAAAAAAAAATTATGAAAAACCAGAAAATAAAAATTAACAAAAAAAAAGTAAAAAAAAAATAATAAAAAATTCTTGTATACCCTCTAAAATTAAAAAAAAAAAAAAAATGAGAACGTTTAAGGTGGTCGAAAAAAATTAGTAGGGCTTTTCAGGAGGGTCGGTATTTGTCTAAATTTTTAATGAATTGTTGTATTTAACAAAAAATTTAAGTGAATTAAAAAAAAATATATAAAGTACTAATACTGGAAACTACTTTGGACTACTTGAAAGCCTTATTTAAAAAAAAAAAAAATTAACAACTACTATTTTAACAGATAACTGCTGTTTATGTTAATACATATATGTGGTATTTATAGCAAACACTGACATTTTAAGCAAACACTAATATTTTAAGCAAAAGCTTAAAATACTTCTATTTTTAGCAAACAATGCTTTTTTAATAAAAACTGCTACTTTTAGTAAAAACTTCTATTTTTAGTAAAAAGTGCTATTTTTAGAAAAAACTGGTATTTTTAGTAAAAACTAATATTTTTAGTAAAAACTGCTAGTTCTAGTAAAAACTGCTATTTTTAGTAAAAACTGCTATTTTTAGTAAAAACTGCTATTTTTTGTAAAAACTGCTATTTTTAGTAAAAACTGCTATTTTTAGTAAAAACTGCTATTTTTAGTAAAAACTGCTATTTTTAGTAAAAACTACTATTTTTAGTAAAAAATACTATATTTATGAACAAATCTAATATTTTTTTTAGCAAAAATGCAAAAAATTATAGCGAAAAGTTAATAAAAATACACTAATTTTATGTATGTAAAACTGGTGTCGACAAAAACTTTAATCATATGATCAAAATACTACTGTTTTTAGCAAAAAATTTGGTTTTTGGCATAAAAGATACTATTTTTAGCATACAAATAACACTGTGCAACATAGTGTTTATAAACCGGTTAACCGAAAAACCGGTTTATTCCCAAAATTTCGGTTTTTTTGCAAACCGGTTAACCGGAATTGAAAATTTCCGGTGCACCGAAAACCGGTTTTTTTCTGTCGGTTAACCGGTTTTTTAAATACATTCAAATCAGAATATTTTTGCAAATATTAAGGATTTTCACTAATTTTTTATGATATTTTCAAAATTTTGTTAAAAACACCTTGAAAATCCGTGAGAGAGAAAGTCTAAAATATTTTTTGTCTTCAATAAACAATTTTCCAAGTAGGAAATTTATTCAGAATCTGGCACATATTTAAATTACTCACTGTTGCAAGCGTTTTTTTGACACTTCATTGAAATTTTGATAAGTGAGTGTTAACCAGATACTAAAATTCCTGTTAATGGATAAAATGTGAATAAAAAAACACCAAAAAACCGGTACTGCAATTTACAACGAATTGATGTATTTTATTTTTTTAAATAAACCAAATAAAAATTAAATTAAAGCTTCGGTTAATATGGGAAAATAAATCACAGTATTTAAATACCGCTATTTTTAAAGGGTAACAGTTTCCAACTTTGCTGAAAGAAACAAATATGTTAACGTAAGTTATATTCTCTTTTTTATTTAATAAAAATTAGCAATTTTAAAGTATTTTTTGATTTTGTCAGTTAAAGAAAAAACCCGGATAACCGTTTTTTTTTTATTCCGGTTTAACCGAGAAAACCTTAACCGAAAAAGCTGATTTTCGGTTAACCGTGAAACCGGTTTTCGAAAATGTCGGTTTTTTATAAATACTAGTGCAACATAATTTTGTATAAGGGTTTTGAAAACTGGCTCAAGTTCTTTTTTTATGGCCCACTAAATTTTTTAATTTTTTTCAAAGGTGTTTTGAATAAGTAAAAAAAAAGTATTAAATTCAATTCAATTGAAAGATGTCTTAAGTGAAATTTGATGGCGGTTCTTTTCTTAGAACATATTAACCCTCTATCTGCCATTTTTAGGGGTCATTTTCAAATATCCTCATAGAGCACCACTAAAACGTGCGTTTAAAGGGTTAAAATGTTTTACACAAATTTTCTGCATCAAATTCCACTAGGGAGGGGTTGTCAAAGGCCAAAAGTCAAATGTGAAAAGTGTAAGCATCTTAATTTTATTATTAATTTTTCAAAGTTAAACTACAAAATAATTGACCAACAAAGTTGCCAAACAAAAAAAAATCTGCAAAATTTTAAATAAATTTAAAATTTTTATGGATTTTTTTTTTCGATAGCAAAATCATTCCAATTTCTTTTTATTTGTATGTTGTTTTTGTTTTAAATTATCTATAAGAATTAACAATTTAATTTAAAGCAATTGTCAATTATCAAACAGTTTAGGTTTTTAGATTAGCTGCGTGAAAGCTAACAAAAAAATAACGCTAACATTATTTAAACACATTTTTTTTTTCTTAGCCATTAGACGAAACATTCGAAAAAAAAACAATTTTTGGCCTTAAGCCAAAATTAAGAAAATAATCAAATATTTGTATTATAAATGAAAAATTAAAAAAAAAAAAATTATATGTATTTAAAAGAAAATCAAGAAAAAAAAATTTCAATAAATGTAAACAAAAGTGGTCAGGAAAAAAAATATTAGATATAAATAACAAATAAACACCGGTTGGGGTAAGGATTGGTACAAATAATAACCCCATGACGCATTAAAGGTGTAATAAGAGACTTAAAAATTATAATGAAATTTACATTTATTAAAAAGACGCTTGAAAATTATAGTTTTGAGTTCAATAACCTGCATTCTCAAGAGAGGCTATTTTTAGTACATTTGCAATTTTTAGTACTCGCGCTACTTTAAGAATATCTTTAAGATTTTAAGGAAATTTTAATTCTTATTTTTTAGTGCATGTGACACATTTGCTATTTTTACGGCTACTTAAGCAAATTACTGCTATTTTTAGCAAATATCGGCTATTATTAGCAAATAACTATCTTTTTTTGAAACTGCTATTTTAGTTAACTACTATTTTTTTTAGCAAACAATGATATTTGAAGAAAAACTGCTAGTGTTGGTAAAAAGTGTTATTTTTAGCAAAAACTGCTATTTATAAAAAACTAATATTTTTACCACAAATTTACATATTCTGTTTTTGGAATATGTAACAAATATGCTATTTTTAGCGCTATTTAAGCAAATAACTGCTATTTTGAGCAAATAGATGCTGTTATGAGCAAATAACAGGTATTTCTTACCAAACTGATATTTTGTTAGCAAACTGCTATTGTTTAGCAAACTGCTATTTTTTTTAGCAAACTCCTACAGTCAAACCCGTTTATAACGAACTCCGAGGGACCAGTACAAATAGTTTGATATAAGCGAAGTTCGCTATAAGCGGGGTATATTTTATATCATCCTAGTTTTATTTCCAAAAAAAAGCTCAGATTTTTTTTATTTGACGTTTTTTTGAAAATAAACTACTTTTTGGGAAGAAAACATTAAAAATATAAACAAATTTTATCAAAATTATAATATTAACCAAAAATTTCTAACCATTTGTGAGTTTGGTAAACGTAATTGCCACAAATTTCAAAATAATTATCGAAGTTCGTTATAAAAAGGTAAATATAGATGAAATTGTGTTCGTGAGACCATAATAAGTAGTTCATTTTAACCGAGGATTCGTTATAACCGAGTTCGTTATAAAAGAAGTATTTTGTGTGAAAATTGCTGCCAAAACCTTGGGACTTTAGAGTTAGTTCGTTATAACCGAGAATTCGTTATAACCGAGTTCAATTGTATTTTTTTGGCAAACTGCTATTTTTAGCAAACAAGTGCTAAATATAGCAAACAATAATATTTTATTTAAAAACTGCTAGTCTAAGCAAATTTGCTATTTTTTGCAAAAAACTGTAGAAACTACTATTTTTAGCACTGCTATTTTTTGCAAAAACTTGTTATTTAGCACTGCTATTTTTAGCAAAAACTTGTTAGTTAGCAGAAAATTTATACTTTAAGCAAGGTTGTTTTTAAGCATTTTTTTTTGTTTAGAATAAACTGCAGTTTTATCAAAAATGCAGCTACTTGAAGTAGAAATGGTGGCGATAAAAATTCATTTCAAATGATCGAAAATCAGCTATTTTTAGCAAAAACTGGTATTTTTAGTAAAAACAATTCAAAAAAAAAAAAGAATGAAATAAACAATTTTTTTTTGGCTTTAGTACTCTTTTTATAATATAATACTCTTTTTATTAGTACACTATGTAATTGGGTGTAATTGTTTTAGTGCACTTAAGAAAAACCGTTACTTATTTTGGTACACTTTAGAAAAACATGATATTTATTTTAGTACACTTTTGAAGTAATGTTACTTGTGTAAATACACTTTTTAAGAAAGGTTACTTGGTTTAGTACACTTTTAAAGAAAGTGTTCTTGCTTTAGTACACTTTCAAAGAAAAGATTCTTGCCTTAGTACACTTTTTAATAAAGTGTTCTGGTTTTAGTACACTTTTGTAGAAAGTCGACATGTTTTAGTACACTTCTAAATAAACTGTACGTGTTTTGTACACTTTTGAAGAAAGGTTATTTGTTTTAGAACACATTCAAAAAAAGGGTATATGTGTAAGTACTTTTTATAAAAAAGGATACTAGTTTATTTTAGTAAAAGGATATTTGTTTAAATACACCTTTTGAGAAGAACAGTTTTTTTTAGTACTCTTTCGGAGTTAAGTAAGCGTTCAAATCAGGAAACTTCTTAAAGTAAACTTTCAAAAAAAGTGTATTTGTTTGAGTGCTTGGTTTAGTACACTTTCGAAGAAAGGTTTATTGCTTTAGTACACTTTCAAAGAAAAGATTCTTGCCTTAGTACACTTTTTAATAAAATGTTCTGGTTTTAGTACACTTTTGTAGAAAGTCGACATGTTTTAGTACACTTTTAAATAAATAAATAACCCAACATAAAAATAATTAACGTGAACTTTGACCTCAGTTTTTTCAAAAACCTAAAGTAATGGAAAAATTTGGAAACCAATCTTAAAAGCTGCATTGAAATTTTCTCAAAAATCTAACGTACTAGAAAAATGTGGAACCCAGATTCGGAATCAGCATCGAAAATTTAATAGAAAACGAACTGTCCGATCCCAGACTCAGTCAAAACATTTCACAAATAAGTGTTGGGCATCCCGAGAAATTAACAACTGCACAGTGATTACGAAGGGACCTCAAGTGATGGACAATATTTTTTTCTTTACTAAAAGTATTCGTATATTTTTAAAACACAGCAATAAAAAAAAATGTGTTTTAAATTTACCAAAATTTAAGGTTTTAACAAATTTGTTCGCGACCCCCCTGAAACTCTTCCCCGACCCCCTATGGGGTCGCGACCCACTCTTTGCGAACCATTGCTTTAGAAAAACATGATATTTATTTTAGTACACTTTTGAAGTAATGTTACTTGTGTAAGTACACTTTTTAAGAAAGGTTACTTGGTTTAGTACACTTTTAAAGAAAGTGTTCTTGCTTTAGTACACTTTCGAAGAAAAGATTCTTGCCTTAGTACACTTTTAAATAAAGGGTTCTGGTTTTAGTACACTTTTGTAGAAAGTCGACTTGTTTTAGTACACTTTTAAATAAACCGTACGTGTTTTTGTACACTTTTGAAGAAAGGTTATTTACTTTAGAACACATTCAAAAAAAGGGTATATGTGTAAGTACTTTTTCAAAAAAAGGTTACTAGTTTATTTTAGTACAATTTCGAAGAAAGGATATTTGTTTAAATACACCTTTTGAGAAGAACATTTTTTTGTACTCTTTCGGAGTTAAGTAAGCGTTCAAAACAGGAAACTTCTTAAAGTAAACTTAAAATGAAAATGAAATAAAGATACAAAATTAAAAAAAAAAATGTATTTGTTTGAGTGCTTGGTTTAGTACACTTTCGAAGAAATGTTTATTGCTTTAGTACACTTTCGAAGAAAAGATTCTTGCCTTAGTACACTTTTAAATAAAGGGTTCTGGTTTTAGTACACTTTTGTAGAAAGTCGACTTGGTTTAGTACACTTTTAAATAAACCGTACGTGTTTTTGTACACTTTTGAAGAAAGGTTATTTGTTTTAGAACACATTCAAAAAAAGGGTATTTGTGTAAGTACTTTTTTCAAAAAAAGGATACTAGAACAGTTTTTTTTGTACTCTTTCGGAGTTAAGTAAGCTTTCAAAACAGCAAACTTCTTAAAGCAAACTTTCAAAAAAAGTGTATTTGTTTCAGTGCTTGGTTTAGTACACTTTCGAAGAATGGTTTATTGCTTTAGTACACTTTCGAAGAAAAGATTCTTGCCTTAGTACATTTTTAAATAAAGGGTTCTGGTTTTAGTACACTTTTGTAGAAAGTCGACTTGTTTTAGTACACTTTTAAATAAACCGTACGTGTTTTGAACACTTTTAAATAAACCGTACGTGTTTTGTACACTTTCGAAGAATGGTTTATTGCTTTAGTACACTTTCGAAGAAAAGATTCTTGCCTTCGTACACTTTTAAATAAAGGGTTCTGGTTTTAGTACACTTTTGTATAAAGTCGACTTGTTTTAGCACACTTTTAAACAAACTGTACGTGTTTTGAACACTTACGAATAAAAAGTACTTCTTTAGACACACTTTTGAAGAAAGGTTATTTGTTTTAGTACACATTCAAAAAAAGGACATTTGTGTAAGTACGTTTTCAAAGAAAGCGTACTGTTTTTTTTTTTTTTTGTACAATTTCGGAGAAAGGATATTTGTTAAAATACACGTTCTGAGAAGTACAGTTTTTTTAGTACTCTTTTGGAGAAAATTTGCTTGTATAAGAACGGAAACTTTTTAAAGTGAATTTTCAAAAAAAGGTATTTTTTTAATTGCACTTGTTTTAGTAAGCTTTCGTAGAAATGGTTTAGTATGTTTAATTGAACTTTTGGAGAAAGGGTACTTGTTTTAGTACAAATTTTAAGAATATGTACTTGTTTTAGTACAGTATCGTAAAATAAGTAGTTGTTTTACTACAATTTTGAAGTAAAAAAAAAAAAAAATAAAAAAAAAAAAAATTTAAATAAAATAAATTTAAAACAAAATAAAAAGAAATAAATAAAAAACAAAAATAAAAATTATTTTTACTTTTTTATTTATTTCTGTTTATTTTGTTTTGATTTTTTGTTTTTTTTTTTTATTTATTTTAATTTTTTTATTTTTTTTTTATTTTAATTATTTTTTTTTTTACTTCATAACTAGGGCAAGTACTTTCATGCATCTAAAAATCGAAAATATGTGCCTATAATATGCGTCTAAAAATCCAAAATATGCACTTAAAACTTAAAAAATATGCATTTAAAAATTATTGTTTTTACAAAAAAAAAGGTTTATTAACATTTATTAAATTTTGTCAAATACTTTAAGGGCCTCGACAGTTCTTACAGCGGTATTTTTGAGTGGAACATTTTTTTTATAAGTAAAATATTTTTTATTGACACATTTTGTGATAAAAATCTTTTTAATTGAACAAATTTACTTGAGAAGTTTTTTTTCTTTGAGTCAAAAAATTTTTATAAAAAAAAAAACTATTAAAGTAAATTTTTTTTTAGAACCAATCCTAATATTAAATATTTTTTTTTTTAGAAAAAAAAAATGCTTTAAAAATATTTCTTTTCACTTTTTTCCGGAATTTTCCCATCCTGAAGTCAATAAATATGAACTCAAAGACAAAAGATCCCACTCTGACTCTAACCGAAATCCAAAAAAATTCAATTTTCCTGTAGGAAATTTTAAATTAAAAGAATTTTTTTTCTTTACGATTAGTAAAATGTATAAGAATAGGAAAATTTTTTTCGGAATCTAAACATTTTACTTCCAGAAGCAATTTTCTAAATGACTCAGAATATGATTTTGTAAATAAAAATATTTTTCCATAAGAAATAGGTGATAGGTTTTGAATTTTCCTAAGAAAGTTTTGATAAAATATTGATGAAAATTGAAAAAAGTCCAATTTATATGAAAATATGCAAAAATATGCATTTATACCAAAATATGCAAAAATATGCAACTACAAATCGATGCCATTTTATTGCAAATTTCTTGATTCGGATAGATATTAAGTTTGTTGTACTTATGATTAAAGTGCCGAGTAAAAACATGCATTTTTATTAAAGTACTTGCCCTATTCATAACTAAAGTAAAATGATTTAGGGCGGATTACTCAATGAAAAGTTAGCTGCTAACTGCCGATGTAACGGAGTCTTATGTCCAAATTTGTATGAAAAAGTTAAATTTAACGGAGAGTTATTTTTTAACGGAGCATTGAGTAGAAATCCAGCCTTAGTATACCTTTGAAGAATGTTAATTATTTAATTGAACTTTTGGAGAAAGGGACTTGTTTTTTACTTGTTTTAGTACAAATTCAAAAAATATTTACTTGTTTTAGTACCCCATCGAAAATAAGTACTTGTTTTAGTACAATTTTGAAGAATGTTTAAAAAAAAAAAAAAATAAAAAAAAAAAAATAAAAAAAAAAAAATAAAAAAAAAAAAAAAAATAAAATAAAAAAAAAAAATAAAAAAATAAAAAAAGAATAAAAAAATAAAAAAAAAAAAAAAAAAAAAATAAAAAAAAAAAAATAAAAAAAAAAAATAAAAAAATAAAAAAAAAAAAATTAAAAAAAAATAAATAAAAAAAAAATAAAAAAAAGAATAAAAAAAGAATAAAAAAATAAAAAAAAAATAATAAAAAAAATATAAAAAAAAATAAAAAAAGAATAAAAAAATAAAAAAATAATAAAAAAAATATAAAAAAAAAAATAAAAAAAAATAAAAAAAAAAACAAAAAAAAAAATAATAAAAAAATAAAAAAAAAAATAATAAAAAAAATATAAAAAAATAAAACAAAAAAATAGAAAAAAAAGAATACAAAATTGAGAATAAATAAATACAGTTTGTGCCTAAAACGGACCTAAAAAAATGTTTATATAACCCCTGTTAGGTTTTAAATTATTTAAAAAAAAAAATATTTTTAAAAATAAATAAAAAAATTATTTTTAAAAATAAATAAAAAAATTATTCTTAAAAATCAATAGAAACAAAAAATTAAGAAAATAGGGGGAAAAAATTATTAAATTAGGGGGGAAAAAATTATTAAATTATTTTTTTTGTTAAAATAAATATTATTTTTTTGTTAATTAGCCCCCCATCATTACAAATCTTTAGAAAACTACAAGAATATGACAATTTTTTACGACAGTTGACATGTTTTTATTACTTTTAGACATTTTTATAAAAAAAAATTTAAATGAAAATCTAAATTTTTTTGATAATTTTTTTTTTAACTAACAATTTCTATTTTTCTGTTTCCTTTTTTAGAATTCGTGACTATGATGACATCAAAGTGAGCAGCTAAATTACTTCTTTTTAAGCTTTTCTATGTTTTTAAGATGTTGACGAAGACTGTAGCTGTGCGCATTACCATCGCGCGATGCTGTTGCTATGGATAAAAAATATATAAAACAACTATTGAAATCTTAAAAAAAATTAAATACAAAAAAATTTATATATATAAATAAAAGAAAAAAACAATTTTTAAAATAACACCCTCAACAACAACAAAAAAACAACTTAAATAAAACTTAAAATTTAAAAAAAAAAATGAAAAAAACATTTAAATATAAATACAATTAATAAAATTAATAAATTAAAATAAAAAAAAAAGAAAACCCAGAAATATATTATAATAAAACAAAAAAATCAAACAAACAAAACTTTAATATTATTTTAAATTCAGAATGAAAACAGAGCAGACGAAAAACAGAATTTTGCTGGAAAACAAATTGATATAAATCCACACTTAAAAAAAAGAAACTCAGTTAAAAAGTCTTTTTAAACAGAGAAATAACATACAAAACTTTAAATATACCAATTAAACACAAATTAAGAAGGCTCATCAACAATATATAAAAAAACATTTATTTAATAATAAAAACATAAAAAAATTAATTAGCTATGAAATTTCCAATTTTTTTTTAGACTTCTTTTTTTTAGTTTTGAATTATTTTTTATTTTTTTTTCAATTTCCAATTCAATAATTTTTAAGAAGTTTTTTAATTTACAAAAAAAAAAAAAAAAAGCAAAGCAGTCAGCCAGATTTTCTCTAAATATATAGATGATTTTTATTTTTTAAATAATTAATATAAAAAAAAAAATAATTTTTTGAAATTGAGAAACTTTTATTTTTTCTAAAGGCCCTAAAATGGGTGACAAATAAGAGAGTGAAAGTTTTTTAATGGAAAAGAAATATTTTATATAAAACGGAAAAACTTTTAAAGGCTTAAGAAAGCCCCAATTTGGGCGCCAAAGAAAAAAGACAGAGGGTTTTTTGTAAAAAATATAGAAAATCTATAGTTTTCTTATAAGGCCCCCAGATGGGCGCCAAATAATGCAATAATAGTTTTTTTTAAGGAAAAAAAAATTTTATATAAAATTAAGAAATTTTATATAAAATTGAAAAATTTTATAAAAAATTTTAAAATTTTATATAAAATTTAAAAAAAAAAAATATATTTTTTTGAAATTGAGAAACTTTTTTTTTTGTTCTAAATGCCCTTAAAAGGGCGCCAAATAAGACAGTGAAAGTTTTTTAATGGAAAAAAATATTTTTTAAAAAACGGAAAAACTTTTATAGGCTTAAGAAAGCCCCAATTTGGGCGCCAAAAAAAAAGACATAGAGTTTTTTGTAAAAAAAAATATAGAAAATCTATAGTTTTCTTATAAGGCCCCCAGATGGGCGCCAAATAGGGAAATACGAGTTTTTTGAGGCGAAAAAATATTTTTATAAAAAATTTTAAATTTTATGTAAAATTGAGAAATTTTATATAAAATTGAAAAATTTTATAAAAAATTTTAAAATTTAAAATTTTATATAAAATTTAAAAAAAAATATATTTTTTTGAAATTGAGAAACTTTTATTTTGTTCTAAAGGCCCTATAATGGGCGCCAAATAAGAGTGAAAGTTTTTTAATGGAAAATAAATATTTTATATAAAACGGAAAAACTTTTATATGCTTAAGAAAGCCCCAAGTTGGGCGCCAAAAAAAAAGACAGAGGGTTTTTTTGTAAAAAATATAGAAAATCTATAGTTTTCTTATAAGGCCCCCAGATGGGCGCCAAATAAGGCAATAATAGTTTTTTAATGGAAAAAAATATTTTATAAAAAATTTTAAATTTTATATAAAATTGAGAAATTTTATATAAAATTGAAAAATTTTATAAAAAATTTTAAAATTTAAAATTTTATATAAAATTTAAAAAAAAATATATATTTTTTTGAAATTGAGAAACTTTTATTTTGTTCTAAAGGTCCTTAAAAGGGCGCCATATAAGACAGTGAAAGTTTTTTAATGGAAAAGAAATATTTTACATAAAACGGAAAAACTTTTATATGCTTAAGAAAGCCCCAATTTGGGCGCCAAAAAAAAAGACAGGGTTTTTTGTAAAAAATATAGAAAATCTATAGTTTTCTTATAAGGCCCCCAGATGGGCGCCAAATAGGGGAATACGAGTTTTTTGAGGGAAAAAATATTTTTTTTTAAATTGAAAACCTTATTTTTTCTTTGGGCCCTAAGTTGGGCGCCAAATAAAACAATAAGAGTTTTTTTTTATGGAAAAAAAATATTTTAAAATTTTTTTTAATTATTTAAAAAATAAAATCATTGAAATTGCTAAGAAAATAAACACTTGCAGTCCTCGTTGATAGTAAGTTAGTTAAAAAATAAAACAAAAAAAACACTTTTTTGAATCAGATACTTAAATATAATTTAAAAAAGAAGAAAAAATATATTAAAAAAATACAAAAAAAATTAAAAAAAAAATAAATTTAACACTCTTACACTTTCTTAACATGACTTCTATATTATGCAAAATATATATAAAAAAAAACAATTACAGACAAAAAAAAAATATATTAAAAATGATGTTAAATTACAAAATACAAAAGAATAACACATTTATATAAATGTAATAAATTGAATTATAATAAAAACAATTTTTGAAAATTAAATTACTCATATTTGGTAACAATATTTAAAGTTCAGTTTCTTTAAAGATATTTAAGGATACTGAAAGAAAAGTATTTTAAGAAAATAATTATTTTATTAATTTGTGTTTTATTTTTAAACACAATTTAAAATAAAATAATTATTATTAAATTTATAAACAAAAAAATATTGAGTAATTTAATTTAATAAAAACCCCAAACTTTCATTTTAAAAAATTTAAATAAAACAAAAAAATCTTTAAAAAAAAATATAAAAAAACTAGTAGTACTTTTTTTTGAGAATCGTTTAAAATTTTTTTTTTTTTTAAATCTTTTATTAAAAAATAATAGCAAAAAAAAGGGTAAGAAAGTAATTAATTTTTTTTATTAACTTTTTAATTTCTTTAAAAAAACTACATAAGGCATTATTAATAATTAAAAAAAAAAATATATATAAAAACATATTTTATATTTTAATTTTTTGTTATTTCTTTAAATAGCAACGAATATTTAACCCCCCACTAACTAATTTTTTTAAAATAATAATTTCATTCTAGATGTTGTAATAAAATTCTAATTTCTTTTACCTTTTGCCTAAATTCCCCTTATTCTTCTACTTAGTTTAAATAATAAAAAAAAAAAATAATATAACTATTAAACTATTAAAAACCAAACAATTTGGGCTTATTACCGAAAGAAACTTATTAACATCAAAAAACTTTATATAAAACTAAACTTAAGAACAATTTTTCCAAAAACAAAGATTAACAAAAAAAAAATCTTTGCTACATTACCGAAAAATAAAATCTTTAATCTTTTTAAGGAAAAAACAAAAACATTTCTAAAAAAAATAAAAGAATTTTTAATTGGCTTAAATAAAGTGACTATACAAAAAACCAAAAACAAACTCGATATTGAATTGGACTCAAAATTTACAAAAAAAAAGGCAGGGTTTCTGGGATATTTAAAAAAAAAAAAAAACATGTTACAAACCTTAAGCACACTTGAAAAAACATTTTTAAAGAAAGAGTAGGTGTTTTAGTAAATTTTCAAAGGGTAAGTACTTGTTTTAGTACTCTTTTTATAAATTATTACTTGTTTTAGTACTCTTTTTATAAATGAGTACTTGTTTTAGAACTCTTTTTATAAAATGGTACTAGTTTTAGTACTCTTTTTTTAAAGGGTTTTAGTTTTAGTACCCTTTTTTAAAAGTAAACTTTTTATAAAAGGGTACTAGTTATAGTACACTTTGTTTAAAAGGGTACTAGTTTTAGTACACTTTTTATAAAAGGGTTCTAGTTTTAGTACACTTGCGAAGCAACGATAGTTATTTTGGTATGCTTTCGAAAAAAATAGTACACTTTTGAAAAAATGGCAATTGTTTTGGACTTAAAATTTATTTAAAAAAGGCAGGGTTTCTGGGATATTGTAAAAAAACATGTTACAAACCTTAAGCACACTTTCGAAGAAAGGTTACTTGATTTAAAAAACATTTTTAAAGAAAGAATAGTTGTTTTAGTAAATTTTCAAAGGGTAAGTACTTGGTTTAGTACTATTTTTATAAAAAGGTAGTAGTTTTAGTACTCTTTTTATAAAAGGGTAGTAGTTTTAGTACTCTTTTTATAAAAGGGTACTTAACATGACGGTACTAACGGTACTATTTTTAGTACTCTTTATA
Source organism: Pegoplata infirma (assembly GCA_963921195.1). Classification (NCBI taxonomy): domain Eukaryota; kingdom Metazoa; phylum Arthropoda; class Insecta; order Diptera; family Anthomyiidae; genus Pegoplata; species Pegoplata infirma. Next base: position 191,400,865 of record OY992538.1, on the reverse strand, counting down.
AAGGGGTATTAGTTTTAGTACACTTTTTATAAAAGAGTATTAGTCTTAGTACTCTTTTTTTAAAAGGGTACTAGTTTTAGTACACTTTTTATAAAAGGGTGCTAGTTTTAGTACACTTTTTATAAAACCGTACTAGTTTTAGTAAACTTGCAAAGAAACTTTTGTTATTTTGGTATAATTTCGAAAAAAAATAGTATTTATTTTAGTACACTTTTGAAGAAAGTGTACTTTAAATTTAAAAAAAAAATTTAAGAACTTGTTTTAGTACTTTTTTATCAATGGGTACTTGTTTTAGTACTATTTTTATAAAAGGGTACTAGTTTTAGTACTCTTTTTATAAAAGGTTACTAGTTTTAGTACACCTTTTATAAAAGGGTACTAGTTTTAGTATACTTTTTTTTAAGGTACTAGTTTTAGTACTCTTCTTATAAAATGGTGATTGTTTTAGTACACTTGCAAAGAAACGTTAGTTATTTTGGTATGCTTTCGAAAAAATAGTATTTACTTTAGTACACTTTTGATGAAATGGCAATTGTTTTTAACTTAAAATTTAATTTTAAAAAAAGGCAGATTTTCAAAGATATTGTAAAAAACATGTTGCAAACCTTTAGCACACTTTCGAAGAATGGTAGCTTGATCTAAAAACACAATAGTAGTTGTTTTAGTAAATTTTCAAAGGGTAAGTACTTGTTTTAGTACTCTTTTTATCAATGGGTACTTGTTTTAGTACTCTTTTTTATCAATGGGTACTTTTTTTAGTACATTTTATAAAAGAATACGAGTTTTAATACAATTTTCATGAAAGGATACTAGTTTTAGTACACTTTTTATAAAAGCTTGCTTGTTTTAGAACTCTTGTTTTAGTTAACTTTTTTTAAATGTGTACTTGTTTTAGTACACTTTTTACAAAAGTGTACTAGGTTTAGTACACTTTTTATAAAAGGGTACTAGTTTTAGTACACTTTTTATATAAGGGTACTAGTTTTAGTACACTTGCTAAGAAACGTCACTTATTTTGGTATACTTTCGAATATTTTTTTTTTTTATTTTAATACACTTTCAAAGAAAGTCTCTTTGGTTACTACACTTTTTAGAAAGGGTACCTGGTTTAGTACACTTTCGAAGAAAGGGTTCTTACTTTAGTACACTTTCGAAGAAAGGGTTCTTAATTTAGTACACTTTCGAAAAAAAGAAGTTCTTTCTTTAGTACACTTTCGAAGAAAATTTTCTTACTTAAGTACACTTTCAAATAAAGGGTTCTGGTTTTAGTACACTTTTTTAGAAATTCGACACTTTTAAATAAACCGTACGTGTTTTGTACACTTACGAATGAAAAGTACTTGTTAACACACTTTTAAAAAAAGTGTATATATTCTAGTATACTTTCGTTTTAGTACACTTCCGTTTTAGCACCCTTTCAAATAATGGTTTTTGTTTCAGTACCCTTTTGGAGGAAGAAAAATTGTTTATTTACTAAACAGGGCACTTTTTTGGTACTCTTTTTGGAGAAGGGTATTTGTTTTAGTACTCGTTCGGAGAAATGGTATTAATTTTAGTACTCTTTCTGAGAAAGGGTGCTTGTTGAAGTAAGCTTTTAAAAGAAAACGAACTTTCTTAAGTAACCTTTCGGATAAAGGGAACTTATTTAAGTAACCTTTCGGAGAAAGGGAACCTCTTTAAGTAACCTTTCAGAGTTTTTTAGTACACTTTTAAATAAACCGTACGTGTTTTGTACACTTACGAATAAAAAGTATTTGTTAACACACACTTTTAAAAAGTTGGTTTTAACTTCTGAGAAGAAAGGTTTTTTAGTACTCTTTCGGAGAAAGGGTATTGGTTTTAGTAAAATTTCGGAAAAAGAGTGCTTGTTTAAGTAAGCTTACAACAGTTCACTTTAAAATTAACTGTACGTGTTTTGTACTCGAATAAAAAGTGCTTGTTTAGACAGTAAGGGTAAAGAAATGGTATTTGTTTAAGTATTTTTTCGGAGTACGGGTACTGGTATTTTTAGTACACTTTTGGAGAATGAGTATTTGTTTAAGCACACCTTTAGGAAGCACTGTTGTTTTAATACATTTTCGGGGAAAGGGTCTTGATTTTAAGTACACTTTCGAAGAAAAGTGTTTGTGCTTTCAAAAGAAAAATAACTTGTATAAGTAACCTTTCGAAGAAATGTTGGAGAAAGTGTACTTGTTTTAGTACACTTTCGAAGGATGTGAACTTGTTTTAGTATACCATCGTAAAATACAAGTACTTATTTAGTACATTTTTGAAGAATGTTTAATGTAAAAATGCAATTTCGAAAAATGGTTACACTTTTGGAAAAAATGTACTAAAACAAGTACCTCATTGAAAAATGGGTACGTTTGTAGAAGACTTCAAAAGAAAGGGCATTTGTTTTAGTACTTGTTTTATTTAGTTGTCGAAGAAATGGTGCTTATTTTAGTACAATATCGAAGAGCATTTGATTAAGTAAACTTTCGAAGAAAGAATATTAATTTTAGTACATTTTTGAGGAAATTACACTTTAGTATACTTTCACAGAGGGAATATTCGTTTTAGTACACTTTCAAAGAATGTGTACTTATTTTAGTACACTTTCAAAGAATGTGTACTTATTTTAGTACACTTTCAAAGAATGTGTACTTATTTTAGTACACTTCCAACGAATGTGTACTTATTTTAGTACAATTTCAAAGAATGTGTACTTATTTTAGTATACTTTCAAAGAATGTGTACTTACACTTTTGAAGGAGGGAGTCCTTTAAGTAAAGAAGTTTCATCTCTTTAATTTAACACACTTTGTATTTAAAAATTGTGTACCTATTTTAGTAAGGTAAAAAAATGGTACTAAAACGAATTCTCAAAGAAAGGGTACTAAAACAAATTCTTTGAGAAAATGTTAAATATTTGAACATTTTTAAGAATCTTTTTTAATTTAAGTGCAATTGTACTAATTTTAAAGGCAACTGTTACTTTTAAAGACAATGTTGCTATTTTTAGTACAATTGTGCTATTTTTAGGGTAATTTCAATATTTGTTAAGTGAAATTTAGCTTTTTTTGTGAAACTTTTATAATTTAAGTAAAATTGTACTAATTTTAAAGGCAACGATTTTTCTTGAAGGCAATTGCCTTTTTTAAGACAATGTTGCTATTTTTAGTACAATTTTGCTATTTTTATGGTGATTAAGCTATATTTTTAAGTAATTTAGCTATTTTTAAGGTGATTCTGTGATTTTTAGAGAAATTTGTAAGAAAATTTAAGTGAAATTGTACTAATTTTAAAGGCAACGGAACTTTTTAAAGGCAATTGCTTTTGTTTAAGACAACGTTGCTATTTTTAGTACAGTTTTGCTATTTATTTGGTAATTTAGCTATTTTGAAAGTAATTTTTGTAATTTTGAAGGTAATTTAGCTATTTTTATTAAAATTTGTTTAAGCGAAATTGTACTAATTTTAAAGGCAACGGAACTTTTTAAAGGCAATTGCTTTTTTTTTAGACCTGTGGCTATTTTTAGTACAGTTTTGCTATTTATTTGGCAATTTAGCTATTTTAAAAGTAATTTAGCTTAATTAAAAGGTAATTCTGCGATTTTTAGTGAAATTTTGAGAAAAAGGACAATTGTTTGACTCACTTACAAAAACGGAAATGTAGGTGATATTTTTGGCGAATTCTCTAAGAGATCGTGGAAAAATTTTAAGAATGTGTAAAAATGTTTTAAAATTCGAAAAACTTTAAAATTTCGAAGAATGTGTTTGGTTCTGGAACATTTTCAAAAAAAAAGGTTTGTTATTTTTAAATTCTTTTGTTTTCAACACTGCTTTTTTAGAACACTTTTTATGCGTTATTTTTTTATAGCAAATTTTGCTAGAAACTTTAACAAACAAAATTAAATTTCGGTAATGTTACTAAAAAGAAAACTAGATGAAAAATTTGGTTCTTTACTAGTAATAATTGGATAAAACGAACAAGTTTATGTAAAAATACCGGTAAGTAGTTTTTAAATTATAAATTCATTTTGAAGGTTTCAAAATGGAGATTAATGCTATAATCAAATTATTCTATATTCAAATATATATTCTAGACCTTTTACTGCTGTATGGGTCATTAGGGTCATTAAACATTTAGGTAATAGATCAAACAATTTATATATTATTAATTATATTTTAATTATCAATTATTAGGTAAGAACAAATAAAAAATGATTGCAAATTACTCTTTTTTAAATAATCAGGACTGTTTATGAGTACTTTGCAAATAAATAACTTAAAAAAATTAGCTATAAGCAATTGAACCTTTAGTAGGACTAAGAAAGTATATGGATTTTTTTATGATTTATAGTAGACCGACATATTTATATAATTCTCATATGGTTTAGATATTTTATCTATATATGTATTATCATGTAAGAGCAAAAAAGAAATGATTTTAAAATAATCAGGATTGTTTATGAGATATTTGCAGATTTAAAATAGAAATTTTGAATTCATTTAGTTAATAATTAAGAATATATAAATAAATGTAATTCATAGGATAAGTATAAAAAGAACTCTTATAAGGTTTAAATGTTAAAATAACAAATATAATTAAAATAGTAATTCTCATGCAGTTTAAAATCAAGTCATTAGCAAAACATAATTCTCATGAAATCATAAATAAAATTCTCATATGGTTTAAAAAGTTGAAATTTCAGAAGACTTTTAAAAAGTTAACCATAATTTCATTAAAATTTTAATTATCACAGCAAATCAACAGCTGGATTCTTAAATTTCTAACTTGATCAGAAAATATGAATTTTCGAAATTTCAAATATCAAATTTAAAGAAAAGTTGAATTTTGTTTTAAAAAACTTTCCTAGACTTTAAATTTTACATATTTCATTCATAACCCCAAAAAAAAAAATCCATTCTCACCCAATTCACTTACAATTCTCATCTGGTTTAGTTGAAAATATTAATAAATATCAAAATAAATAAACAAAAAAAATATATGTACATGTTGGTAACACTGTTTTCTTTGAACTACTTAAAAACAAATTTTTCAGCGCCATCTTTAATTTATATTAAGCAACAATTTATTATTTTTAAAACAAAAAAAAAAAACTCATCACAAGTACAAAAAAAACCAATAATGATAAATTTATAAAGAATTTGTTACTTTATAGATGGCAGCACCATCGACTGAAATCTCATGACATTTATAACAACAACAATTTTGAAGGACGTTTTTTCTTCTCTCAAACCACCATCTACCGGGAGTAAAAAAAAAACAAAATCTTGATTTAATCAGGGTCATCTTTAATGCCGCAATTTACTATCCAGCGTGCAATATCTATATAAATTTAACATCTAATAGGTTTAAGTATAGAAAATGGAAAAAAATTAACAACACCCACACTAGAGGGCACTAAAAACGACAACAATAACAACTAAGAAAACACCCCCAAGCGTCAAATACAGGCAGTAAGAATGAAACAATTTGTAGGAAATAGAAAAAAAATTTAAAATAACAAAATATAAAAAAAATATTGTAGAGTTATTGAAAAAAAGAATGTAAAAATTAAGAAATATTCAAAAAAACTATGGCGATTATTAAAATATCCATTCAAAATCAGTGCTACCAACATTTTAAATCCCCTCTCCCCCTAATGAATGTTGAATGTTATTGAATAATTGTAATGTTTTACTGTAGCATTTGGAAAAAAAAAATAAAATAAAAATAAATACGTTAAATAAAGTTAAGAATAGCGATTTGTTTTTTTTAGTGTTTGCAGGTTATAAGAATTGTGAAAAAAATACTTACAGAAAAATTCATATTCATTAAAAAAACAATTATGCAAAATATTGGAAAAATTCTTAAAAAATATTTTGAAAAATTCATATTCATTAAAATTTTTTTTGTAATTTATAAAAATTATTGGGATTCCGTTGTATGTAAAGTAGTCTATTCTCTTTAGTTTGAAAATATTTTTTTTGAATCTGTTTTATCAGTACCCCATGTTGGGCGCCAAAAAAAAAATATTCTGATTTTTTATTTCTTTTCAAATTTAAAACAATAAAAATTAAAAAGACCTGTGTGTAAAGAAGTTTCATCTCTTTAATATGAGGTACTACTTACGTATTTAAAAGTTATGGCCCCATTTTGGGAGCCAAAAAATTATTAGAATTTATACGTTTTAAAATGTATAAAAATTAAAATTTCGTAGTCCTGTTTGTAAAGAAGTTTTTTTCTTCAATTATTTCTTAAAGAAATCGTATTTTTGGTGTCTTATATTAACTGCCTCAATAGACCCCATGCTGGGAGCCAAAAAATGTGAGCAGATTTTATATGTTTTCAAATTTATAAAAACTGAAATTTGGAAATCCTATGTGGAATCTCTTCTATTTGATACACTTTGTACTCAAAAACCGTTTTTTTGATGCACCATGTAATGCGTCTTATTAAGGCCCCGTGCTGGGCGCCAAACAATTATTCGGATTTTAGTTATTTTTAACTTAAGCTAAAATTAAAAGATTTAGTAGTTATATAATAATGTAAGTAAGTTCCATTTTTTCCATTTGAGATACTATGTATTTAAAAGTAATGGCCCCATGTTGGGAGCCAACAAATCATTTAGAATTTATACGTTTGCAAATGTATAAAAATTAAAATTTCTAAGGTCTGTTTGTAAAGAAGTTTTATTTCTTTAATTATTTCTTAAAGAAATTGAGAAATTGTGTTTTTGGTGTCTTATATTAAGTGTCTCAATAAGGCCCCGTGCTGGGAGCCAAAAAATGTGAACAGATTTTCAAATTTATAACAACTGAAATTTGGGAATCTTATGTGCAAAGAAGTTTCATCTCTCCAATTTGATACACGTTGAATTTAGAAACCGTTGTATAGTGCGTCTTATTAAAGCCCCGTGCTGGGCTCCAAAAAATTATTCAGTTTTCAGGTTTGTAACTTCACAGTTTTTAACTAAAATCAAAAGATTTTAAAATTTAAATATTTAGAAATAAATAAAACCCCTATTCAAAGTGGTTTCATCAATTAAATGGATGGGCCTTACTAGGTCCCCGTGTTGGGAGCCAAAAAAATATTCAGATTTTATTTTAAGGAAAACTAAACTAAAAAATTAAATAAACACTTAAATTTCGTAGTTCGGTTTTAAAAAAGTTTAATTTCTTGAAATATTTTTTTAATGATTTATTAAGAAACCTGGCCCCGTTCTGGGAGCCAAAAAATGTGAACAGATTTTACATGTTTTTAAATTTACAAAAACTGAAATTTGGGAATCTTCTGTGCTAAGAAGTTTTATTTCTTCAATTTGGTACACTTTGTATTTAGAAATCGTTTTTTTGGTGCACCTTGTAAGGTGTCTTTTTAAGACCCCATGCTGGGCGCCAAACAATTATTCAGATTTTAGTTTTTAAACTCCACAGTTTAAAATAAACTCAAAAGATTTTAGAATTTAAATATTTTGAAAAAAATAAACCCCCTTTTCTAAATAGTGTAATCAATTGAAATGATATTCCGTACTACATACAGCCCCGTGTTGGGAGCCAAAAAAAGAAATATTTAGATTTTAGTTGTTTTAAATAAAATTGAACTAAAAATTTAAATAAAAACTAAAAGTTTCATTTCTTCAATAATTTCTTAAAACTATGTATTAAGAAATTATATTTTTTTGTTCCATGTAATGTGTTTTTATAAGGCCCCGTGCTGGGAGCCAAAAAATGTGAACAGATTTTATATGTTTTCAAATTTACAAAAACTGAAATTTAGGAATTCTATGTGCTAAGAAGTTTCTTTTCTTCAATTTGACAGATTTCTTATTTAGAAACCATTTTTTGATGCACCTTGTAAGGTGTCTTATTAAAACCCCATGCTGGGCGCCATAAAATTATTCAGATTTCAGTTGTTTTTATCTTCCCAATTTAAGCTAAAATCAACAGATTTTAGAATTTCAATATTTTGAAAAAAAAAAAAATAAAACCCCTTTTCTAAATAGTGTAATCAATTGAAACGATATTCCTTACTACAGCCCCGTGTTGGGAGCCAAAAAAAATTTAAATTTCAGCTGTTTTTAAATTTAAAATAAAATTAAACTAAAACTAAAAAAAATTTTTAGTCCTGTTTGTAAAGAAGTTTTATTTCTTCAATAATTTCTTAAAACTATGTATTAAGAAATTATATTTTTTTTATGTGTCGCAATAAGGCCCCGTGCTGGGAGCCAAAAAATGTGAACAGATTTTACATGTTTTTAAATTTACAAAAACTGAAATTTAGGAATTCTATGTGCTAAGAAGTTACATTTTTTCAATTTAATACACTTAGTATCTGGAAACCGTTTATAGGTGAACCATGTAGTTTGTTTTATTAAAGCCCCTTGATGGGCGCCAAAAACTTAATTTCAGTTTGAACTTTAAAATTTAAGCTAAAATCAAAAGATTTTAGAATAAAAATATTTTGAAATAAATGAAAAAAAAATTCAAAATAGTATAATCGATTGAATTTTACTAGGGCCCCATGCTGGGAGCCAAACAATTTTATTTAGATTTTAGTTGTTTTTAAATAAAAATAAAAGCTAAAATCAAAATATGTAAAAATTTAAATATTTTCAAATAATAGAAAATAAGTTTTGAAATAGTAAATCCTATGCAAGATATGAGTCTACTAGGGCCCCCTATTAAGCGCAAAAAAAATATTGTGATTTTCTTCGTTTTTAATCAATAAAATGAAAATCTAAAGATTTTAGAATTTAAAAATTGTGATATCAATAGAAATAAATGTTCTAAGTAGTGTATCTCATTAAACATATGGAATTTCTATGTATATTATTGTGGACCCAAGTTGGGCGCCAAAAAATTATTTGAGTTTTTTGCTTTTCAAACATAAAATGAAATGATTTAAGTTTTTAAATATTCTTAAATAAATGAAATTTGTTTTCTTAATAGTGTATCCAATTGCAGATATAAAACTTTTATAGGTCGTATTTAAAGATATGAGTCTACTAGGGTCCCCTGTTAAGCGCCAAAAAATATTGTGATTTTCTTTGTTTTTAATCAATAAAACTAAAATCCAAAGATTTAAAAATTGTGATATTAATAGAAATAAATGTTCTAAGTAGTGTATCTAATTAAAGTTATAGAATTTCTATGGATATTATTGAGGCCCCAAGTTGGGCGCCAAAAAATTATATGAGTTTTTTGTTTTCAAACATAAAATGAAATGATTTAAGTTTTTAAATATTCTTAAATAAATGAAATTTGTTTTCCAAATAGTGTATCCAATTGTAGATATAAGACTTTTATAGGTCATATTTAAAGATATGAATCTACTAGGGTTCCCTGTTAAGCGCCAAAAAATATTGTGATTTTCTTCGTTTTTAATCAATAAAACTAAAATTCAAAGATTTAAAAATTGTGATATTAATAGAAATAAATGTTCTAAGTAGTGTATCTAATTAAAGTTATAGAACTTCTAGGTTATTATTGAGGCCCCAAGTTGGGCGCCAAAAAATTATATGAGTTTTTTGTTTTCAAACATAAAATGAAATGATTTAAGTTTTTAAATATTCTTAAATAAATGAAATGTGTTTTCTGAATAGTGTATCTAAATAGTGTATCCAATTGTAGATATAAAACTTTTATAGGTCGTATTTAAAGATATGAGTTAGTCTCCTGTTAGGAGCGAAAAAATGTTCTGATTTCTTTGTTTTTATTCAATAAAACTAAAATCCAAAGATTTTAGAATTTGAAAATTGTGATAGTAATAAAAATAAAATTTCTAAGTAGTGTATCTCATTAAACATATGGAATTTCTATGGTTATTATTGTGGCCCCAAGTTGGGCGCCAAAAAATTATTTGAGTTTTTTGGTTTTCAAACATAAAATGAAATGATTTAAGTATTCTTAAATAAATGAAATTAGTTTTCTTAGTGTTTGCAGTTGCAGATATGAAACTTTTATGGGTCTTATTTGAGGCCCCAAGTTGGGCGCCAAATTTTTTTTTTTTTGATTTTATTTATTTTAAAAGTAAAAATTTTATCTTAAATCTTACGGTTTTAGAATAAAGATATTTAAAATAAATAAAAGTCAGTTTTTCTATCAAATTGAAGTTATAAGATTTCGGGCTGGTAATTTTTTCAATAAATAATCAATGATTAAGGCTTAACTGCGTCCGCAAAAATTGGAAATAATCAATGATTATTATTAATTAATTACTTAATAAACAGGTATCCCATAATATTTAATTAAAATATTTAATCAACTGAATCAGAATAATAAAATTTTTCTATTTTACAAAAAAAATGGAAAATCAAAAAATTTCCTCAACACCATTAACAACATTTTGTTAAAATCATAGTCATATACTAGGATTTTTTAAAATTATAATATTAAGTGAAAAAATAGCTGACTGCAAATGTTTTAAAAATGGGTTTGTATTTTTTTTTAATCTTAAAAATTTTAAAATTATATCGTATTTTTTTTTTAAATATCTCTTAATATATTTTTCTTTCTTTTTTTATATATAGCTTTTGGAAAATTTACCACAAGAACCTTAAAGTTAAAACTTAAGTCTTAAAGAAAACTTAGTACATTTTTCAAAAATTTCCATAATACGCCACCACCTACCAAAAAAATTTATATAGAATCTATAAACATTTATAGAAAAAAATATGATAATTAGTAAACAAAAAAAAAAAAAATTTCATATATAAATTTTCATAAAAATCTTTTTTTTAAATATATTTTTATTACAGTTTACGTGAAAACTGTAATTAAATTGCTAACAACCAGAATATTAAAAAAATGTACCTATAAACATAAAAAATATTATTGAGTTAATTGTAATTTCATAAAATATTGCCTAAAAAATTATAAAAAAAAATATTTGTATTTTAAAAAGGCATATGCAAAAAATTCCATTTAAAAACTAAAAATTAAGAAAATGCGTATAAAATTTGTTATAAAAAATGAAGAATTTCTACAAAAAAATTTAAAAATTTTTAGTACTAAAATATTTTTTTAAGAAAATAGCCAAAAATCTGTTAACACAATCATCTAATATCGCCAAAAATATAAAACCATGCAAGATTTCCGTATCTTAAAATATAGACAACAAAATATATAACCATAGTTGGCAACACTGTTTTAAAAATGGCAACACTCTTCTATGGATGGCAACAACAGCAGCTGAAAACTCGACTTGCTGTCGTGTCTTAAAAAATTTCGATTAAATAACACATGTTCAAACTATAGTTGGCAACACTAATCATTAGATGGCAACACTAGAAATTGGCTACTCGACTTATATAAACAGTGAAATGCGGATGGCAACACAATTAATTTAAAACTCAACTTGTAAAATGTGCAAACATGGATGCCTGTCGTGTCTTAAAAAATAAAGACCAATAATATCTGTAAAAACCGTAGTTGGCTACTCTATAATCATGTGGCAACACCTGTAATTGAAAGCTGGACTTGTTAAGTGAAAATAATTCTAGTGATCTCTCAAACATTGAGGGAAAAAATTATAAATTTTTTAGAATACAAAACAAAATCTGTTTTAAATAGTGTTGCCAACTAAAGTTGGCAATTCATCAATATAAATGCTAAAACACTTCACGTAAACCAAGTAAAATGTTCGTATCTTGAGGAATTAAAAAAAAAAAAAAATAATTATTAAAATTAAAGTTGGCAACACTGTGCATTAAATGAAAACACTTTTATTCGGGTGGCAACACCAGTAATATAAAACTGTAATCTATACTAGTATCACTTTCAGACTGAAAGACTGCTATTTTTAGAACATTTTTAAACCAGACCGCTATTTTTAGTACGCTTTAAAAGAAAGCCTGCTAGTACACCTTTAAAAAATGTCACCTTTTAAGAAAATGTGAAATTTTTAGTACACTTTTCAAGAAATGCTGCTACTTTAAGGACACTTTTAAAAAAATCCTTTACTTTTTAACGGACTTTCCAAAAAAGTGGTTGTTTTAAGAATTCTTTCAAAGAAACGCAGCTGTTTTTAGTACCCTTGAAAAGAAAGAATTACTTTTAAAGAGAGGCTACTATTTTTTAGTTTGCTTTTGAAATAAGGCTGCCATTTTTAATATTATTTGAAAGGTCGCTATTTTTAGTACACTTTTAAAGAAATGCAGCTATTTAAGCACATATTGTAAAAAAGTCTGCTATTTTTAGTACACTTTTAAAAAAATTCTGCTATTTTTAGTACACTTTCAAAGAAAGGTAAATGATTTTACTAACCTCTCAAAAAAAATGCTGCTCTTTCGCGGACAATGTCAATGAAAGGTTGATATTTTTAGTTCACCTTTAGTATACATTTTAAAAAAGGCTTGCTATTTTTAGTACAAGTCAAGAAGCTGCTTTGGAGAGTACAATTACCAAGAGACACTGCTGTTTTAAAATTGACATGCAAAGAAAAGGCTTCTATGTTTAGTGTACTTTCGAAGAATACAGTTTTGAAGAAAGCTGCAATTTTTAGTACACTTTCAAAAAAAGACTGGTATCATTAGCTTACTTTAAAAAAAATGCTGCTATTTTTGGTACACTTTTATAGAAAATATGCTAATTTTAGTACACTTTTTAAGAAAGAAAGAAAGAAAGGCAGATATTTTTAGTACACATTTAAAAAAACGGTTGCTATTTTGAGAAATGCTGTTATTTTTAGTACTACGGCAGTATTTTTAGTACAATAATACAAAAAGTTTTTAGTACACTTTTAAAGAAAGCCTGCTAATTTTAGTACAATTTTAAAGAAATACAGCTATTTTTAGTATACATATTTAAAAAAGTCTGCTATTTTTAGTACATTTTTGAAAAAAGAATGAATGAGCAAATTCAAAGAAAATGCAATATTTTTTGTTACATTTCACAGAGTTGGAGCTAAATTTAGTACAGTTTCAAAACAGGTAACATATTTTAGCACAATGTATGAAAAAATACTGCTATTTTTAGTACACTTTCAAAAAAGGCAGCCATTTCTAGTAAATATTTATAAAAAAAGTCTGCTATTTTTAGTACACTTTTCAAGAAATGCTGCTAACTTTAGTACACTTTCAAAAAAAGAATGACAAGAGCTTCTTTTTAAACAAATTCAAAGAAAATGTGATATTTTTTGTTCACTTTCACAGAATTGAAGGTAAATTTAGTACATTTAAAAAAGGTACAAATTTTTAGCACAATTTAAAAAAAAAATAATGCTATTTTTTTAACGCTTTCAAGAAAAGAACCTATTTTGAGAAATCCTGCCATTTTTAGTACAAAGGCAGTAAATTTTGTACAATAGTACAAAAAGGTTTAAGTGCAGAAAAAAATCCGGTTTTTAGTACACTTTAAAAAAGGACAGCTAGTTTTAGTACACTTCAAAAAAGAACAGCTAGTTTTAGTACACATTAAAAGAAAGTCTGTTATTTTTAGTACATTTTCCAAGAAATGCTGTTTTTTTTTAGTACACGTATGAAAAAATAATGGTAGAACTTTAAAAAAAAAAATAAAAAAATGTGATATTTTTTTGTTCACAGTACTGGAGAAAAAATTTAGTACATTTTCAAAAAATTTTAATTTTTTTATCACAATTAAAAAAAAAATAATGCTATTTTTTGAACGCTTTCCGGAAAAATCCTGTTTTGTGAAATCCTGCTATTTTTAGTACAAAGGCAGTAAATTTTGTACAATATTACAAAAAGGTTTAAGTGCAGAAAAAAAATCCGTTTTTTAGTACACTTTAAAAAAGGACAGCTAGTTTTAGTACACTTCAAAAAAGAACAGCTAGTTTTAGTACACATTAAAAGAAAGTCTGTTTTTAGTACACTTTCCAAAAAATGCTGTTTTTTTAGTACACTTATGAAAAAAAAATGGTAGTTTTTTTTTTTTTAAAAAAAAGAAAAAAAGTGATATTTTTTTTGTTCACAGAACTGGAGATAAATTTAGTACATTATCAAAAAATTTAAAATTTTTTAGCACAATTTGATAAAAAAAAGTACTGCCATTTTTAGTACACTTTTAAAAACACTCTGCTATTTTTTTAAACAAACTCGTTTTTACAGAATTGGAGCTAAATTTAGTACTTTTTCAAAAAAGGTAAAATGTTTTAGCCCAATTAAAAATAAAATACTGCTATTTTTAGTACACTTTTATAAAAAGCAGTTATTTTGAGAAATGCTGCTACTTTTAGTACAATGGCAGTATTTTTAGTACAATAGAATAAAACTTAGCTTTATTGTGTACATGAAACTTTATTAAACTTTTAATACAAGGTTGCTACCTTAAAGTAGACTTTCAAAGAAAGGCTTCGGTTTTTCAGAATACCTTCAGAGAAATACAGCTAGTTTTAGTACACTTTAAAAAAAAACTTTTTCTTTTAGAACATATTTAAGAAACGTTTAACGAAACGTTGCTATGTTTTTAGTACACTTTCAAAGAAATGTTGCTATTTTTAGCTGGACTTTCAAAACAAAGGCTGGTATTTTTAGAACACACTTAAAGAAATACTGAAGACTTTTCTTAAGATCAAATTTCTCAGTTTTTTTTTTGACTTGTTCTACAAGAAAAATTGTTCTGTATAAAAAATATAGCAGATTTAAAAAAAAGGCTTTAGTAATTTCCGAATTCTTTCAGAGAAAAGCAGCTAATTTTAGTACACTTATATAAAAAAGCTGCTTCTTTTAGAACATATTTAAAATAGGCAGTTCAAAGAAACGTTTTTATGTTTTTAGTACACTTTCCAAAAAAATGTTGCTTTTTTAAGCAGACTTTCAAAGAAAATGCTAGCTTTTTTAGAACAAGTCTAAAGAAAGTTTAAGGAAAGGTTTCAGTTTTTTTTCAGAATACTCTCAGAAGAAGCCTGCTAGTTTTAGTACACCTTTAACGAAAGCTGATCCTTTTAGAACATATTTAAAATAGGCAGTTCATGTTCAAAGAAAAGTTGATATGTTTTTAGTACACTTTCAAAGAAATGATGCTATTTTTAAATAGACTTTCAAAAAAAAGGCTAGTATTTTTAGAACAAAGCTAAAAGAAGACTTCTATTTTTACTACAGTCTTCGAGACTTCTTTAAGCGTTTCTTTAGAAAAAAATTCTTAGTTTTTAGGCTTTTTCTACAAGAAAAATTTCTAAGATTTTGAAAAATGTCGTAGATTTTGAGACTTTTTCTATATGAAAAATGTCTTAAATATTTAAAAAAAAAATAGAAAAAAGCTGAAGCTTTTTTAAAGAAAAAACTCTCAAAATGTTTTAGATTTGATACATTTTCTAGAGGAAAAACTTGTATTATATTTCGAGAAGGTTTATTCTAGCTCGAGGTCGTTATTTCCTTTACTAACTAAAACTATGATATTCTCATAGAATAATTTTTAAAGAAAATTATTTTTCTGTTTAAAATTTATTTATTGGTAATTTTTTGCAAGAATTAGCCGACATGTGTTTCGGAATTTGTCAGATTGCATTGTCAAGACTATTTAGCAAAATTTGAAAACCTTATACTACAATTAGCATAGAGGATTAAAATGACAAATCGCTAATGTTTAAACAAAAAGATTTTTACATATTCATATTCTCCAATTTTGAGATTTTCAAAAACAGTGTTGACAACTGTTTAATAAAAAATTCCTTATAAGCGTTTTTTGTTTCTTATAACAAATTTTATATATATAATTTTTTAATTAAGTTACATATAAAAAACTTATTTATGTTTCTCTTCCTATTATATATAAAAAATAATAATAATAAAAACTTTCTTCTAAATATAAAATATATTTATTATATTTTACTAATGCACCCACAAATTTTATAAAATTGATGTTGTAAAATTAGATTTCACTAATTATTTAAATAAACTAACAAAAAAAGGTGTCCTATATAAACAGAAAAAAACACACAAAATATCGATTGAAAAACTTTAAATTGTATAATTTTTTGAAAAACAACAAACAAAAAACATTATAATTAACAATTTATGAACTATATTAAAAATGTAGTAAATAATATTGAATATAAATGTATTTATTAAACAAAAAAACCATACAAAATTATGAAAAAAACAACATAAAACAACATTTTTAAGAAAAAAAGCAATTCTACGCCTTTACAGAATGAAATATAAAAATTATAAAAACCAAATAAACAATATTTGAAAAAAATTATTAACAACAAAAAATAGTTATGAATATGATTATAAATATAGTAGGTTGGAATTAAGTGATTTAAAGCAAATAATATATAAAAAATATAATAATTATTATCTGGGTTTTAAAAAAAAAAAAATAATAATAATAAATTGAGAAGATAAAATTAAAAGTCATCATAAACTTGTAAGAAATATTAGTTGGAAAATGAAAAAAAAAAAAAACCGAAAATCTTCATTAAAAATAATAAAAAAAAAAAAAAACATTAAGAAAAGTTGTATTTATTAAAAAACATTTATATTTGTGTTAAATAGCAAAAAAAAAAAAAAAAAAAAATTATGAGGCAGCCACATGTTTTCGTCTCCTTCTTCCTTATTAAAAAAACAAAAAAATAATAATTTTTTATAAAAATAAGATTGAAAAAAAAAAATTATAATAAAAAAACAAATAAAGCTTTACAACACATACATAAATATAATTTATTAATTACAACAACAACTAGAATTTATAAAAAAAAAAATATATAAAATTAAAAAAAAAAAAATATTTTTTATTTCAAAAAAAAAAAAAAAAAAATTATTGTGTGTAAAACTTTAAAAACAATATTCTCAAAAACAAAATAAATTTTAGTTATAATAATTTAAATTTCAAATTAATTTCAAATTATAATTTCTAAAAAAAAAAAAAAAAAAAAAAAAAAATTTTTTTTTTTTTAATTTCCCTTTTTTTTGTTTAACTAAAAAATAATTAATAAACAATCAAAAAAACATTATTTAAACAAATTTTCCTTAAATTAACTTTAAAACTTAACTAAATTAATATAATTTAAAAAAAAAAGAAAAAAAAAATAAGAAAAATTGGCTTTTATAAATTAATTAAAAAAAAAAAACGACGAAAAAAACTAAAAAATTTTAAATAATTTGACAAAAACCAAACAAAAGCGAACAAAAACTGATTTAAAAAATTAACCAAAAAAATTATTAAAAAAAAAAAATTATTTAAAAAATAATTTCCAAGAAAAAAAATTATAATTTGAAAAAAACATAATTTGAAAATAAGTAAAGTAAAAATAAAGAAAAATCTCAAAATTCAACACCTCTAAAACCAAAAAATAATTAAAAAAAAAAAATAATAAATAATAATAAATTACTACTTATATATTGATGTGTAATTAACAATTAAGCAGCTCTCTTTAAAACAAAATAAAAATATAATGAAAAAAAAAACAAAATAAATAGAACACGAAAAAATAATAAATAAACTTAATTTTTTTCATGTTAATTTGTATAATCAATTAAATAAAAAACCAACAACAACAAAAAAATTTATTATATAAAATAACAACAAAAAACAACATGTCTCTATTCAATTTAACTGAAAAATAAAACAAAATATAAAACAATTTAAAATAACTACAAAAAAAAAAATATAAAAATCTTGTTTTTAATGGAGGGTAACAAGGGGTTGAGAACAAATTTTAAACAACACTGTTCAACAAGTTTAGGATCATTACTGAGGTGGTTTACAACAACAAGTTCAACATTTTCAATTTAAATTCAAAAAAATACCAATTGAAGTTTAAATCGCACGGTTTGCTATTTTTAGCACTAAAGCTTTAGGGACAGTTCAAATTTGTTTATAAAAACACGTAAAAATGTAGTGTTGACTTACACCGTCATTATTGCAATATTTGATTGCACTTAGATTCAAAAATAAAAAAATATATATATTGCAATAAAAACGTTTTTGGGCTTTTCTCTCTGATCAAATTCTAATACCCGCCAAAAGTGTCGGTCCCCTAAGGGTAACAAAGGACTTTAAAAAAAAACAAGTAAAAAAGTTCGGCCTTGCCGAATGTAGTGATACCCTCCACAATTTCAAAAAGATTATTGCAAAAAACTTTATTTAAAAGGAAATTACTTTTGAAAAAAAAAAAAAATTTTAAAAAAAATTTCCTCGAAAAAAAAATTTTGTTAAAAAAAAATCCGCGATTTTTTTCTTTTTTTTGTTAAAAAATATGTTCGTACTTGTATAAATATTATTTGGTGTTCAATTATGTTCACATATGTCAACCAGCAGACGAATTAAATCATTTTGTATTTTTAGGTTATATTGAATGTACTAAAATTTTTGAGTTGTCCTTGCATTTTAGTTCATAACTTTTGAACCGCTGAAGCGATATCGCTCAAATGCAATACCAAACTTTTCGGGGGAACTTTCAATGAATATGTTTAGTTTCAGTCATATCCGTGTAGTATTTTGGTCGTGATCACCATTTCCACAGACAGAAAGACAGACATCGCTAGACTGTCTTAAAATCGATCGGGGATCATGAATGTATATACTTTACTAAATTTTTTTTTGTGTAATTTTTTTTTTAGTGTAAATTTTTTTTTGAGTGTAAAATATTTTATTTTGAGTAAAAAACTCTTTTTTTTGCCTTTTTTTTTTAAAAGAAAAATTACTATTTTTTTTGAGTGTAAAATTTTTTTCGAGTGTAATGTTTTTTTTATTGTAAAAATATTTCTGAGTGAATGCGCACGTACGTATGTACACAAAATATTGTCATTATTGTAAAAAAAAAAAAAAACTAAATTTTTTGTTGTGTAATTTTTTTTTGAGTGTAAAATTTTTTTTGAGTGTAAAATTTTTTTTGAGTGTAAAATTTTTTTTGAGTGTAATTTTTAAGTTACCAATGCTTTTAGAACTAAACATGTTTAAAAAGCATTGCTTTAAAATTAAACAAGTTTGAAAAGCATTGTTTAGTTACCACTAGGGATGCCAAACGGGAAATCCCGAATCCCGAAATCCCGGGATTTTTCGGGATTGACAAATACCGAATCCCGGGATTTATTTTTTTCAATCCCGGGATTTTTCGGGATTTTCCGGGATTGAGAAATCCCGAAAAATCCCGGGATTTCGGGATTTTTTTGTCAAATATTGTAATAAAAATTGACTATTTCTTCAGTGTTTGTTGTCCGATGGTAACAAAATGGATATCGTTTGAAAGGTGTTTGAAATATCTTTCAAATGAGGCATGTTGGGCTTAAATTCTCTTACTCTTTTGGAGTACAATTTAATTTTCAGGTCGTATTACTTAATATAGGGTCATTATTAGTGAAATCAATCATGAATATTTTTGACCCCCTCCGATATTGATGAAATTTGGTTTAGGTCTTACACTACGTAAAAAACTAACAAATACAAATTTTCAGCCTTCTAAGTCAACAGGGGCCGAAAATGCGGAGGGTCAAAATTTCCCCCAAAATCTCCCAGTCGCGACACCTTACACCGTAAAAACTTAATATCGCTGGTTCTATTATAGCTAGAAAGCCCATTTTGGGTTTGTTTTGAAGCTCATAATATGCTCTACAAGACCTACCATAACCAAAAAATTTTCGAAAAAAATAAGGGTTACCTCCCTTATTTTAAGGTCGGGATAAAGGGAGGAGAAAATAGGGAGGATGGTATCCCCCGATTTTTTTTTTTACTTGATAATCTTATAGAAAAAGTCCTAAAGAATATATTCTAAAATTTTTAAGTTGGGACAACAATGGGATTACTCAAAATCAATTTCAATAAATTTTTCACAATTTTCCCTAAAATCTCCAAATCGCAACACTCTTGAACCTTAAAAATTTAATATCATAAGTGCTATTGTAGCTACAGAGCCCATTTTTTTTTGTTTTAAAGCTTATAGTACGCTTTACAATACCTACCTTAACCAAAAAATTTAAAAAAAAGGAAGGGTGCCCCTTTTTTAAAGGTCGTGACAAAGGGTGGAGGAAATGGGGGGAAAGTATCCCCCGAGTTTTTTTTTAACTTGGTATTCTCAAAGTGCAAGTCCTAATGAACATATCCTAAAATTTTTATGTTGGGACAACAATCAGATCGACCAAAATCAAAATTTTTCACAATTTCCCTTAAAATCTCCAAATCGCGACACTCTTGCACATTACAAATTTAATATCGTGGACTGTATTGTAGCTACAGAGTCCATTTTTGGCTTGTTTTAAATCTCTTAATATGCCCTACAATATTACTATCACAAAAAAAAATAAAAAAAATGAGGGGTGCCTCTTGTATTAAAAGATCGTGGCAAGGGGTGGGGGAAATGGGGGGATAGTATCCCCCATTTTTTTTTTTCATCTTGTTTTTTTTTTTTTTACTTAAGAGTAAGTTCTAGAGAGCATATCCTGAAATTTTTATCTCGGGAGTCCAATGGGAGGCGCAAGAATGTCGCGATTTGTTGATTTTGGGGGAAAATTTTTAAAAATTTTGATTTTGGTCGACCCCATTGTTGTCCCAACATAAAAATTGTAGACTATGTTCATTAGGACTTGCACTTTGAGAATACCAAGTAAAAAAAAAATCGGGGGATACTTTCCCCCCATTTCCTCCACCCTTTGCCACGACCCTCAAATAAGGGGGGCACCAATTCCTTTTTTTGGAAAATTTTTTTGGTTTTGGTGTGTCTTGTAGAGCGTATTATAAGCTTTAAAACAAAAAAAAATGGGCTCTGTAGCTACAAAAGCACTTATGATATAAAATTTTTAAGGTTAAAGAGTGTTGGGATTTGGAGATTTTGGGGAAAATTGTGAAAAATTTTGATTTTGAGCGATCCCATTGTTGTCCCAACATAAAAATTTTAGAATATATTGTTTAGGACTTTCTCTCAAAGATTAGCAAGTAAAAAAAAAATCGGGGGATACCATCCTCCCCATTTTCTCCTCCGTATATCACGACATTTAAATAAGGGAGGTAACCCTTATTTTTTTCGAAAATTTTTTGGTTATGGTAAGTCTTGTAGAGCATATTATGAGCTTCAAAACAAGCCATAAATGGGCTTTCTAGCTAAAATAGAACCAACGATATTAAGTTTTTACGGTGCAAAGTGTCGCGACTGGGAGATTTTGGGGGAAATTTTGACCCTCCGTGTTTTCGCCCACTGTTTACTTAGAGGGCTGAAAATAAGTGTGTGTCAGTTTATCACTTAGTGTTACAACTAAACCAAATTTCATCAAAATCGGAGGGGGTCACGAAAATTTTTAGCTATTTTTGATTGATTTCACTAAGACTGACCCTATAGAGAAGTGTGAAACATATTTTCCTTTTTTCGAATTTAAAAATTGTCGGAGTCAAAATTGATGCCTTTTATGGTCAATATTGTTCCTGCAGGGAAATGTATTCAAAATCGGAAAATTCCGAACAAAGTAAAACATTTTTTTACTTTGTTTGAAACTTTCACATCCCTTGCCGAGATTTTAATTTATAAGGAATCATTAAGTAATACATCTTCAAAGTTTATTTTTAACAGTTTTAATTCGTAAATGAGTTAAAGCGGATGAGGGGAAAATTTCCCCCTTGAAGAACCAGCCTCTGAAAACCCAAATTTGTTTACCAATTTATACTTTTGTTAAGCAAATGACACATTTTTAAGTTTCACTTAGCCAGAAAATAAATTTTTTCTCGTCCCGCCCCTTTTTGTGGGCGTGAATATAAAAAATAATATAAATAATGATAAAATTCTGTTACTTAAGCGTAATAAATGTATTTGTAAACATTCATCGCAAAGGGAAGAAAACCGTTAAAATGCGATTCGCCTACCAATAGGACAATTAATACAAATTTTGTATTGGCAGAGGACGTTTGGGACACCTTCCCCTCGAGAGGAATTGTAAAAAAATTATTAACACAATTTTATCATTATTAAAACAAATATTTTATATCCACGTCTACAAAAGAGGCCGACCGAAAAAAAGTATTTTCTAATCATTTGAATTCGACTGCATCGCGTCTTTCACAGACGCACATCGCTCGAGTCTATTCAAATCGGTCATAGCTGTTCCTAAATTTTCGGTTTTTCTGTGCTAAATATGTAAACTTTACGAAAAATATTCAATGGTTATGAATTAATTGAATATTTAATTATATAAAAAATTTATTAAAAATGTTACGTAAAAACCTTAATTTTAATAAATCCCGAAATCCCGAAATCCCGAAAAATCCCGGGATCCCGAAAAATCCCGAAATCCCGAAAAATCCCGGGATCCCGGGATTAGAATTTTAAAATCCCGAATCCCGGGATTTGTAAATGTCAATCCCGTTTGGCATCCCTAGTTACCACCAATGCTTTTCAAACTAGTTAAAACACGTGGCATTTTAGATGAAACTAATTTGAAATTCAGGGTTTTTCTTATAACTTTTGAACCACTGGACCGATTGAGCTGAAATTTAATACCAAACAGACCCGGGGAACAGCAAAGATACATGACAAGCTTCAGTAGTCTCATTATTGTCTTTCGAAAGTTATCGTGTTTTTTATCTCGTAAATTCGCGAAACACCCTTGCCGGAATTTACTCTTTTGCTCATAACATTTGAACCACTGGACCGATTTGGCTGGATTGCAATACCAACCTGACCAGGTAAATGACAAACATATATGCCAAACTTCAGTAGCCTCTGTAAAGTCTTTCAAAAGTTAGCGTGTTTTCTACGGACGGACAGAGAGACGGACGGACGGACATCGCTAGATCGACTTAAAATCGATCGAGGATCATAAATATATATACTTTATGGGGTCCTAGACCAATATTTCGATGAGTTACAAACGGAATGACAAACTTATATATACCCTCTATCACTAAGGGGAGGGTATAAAAAATATTTTACAACGTATTTTTGTCACCCAAAAATATTTTTACACTAAAAAAAAAAAGTACACTCGAGAAAAAATTTTACACTCAAAAAAATATTACATTAAAAAAAAAAAAAAAATTAGAAATTTTTTTTTCAAAAATTACTTAAAAAAAGTTTTTTTTACACAAAATAAAAACTAATAAAAAATGTTATTTTTTCACGTTAGAAAATTTACTATCTCTTAAAAGGGCATTGTGGAGGGTATTCATAGATTCGGCCAAGTCGAATTTATCTTTTCTACTTGTTCTACCCTTAAAATATCGCAGAATCTGAGACGTTTTCTCAACGAAAAATGTCTCAGAATCTGAAACTTTTTCTATACGAAAAATGTCTCAGAATCTGAAACTTTTTCTATACGAAAAATGTCTCAGAATCTGAGACTTTTTAAACGAAAAACGTATTAGCCAGTGCATTTAAAATTTTTCGGTAATGGCAGTTTTTTTAAATTCAAAATTAGGGCACATTCGGGTCAACACTTGTGAAGAGTGTCGGCGATACTATGGACAAAAATTTGCCTACATTTTTCTCTTTATTGGTTAGTTTTCTTTTAAGTCTAGGGCCCATTGGGGTCAACACTTGTGAAGAGTGTTGACGATACTATGGACAAAAAAATGCCTCCAATTTTCTTTATCTTATATATATCAGGGAAACCAAGGGAACAACCATAAATTTTTACGTAGATAGTCAGGCCGCCTCGGAGGCTCTTCAAGGATATTATATTAAATCTAAAATAGTTTTACAATGTTACGAGAACTTGCAGATGCTGTGTCTACACAACCAGGTTAATTTATTATGAGTACCAGGACACAACGGAATACAGGGAAATGAAAAGGCAGATGAACTCGCAAAACTTGGAGCTGATGGTTTAGGTACCATGGTGCCAGTTTTACCACCACTTCAACAATATAAACTTAAACGGAATTCCATCAATGTTTCAAAGGCAAACAGGAGGTGGAGAGAACTGACAACATGCTAAATCAGCAGAACTTTGTGGCCAACTTATGATCAAGGGAAAACTAAATATCTACTATCACTTACGAGAAGGGAATGCCGAGCTCTGACTGGAATAATAACTGGTCATTGTCTTATCGGCATCCATACCAATAATATTGGACTTACTTCAGACGCTAGTTGTAAAAGATGCGCTTCACCAGGAGTAGCTGAAACGATGGAGCACATACTTTGTCACTGCCCAGCTGTGGCAAGGAGTCGCCGATTCATTACCGGTCAGATAAGTTTCGGTACTTTGGAGAATATTACGCAAATGGATCTTCGGATATTGAAAAGTTTCGCAATGACTTTGAACGTGTTTAACTTAACTAGCGGAAAAAGTTTTGTGGTACCGCTATGGACCAAAAGGTCTATGCGAGGTGTCAATCGGACACCTAACCTTATCTATCTTAGTTAGTGTTTTTTTTTTAAGTTTTTTATGCAATGAATGAATAAGTCATTCGGTTTTTCAAATTGAATGAAAAGAAATCAATTGCATTCGCAATGGAATGCATTCCATTTTGGAAATTCGAATTAAAAATAAATCGAATGCATTCGGTATTTGTAAATCGAATGAGTCTAAAGTAAATTCATTAAATTTGGTAAAATGTGATTGGGGAATGCTATCACTTAATTTTTTATTCAGAATGCCAAATCGAATAAAGGACTGAAAGCCTTTGAAGCTCTGGTCAAAATTTATTAAGGCAAACAAGAAAAAAAGGTGCATGTCTATGATAGAACAAGAAAAAAAGGGTTGTGTCTATGCTATTTCATTTAAAATAAAGTAAAAATAAGCGTGGATAATTTAAAATTTATATGGGTAAGCGTATATACGGTTATGAGAAAACAGGGCTAATAAATGCTTGAAAACTGTTTGAGTGGCGTATGATTAATATTGTAATTGCCTTTAAATAACAATCATACGCAACGGTGTACAGTAGTTTATTTTAATAATTTAGCTATTCAGTAAATTGGTACTGGACCGATTAAGAAAAAACAGGCAAGGGTTTTTCCCGAATTTACGTGCTAAAAAACACGTTAACTTTCGAAAGAGAACTCTGCGGCTTCTGAAGAACTTATATTTGTCGTTCCTCTGGTCTGGTTGGTATTGGTATTTCAGCAAAATCGGTCGAGTGGTTCAAAAGTTATGAGCAAAACCGTGAATATTAGATTAGTTTTACCTTAAATTCACTCGTTAAAAAAATCCGTTAAACAAGTTTTAAAAACATTGGTAAGTCACAAAAATATTTTACAACGTATTTTTGTCGCTCAAAAATATGTTTACACTAAAAAAAAAAAAAACAAGTCAGAAAGCTAAAGTCGGTCAAGGCCGACCATATAATACCCTACACTAGAGTTTCCTGGAAAATGGGTCCCAGTACACTCAAAGAACTGGAAAACAATTTGTCATAAAAGTTCGTCCAATAAAACTTTTTAATGAAGTTTTCATACATATTACGAAAATTTTCATAAATATAATGAAATGTTTCATACTATGAATATTTATGAAACATTTCATAAATATAATGAAACAGTTTCATTGGACGAACTCTTATGATGAGTTTCATTATATTAATAAAGTTTTTTCTTTGTGTGCACACTGGGCCGAGATGGTAGTTTTTTTGGCAAAAACAAAATTATTAAATTAAAAAAAGCGAATGCACTATTGTATTAAGTATGACTTGCTGCACTTTTCTGTAAGTAATGTAAAAATCGGTACACCCATTCTCTTGGAATGATCCATCAAAGATAAAATATGTATATTTAAATCTCCATATACCGTAATCAAAAAAGCTAACAAATTTATACATTATTTAGATGGGATCTTGTTTTTTTTTTTTGGGATTAATTTATTTGACAAAGGGAAGTACAACATGTAAATGGGTATGAACAGATCTTTTTCCCTATTTTTTTTATGGTTTTTTGATATTTTTATGTAAATTTTGAAAAATTGTTCCATTTGATATAGTTTTTCCAAAATGTTCCGCGATATAATCCAAAAGTTAGGATGCCAAAATGTTCGTTGGCTTACTAGCTTTCAGACTGACCTGCTTTCAGACTGACCTGCTTTTGCCCGTTTTATCATCTGCGTATATAATATCAATAGAAAAGGAGATGAACAAGTCTAAAGTTGTTAAAATAGCCTTTTTTATTGAATTAAATTAATTTTATGAATTAACAATTTTCAAGTTTTTCCTAACCCAATAAACCAAACGATACCGTTATGATATCGAAGCAATATCACCTAGGTGATATTCATTATCATAAGTGATCATCATAAGTCATACGAAAACGATAGTGTTTTCGTTCTAAAGTGTACCTTTCCTTATGATATCGTTTTCCAATGAAAAAGTGATACCGTTTTCGCTATCGGTAGAACGATAGTAGAATCGCCTTAGTCCAGTTTAGTATCGAGAATATATCGTTTTTCCAGGCGATTATGATATGATTGGCAATATCGTAAGTGATATCATTGGCGATTTTTTTAGTGATATCGGTATTTATTATATTATTATATTTTCCATATTAAAATTTAAAAAAAAAAAAAAATGAAAATCCTGAAAATTTATAAAACTATTTACAATTTCACAACAGTCACATTCTTTTTTTAATGTAAAATTTATTAGTGCACAATTTTTTGCAGCAAAAAAATGTTTAATAACAAAATATATTTATATTTTTTATATTTACTAAAAAATTTTAATTTATTTGAAATTGATTTTATGTTTAAACAGCGCTTAGCATTGATACCTTTTCTACGATCTCCACATTCATCGCCTCGTTTTAATGCAAATGATACCTTTCTCTTCCAAACTTCACATATACCTTTTTCTTCCAACTTCAATGAGGTTCATAACAAAAGATTCAGCTCTACGGAATTTATGAAGCATTTTTTCTTTAATATTTTTAGATTTAAGATTTTTCTTTTAAAATACAAATTTTCCAAAAAAATTATGTGTTGTTTGCCGTTTTTAAAATGAAATTATATTTTTGAAATAAAACAAAAACTTTTTGAAGTTTATTTCAAATTTAAATTCCATTTATTTTTTGGATTTCTTTTTTTTAGTAGTTCCTTTAAGTATCATATAGGTAATAACGTTTTCGCTATTATATCGTTCTTGTGCTTATTGGGAAAGTACATATGTACATAATGTTTTTCTATATTAATACGGGATAAAATGAAACCCGGTTACATAAAAACCCGAATACACAAAAAACCGGTTACGAGAAAAACCCGGTTACACGAAAAATATTTTTTTTGATCGTATTAAAATTTGTTTTTAATGCATTGAAAAAAAAATAATTACCCGGTTAGGGTGTCCAGACAGCTTTTTGAAAGAGTGTGGAACTTTTGATAACGATGAGTTAAAAAAGGGGTTTTTTGAAACGGCGTGAAACTTTCTGTAACGATGAGTTTTTAAAAGGGGGTTTTCAAAAAAAAAATATTTTTTCTCATTTTTTTCTAAATTTTATTTCAATTACATTTTTTAAAACGGGCACAAGCTGGCAACTATTATGGAAAGTGTGGATAGGAAGAATAAACTATTGTGGAAAGTGTGGATAGGAAGAATAATTCTGGCCCATACAGTTTTTTGAAAGGGCGTGGAACTTTTGATAACGATGAGTTTAAAAAGGGGGTTTTCATAAAAAAATATTTTATTTTTTCAAATTTTTAATATTTCAATTTCATTTGCCTAAACGGGCACAAGCGGGCGACATTTTTGGAAAGTAGGGATAAAAAGGATAATTTTGGCTCAGACAGTTTTTTAAAAGGGCGTGGAACTTTTGATAACTATGAGTTTAAAAACGGGGTTTACAAAAAAAAAAAAAACAGTTTTTATAAACTCTTATTTCAATTAAATTTTTGAAAACGGGCACAAGCGGGAACATTTTTTGGAAAGTGCGAATAAAAAGGATAATTCTGGCCCAGAGAGTTTTTTGAAAGGGCGTGGAACTTTTGATCACAATGAGTTTTAAAAAATGGGGTTTTTACAAACATTTTTTTATTTTTTTTTTTAATTTTTGGTATTTTAATCCCATTTGCGTACAAGAGGTAAGTTTTTTGAAAGGTGGGGTTAAAAAGGCTAATTCTGGCCCAGACAGTTTTTTGAAAGAGCGAGGAACTTTTGATGAGTTTAAAAAGGGAGTTTTTAGAAAAAAAAAATAATTTTTTCCAATTTTTTATTAGCACTTATTAGAAGTAAATTTTTGAAAACGGGCACAGGCGGGCAACTTTTTTGGAAAGTGCTAATAAAAAGGGTAATTCTGGCCCAGACAGTTTTTTTGAAAGGGCGTGGAACTTTTGATGACGATAAGTTTAAAAAGGGAGTTTTTAAAAAAAGACAAATTTTTTCCAATTTTTTTATAAACTCTTGTTTCAATTCAATTTTTGAAAACGGGCACAAGCGGAAAAGTTTTTTGGAAAGTGGGGATAAATAGGATAATTCTGGCCCAGACAGTTTTTTGAAAGAGCGTGGAACTTTTGATGAGTTTAAAAAGGGAGTTTTCAGAAAAAAAACTATTTTTTTCCAATTTTTTATTAGCCCTTATTAGAAGTAAATTTTTAAAAACGGGCACAGGCGGGCAACTTTTTTGGAAAGTGCTGATAAAAAGGGTAATTCTGGCCCAGACAGTTTTCAAAAAGGGCTTGGAACTTTTTATGACGATGAGTCATAAAATTTTTAATAAGCTCATATTTCAATTCAATTTTTGAAAACGGGCACAAGCGGGTAACTTTTTTGGAAAGTGCTGATACAAAGGATAATTCTGGTCCAGACAGTTTTTTGAAAGGCCGTGGAACTTTCTATAACGATGAATTTTAAAAAGGGGGTTTTCAAAAAAGAAATAATTTTTTTTAATTTTTTTTATAAATTTTATTTAAATTCCATTTTTGAAAACGGGTACAAGCGGGCAACTTTTTTGGAAAGTGTGGATAGAAAGGATAATTCTGGCCCAGACAGTTTTTTAAAAGGGCGTGGAATTTTTGATAACGATGAGTATAAAAAGGGGGTTTTCAAAACAAAAACTATTTTTTTTCAATTTTTTATAAACTTTTTTTCAATTATATTTTGGAAAACGGTATATTCACGTAATTTAAATGAAAATCACTCACGCTCACGCGTGAATCACGTTATTTTTAAACTCTTTTTTCAATTCAATTTTTAAAAACTTTTAAATCACGTGATTTAAATGAAAATCACTTACGCTCACGCGTGAATCACGTTGTTTTTTTGAGTCACGCAAATCACGGGACCAGAGATCATCTCCAATTCAAAAACATAAACAAAAGACAAGTGTCTCTTCATTTGTTTCATCTATAACATCTGTAAATTTTATTAAAAATTAAGTGTCCACCCTCAAACAGTTTCCTTGTAGGTCCGATTCCAAAAAGTTTCAAGTCACTTATTTATTACCCTAATATAGGCTTATATTCTGAATTTCAACAAAATCGATTAACATTTACGACCTGTAGAGACTTTTGGCCAAAAAACCTACCATCTCGGCCCAGTGTGGTGTGTACAAACATGGGCCGATTGGATCTATGTATATTTTGTCAAATCTTTAATAAGTGTAAAAAAAACACCACATTTGAGTGAAAGAGGCTTTCATTTGTTGCCAATAAACCGATTTAACTGAATATGGGGCGAAATTTCATATGGGGCCTAAGTCCGCAAATGGTCCGATTTAGGGATGCCAAACGGGATTGACATTTACAAATCCCGGGATTCGGGATTTTAAAATCCTAATCCCGGGATCCCGGGATTTTTCGGGATCCCGGGATTTTTTGGGATTTCGGGATTTTTCGGGATTTCGGGATTTATTAAAATTAAACTTTTTTACGTTATATTTTTAATAATTTTTTATTTAATTAATTCATAATTATTGAATAATTATCGTAAAGTTTTACATATTTTACACAGAAAAACCGAAAATTTAGGAACAACTATGACCGATTTAAATAGATTCGAGCAATGTCCGTCTGTGAAAGACGCGTTGCAGTCGAATTCAAAAGATTTGAAACTATTTTTTTTTTCGGTCGGCCTCTTTTGTAGACGTGGATATAAAATATTTGTTTTAATAATGATAAAATTGTATTTATAAATTTGTTACAATTTCTTGCGAGGGAATGTCCTCCGCCGATCATTCGTATTAATTGTCCTCTTGGTAGGCGAATAACATTTTAACAGTTTCCTTCCCTTTACGATAAATGTTTACAAATGCAATTATTATGCTTAAGTAACAGAATTTTATCATTATTTAATTTTTTATATCCACGCCCACAAAAAGGGGCGGGACGAGAAAAATGGAATGGCTAGGTGCAACTTAAAAGTGTGCCATTTGCTTAACAAAAGTACAAATTGGTAAAAAATTTTGGGTTTCAGAGGCTGTTTTGGTTATTTAATGGGGAAATTTTCCCCTCATCCGCTTTTACTCATTTACGAACTTAACAAATGGATTACTTAATGATCCCTTATAAATTAAAATCTCTGAAAAATTAAACTGCTTCTTAAAAATGTTGACATATGCATAAATCGGCAGCTAACTGTATATTAGGTTGAAAAAAATGTTCCTTTGTTCGAATTTTAAAATCGTTTGGACCTGTAGGGCTCCATTTAGACATAAAAATCGGAAAGTTTCAAACAAAGTACAAAATGTTTCAATTTGTTCGGATTTTCCGATTTTCAAGTCAAAAAAGGAACACTGCCTCCGACGATTTTTAAATTTGAAAAAAGGAAAATTTGATCCACCCTTCTGTATATTAAGTAATACGCCCTAAAAATTAAATAATTCTACAAAATAGTAAGAGAAATTAATTCCAACTTGCCTTATTTGAATGATATTTCGAAAACCTTTCAAACGATATCCATTTTGTCACCACCGAACAACGAGCACCGGAGAAATAATCTATTTTGGCTACAAAATTTGACAAAAAATCCCGAAATCCCGGGATTTTTCGGGATTTGTCAATCCCGCAAAAACCCGAAAAATCCCGGGATTGAAAAAAATAAATCCCAGGATTCGGATTTACCAATCCCAAAAAATCCCGGGATTTCGGTATTCGGGATTTCCCGTTTGGCATCCCTAGTCCGATTATAATTGAATTTAATAAGTTTATTAAACTTTTTAACTCCGATTTTTGCTGTCGTAAGAAAAGAATAGCGCCACCTTGTAAAATATACTTTAACTTCAATATAGATTCAATAAATCTTAAAATTCAAAAAAATTTACCTAGAGTGTGCTTTCTTGGCATTATACAAAGCTTTTTTAATTTTTTAGGTTAAATTTTTTCCTTTCCTGACAATTCGAAATATAAGTGTTTTTCTACAAAGCTTTTTTAAAATTTTAACGTTTTTGTGTTAAA
Source organism: Pegoplata infirma (assembly GCA_963921195.1). Taxonomy (NCBI): domain Eukaryota; kingdom Metazoa; phylum Arthropoda; class Insecta; order Diptera; family Anthomyiidae; genus Pegoplata; species Pegoplata infirma. The sequence goes on along the minus strand of OY992538.1, from coordinate 191,369,680 downwards.
ATTTGTATTTCCGTTTCCAGAAAAAGTTTCCTATGGTTTAAAAAAATGTAAAATGTGCTTTTCTGGCAATTCGAAAAGCTTTTTCGAATTTTCTTCTTTTAGGTTAATATTTTTATTTCCTTGTCCCTTTAAAGCTTTCAATGCTTACAATTTTTAAGTCAAGACAAACACCTTGTAATTTGAAAGCTTTTTGGAAGTTTTGTTTCTTCTATGGATAAAGCTCAATAGCACGTGCTATTAAAATGAGCAAAAAAATTGCATAAAATCTCAAATGAAAATGTTTTTAAAGTAAAACAAAAAATGAAAAGGAAGACAATGTTAAAGAAAACCAGGAAAGCAAAAAAAAAGGTATCACAACAGCCTCCTATGGCTTGTTTTTTACCATAAAAAGCCGCCTGTAATTCAGTTGTAGGCAAGATATTGCAGGCAAAAGTTATTGTGAACGGGTGAATGGTGTTTCAAAATAATAATAAAAAAAAAAACAGTGATAGTGGAAAAAATAATATAAGCAAAAATATTACACAGTAACTAGTATATAATGTTAATAATACAAAAAGAAATAATAGAAAAAATACAAAAAAATACATATAATAATGAAATTTAAATTGATAAATGAGTTAATTAAAATGATTTAAAAGATTTAAAAGATTAAAAAAATTACAAAATATATAAAAAAAAGTTTTAAAAAATTATAAAAAAAAAATATTTAAAAATACTACTTACTACCTGCCACTTATTATTAATTAATAACAAAAAAACGGTATTTTAGATTGCAAAAACTTAACTTTTATTGTTTGTAGCATATAATTTAAGTACTATATTTTTTTTTATAGTATAATTATCTATTATACTTAAGAGTTTTCTTTTTTATTTATAATATACAAAAAAAATAGTAGTATATATTCTACAGTGTATACCGCGTGCCGCATATTATTGACGCTTATGTCCTTGTGATTCTTTACATTTCCGTTACAACTGTAAAAAATACAAATTCTCTTCTTTTTCTTAAATATTTTTTTTATATTGTGTACCCTACGTAGCAGGATGTGTTTACTATTAAGTTTATCGAAGGATATGAATTTGTTTTTAATAATAGGTTGGATTTATTAAATTTGAATTTTCTAACTAATAAGAAAAGTACTCCTACCTTTATAACATGATTTAATATATAAAAATATACACTGGTTGTCAACAAAATAGAAACGTTTGATAGAACTTCGTATATGATTAAAAGCCATACATATATTTTTCCTTTGATCAATTCTTTGGAAGATATGGGCGTTTAAAACATTGTTTTTTTTTTTGATAATATTGACTTTTAGACAGATTTTAAAAATTTTTATGCTCTGAAACCGTATGTCATACAAAAAAACTTACAAAAACAATATTGTTTATAAAAAAAAAAAAAATTATAAAGATTTAAAATTTAGAAAATTTTTTTTTTTTTTTTTTAAATTGCAACAAAAAATTTTTAAAATTATATTTGAATGTCTTTTTTTTCTGGAAAGGGCACCATGGATTTCCAAAAACAAAATTTTATATTAAAGTTTAGGATGTGCTTTTAACGCTATTAAAATTTCAGAGTGGTGTTTTTTCGTATTGTTGAGTAATAAATTTTCAAAATTTGTTAGATAGCGAAATATTTGATTTTTTTTTTAAATTTTGGCAAAAAATTAAAAATTTAACTTTATCATATTTTTAACTTTTAAGTGCATATTTTTGCATATTTTGGCATAAATTAGCAAAAACACAAATTTAAATTTATTTGTTTTAAAAATATTTCAAATTTTCAAATTGTTTTTCTAATTTTCAAAATAAAAAATTTTAAACATTTTTTGAAACAAATAAATTTCAATTTGTGCTTTTGCTAATTTATGCCAAAATATGCAATTAAAAGTTGAAAATATGCACAAAATATGCAATTAAAACCAAATTTATGCAAAAATATGCATTTTCACCATAATATGCAAAAATATGCAAATTTTTTGATTTGGAAAGCTAATAAGTCTACATCGTTTACAGACTATCGACAAAAAACATGCATTTGCATGGAAATCACATTACCATCACTTACATGGAGAGTCTGCCTGAGGTCACCTTCCGATCTTTATGAAATTTGGATATGTTGTTCAGAACGAAAATTAATTCGACATGTATTTTTTTAGCTGCCCAAACTCATTTTTAGGGGGGGGGTCGATTTGTATAGGGGGAAGTTGACCTTTTTCAGTTTTTTACGATTTACGCCTATTTACTTAAAATTAATATATGCATATTTGGTATCAGATTAAAGGTATTTTAGAGGCTGATCTTGTGCTAACAACGTGCCAAAAAAGATAATATTTTTTGACTTTTTAACAAAAATGTCCTAAAGTTTTGGTATTTTACTCAATATGAAGTTGTGCATGTTTCGACACGTTCTTTGCACACAAAGATAGGTTCTCCAAAGACCTTTCATTTTATATGTAACGTGACTAGGTTTCTTTGCATAATATAGGAGATAAACGTAATAAATCCAACCAATTATTAAAAACAAATTCCGACAAATCAGAAAGATCGTGCAGCTCCCTAAATTCCAGTGAAGCAAAGTGGCAAAGTGTTCACCGATCAGCACTTGTGCGCTTCTAATTAAGAGAAGGCCAAATCTGTCGTGTAGACTCACACGTTCATCCATGTGCCCATTTCTGATAAGACTCGGACGAGGAACAAAGCCGTATATTTTGCTTGCAAGTTTCTAGAGGCATATCAACACATTCAAATACTGTTGGAACCTGTAATGTAGTTTCCAGTCTTATATTTGCAATTCCTTAGAATGTCTCTGTGCTCTGGACCAATATGAGTCGTATGTCAAACTGCTTGGCCATCTCATTTAAAGACGTGCGGCAGTTAAGGGCAGATCTTGTTTTCAGTAACATTGACTCTAAGGACTTAACCGCGGTATGACTGTCAGAATAGATGTCGACTGCGGTTGTAGACAAGACTCAACGAGTTAGAAATTTCCTTTATTGCCATTATCTCTGCCTGATAAACACAGCAATGATCTGGCAATCTTCGAGTCAGGCTCAACCCAAGATCTTCCGAATAGACTTCGAAGCCCACTTATTCGTGTAGATTCAATCCATCTGCATAAAAATTTATGGAGGCTCCAAACTTGGAATGACCCCCCGGATGGTATTATTGTGGTAAAGTGGCGCTCAAAAAGGCTCATAGAGGAAGCACAGTCCACATATCGTGGTATGGACAGTTCCGTCTCTAAAGCAGGCCTGGATACAATGATTCCATACAACAGAATTGGACGTACCACTGCTATAAAACTCAATGAAATGTCGTTTTCCAATGGTTAAAGTTGAAACAATAGTACTTTCTTTTGTTACTATTTTATGTCGAAAAGTACCATAGTACTTTTGTAACTAATTCAATGCTCTCGAAATATTTATCCTTAATTTTAGCTCATAAAATTCCAAATTTATTTTTTTTTTGATATTGGTAATCAGGATTTCAAAATCAATGTCTTTTGATCTGTGAACCGCGGTGGGCGCCATTTCCTATCCGCAGAAGAGTACGGCGAAATACATAAATCAACTTTTTTGTCTCTTTATATATTTTGCGCAAAGATTACCAACATGATTGGGAATTGAACACACAAATGAAGGGATTATCATTTTATTTTAAACATTTAAACATGTCGCCATAAGGCTAGTCTCCCAAATATAAATTTAAGGAAGTTTTGGTAGCATCTTGATTTCAGCATTAAAGTATGCTACATTTTTTATTTATTTTTAATTTCGATTGAAAGCAAATCTAAAGATTTTCTGATGGAGTTTTTTTTCTTAAAGTGGAAGACTGCAAATCTGTGTCGTGAAACCAGAGTTGTATAAGTTGGTACACTAGTTCATTTTTTGGTACTATTTTATTTTGAAAAGTACCGAAGAAATTCTGTAACCCATTAAGTGCTCTCGAAAAATTTATGCGTAATTTTACCTCAAAAATTCCAAAAAATCTTTTTTTGTTTACATTAATAACAAAAAATTGAAAATCAATGCCTTTTCACCTGGGCCCCGTGTTGGGCGCCATTTAGACGTTGTGAGTCTGTTGATAGAAAAACTCTTCTAATTTGTTTTCAAATTAAAATATTCAATTTACATAAAAAAAAAATGCTTAACAACCTTCATTGAAATGTTCTAGTGTAAGGAGCATTTAAAACCCAATCCAAAAATATCCTTGCCGTTATAGGTTTCATGCAAGTCGTCCATGCGGAATGCAATTTATATACTACATACACTCTTCCGTGTTTTGTTAATGCTGTCTGAGGTTTTTGATTCTTATTTTTCTTTGTTTGTGTTTTTAGAGTTTTTTTTTCTGTTGATATTATATGGAACAAAAATATTGTGATGTAGTTGATGAAATTTTTTTTTTTTTTCATTTCCTCAAAGTTTTTGTGCGCTAAAGAAGGTTACATCTACGTACAAGATATGTATTGTATATAATACATACATATAACTAACTGAATATAGAAAAAAAAAATATTTTTAAAAAAATATAAGAGGTCTTTTGTAGGCTCAAAAATAGCATTAACTCAGGTTGCAGTTTTTTTTTTTTTTTTTTAACGATATATGAGGCATTCCACACCAAATGTCCCGCTACAGAAAAACATGTGTCACGTAAATTTCTGAATAGGTTGTTTGGATAGCCCTATATGTAACTAAGAAAATTGCGTTTTTGGTTTTTCAATTTTTCAAAAACCGGGCTTAGGAGGCGTGGTCAAATATTGGAAAAATTTGTGGTCAAATTTGTGGCGAGTTGCCTTTATTAAATATTTATCACATTAAAACGGAATGCACCACAATGTCAAAAATTTACGTTCTTATATAGTTTTGTATGGGCTATCGATTAAAATTTTTTTTTTTGAAAATTTTCAGAACCCGTTCTGAAATTTTCCATTTTTTAAAAAAGTCAATTTATCAAAAATCCGGCCACTTTTTTTTTTTCTTTTTTATTTATTTTTTTAAAAGTGTAGATGTTTGTCCATCCACACAAAAAAAATCAGAAACACGTTCATCTTTTTTTTCGAGAAAATCGCATTTGAACTTTAAATTTCATAACAATTTTGTAATTTGCTTGTATTTCTTTGTGTCAACAGAGCGTATGACGAATATTTATGCAATTAATATTACTCATTCGCAAATTTAAAACAAAGAAATACAAGCAAATAACAAAATTGTTATGAAATTTAAAGTTCAAATGCGATTTTCTCGAAAAAAAAAAGATGAACGTGTTTCTGATTTTTTTTGTGTGGATGGACAAACATCTAAACTTTTAAAAAAATAAATAAAAAAGAAAAAAAAGTGGCCGGATTTTTGATAAATTGACTTTTTTAAAAAATGGAAAATTTCAGAACGGGTTCTGAAAATTTTCCAAAAAAAAAATTTTTAATCGATAGCTCATACAAAACTATAGTTATATATATATAAGAACGTAAATTTTTGACATTGTGGTGCATTCCGTTTTAATGTGATAAATATTTAATAAAGGCAACTCGCCACAAATTTTACCATTTTTCCAATATTTGACCACGCCTCCTAAGCCCAGTTTTCGAAAATTTGAAAAACCAAAAACGCAATTTTCTTAGTTACATATAGGGCTATCCAAACAACCTATTCAGAAATTTACGGGACACATGTTTTTTTTCGCTGGACATTTGGTGTGGAATGCCTCATATGTACTGTATAATATATGTTAGAGCTTACAGTGAGTGAAATAAAATAACTTTTATTATGTTTACACAAAGTTTACAAGGAATTGATTGGGGATAACTTTTACTGCTGTATAAGTGATAACTTCTACTGCTTTTACCTCAACTACTTGAGGTTATACTAGCTTCGTTGATAGCACTAAGGTTGTACACGTAGACTCTGAAGTCCGTTGTGATACCACGGAACTGCAATACGTTTCCCTACTAGACCCTATCGTTAATTAATTTCGCCTGCTTATGAAACTCCTTAGATATTGAGTTTTGACATTCGACAATTCAGAAAGATCAATAAGCTAGATCTCAGTGATGCAGAAAGCCTTACCAGAAAGTGCCGAACAATGGAAGAAAAAGTGTTCAATAGTTTTCAACTCCTCTTCTCCGCAACTCCGGCAAAAGTCTTTCGACTGCACATTTAACCGCGTTGTCTTGTGCTTTCCTACCAGTGTCTGGTAATTATAGCAACCATTGTCGAAATCTTTCCTCTTGGAAGCAATATTGTCTCACACGTCCAACCATTTGCCTATCTTTGATTAGTCTATATCGCGGAACAAAGCCGTAGATTTTGCTTGCAAGTTCCTAGAGGCATACCAACACATTCCACTCTGAGGTCCAGTGGCACCACGGGACTGAAATAGGTTTCCCTACTAATCCCTGCCGTTAAACCAAATTGAGCTTCTTATGAAACTCTTTGGATATGGAGTTTTGATATCCATCAAATCAGAAAGATCATGAAGCTAGATCTCAGGAAGCAGAAAGCCTCACCAGAAAGTGCCGAACAATGGCAGAAAAAGTGTTCTATAGTTTTCAACTCCTCTTCATCCACGCAACTCCGGCAAAAGTCATTCAACGGCACATTTAACCACTCTGTGTGCTTCCCTTTAAGACAGTGTCCGGTAATTATAGCCACCACTGACGAAATATCTCCTCTTGGAAGCAATATCAGCTCACTTGTACGCTTCTGATTGAGAGAAAGCCAAATCTGTCATGTTGTCTCACACGTCCATCGATTCTCCCATCTCTGAATAGTCTCCATCGCAGAACAAAGCCGTAGGTTTTGCTTGCAAGTTTCTAGAGGCATACCAACACATTCCCTGTAAGGTTCCAACAGAACCTTGCAAGCTCAGACCTTGTAAGCTTGCAAGCTCAGACCTTGCAAGCTCATCGGCTTTGCAATTCCCTGGAATATCTCTGTGCCCTGGAACCCATATGAGTCGTTTGTTAAACTGCTTGGCTCATTTAAAGACGTGCGGCAGTTATGGACAGATCTTGTTTTCAGAAACATTGACTCCAGGGACTTGACCGCGACTTCACTGTCAGAATAGATGTTGACTGTGGTTGTAGACAAGACATTGCAACTCATGCAGTCAGCCACTTCCTTTATTGCCAGCATCTCTGCCTGGTAAACACTGCAATGATCTGGCAATCTTCGAGCCAGGCTCAATCTAAGCTCTTCCGAATAGTCTCCAAAGCTCACTTGTTCGTGCAGCCTCGATCCATCCGTGTAAAAATCTGTGCAATCTCCACTACCCGGAATGCCCCTCATCCAAGACTCCCTGGATGGTATCATATTGGTAAAGTGGCACTCAAAAAGGCTAATAGAGGGAGCACAGTCCACATTTTGTGATATTGTTATCATCTTCAAGATCGCGCTATGACCGAATTGCCGACGTAGCCGCATACTCAATATGTCCAATGGTATCAGGTGAAGAAGGATTTCTAGTGCAGCCGTAGTACGAAGAGTACCAGTGATGCACATCGACACCATTCTCTGTACCTCGTGATATAGACACAGTTCGCTTTTGTTTCTTAAGCAGGCCACCATACAATGTTTCTACACAGCAGAATTAGACCCACCACTGCTTTATAGATCCAATGAAAGACTTTAGGGCTAAAGCCCCATCGTTTTCCAATGGCCCTTTTACAGGAATATAAAGCAATCGGTGCTTTTCTTACCCGTTCCTCAATATAACGCCTGTTGTAATTCAACTTCCTATCTAGAAAAATTCCAAGATACTTGGCTCCATCTCAGTAGGTTATTTCAATGCCGTCCAGATAAATATGATCAAAAGCAGGAATCTTCGTTTTCCTTGTCAACAAGCCAAGCTCTGTTTTACTTGGATTAACTCCCAAACCACAGCCTCTTACCCATTTAGACAGATCTTTCAGAGAACTCTGGAGAATCTCCCTTAATGTTGGCAAATGCTTTCCCTTTACCGCTATCGCGACAGCGTCAGCATATGCAACACCATGACATGCTTCTAGAAAGAGCAGCATTGAATTGAGTGCCAGGTTCCAAGGAAGCGGTGAAAAAACACCTCCCTGTGGTGTGCCTCTGTTAACAAATTGGGATATGACAGAAGCTCCTAATTCAGACGTTATACTTCTGTTGACAAGTCGATTTTCCACCATTAAAACGATCCCACACTTCACTCCCAGACCAGATAATGCCACAATTATCGGGTCTGGAATGACATTATGACAAGCCCCGTCCATATCAAGAAATGCCCCCATAGTGTACTCCTTTACCGAAAGTGATCTCTCGATGGTACCAAAGAGCTCATGAAGAGCTGTTTCCGTTGATCTACCCTTGCTGTATGCATGTTGCCTTGTCGAAAGCCACCTTGGGTCAATCACTCTATGCAAATATGAGTCTATCATTCGTTCCATTGTCTTTTAATAGCGTCAAACTGTTATCTGTTTTTCTACAACTTCTTCTACAAGTAGTTATTAAATTCTGATTAATTTTTATTAAAAAATAAAAATTGTTTTATTCGACCTTTAAAATATTATATTTTGAGGATGTTTATTCTGGCTCGAGGTCATTATTTTCTTTACTAATTAAAACCATGATATTCTCATAGCATAATTTTCCAGAAAATTTTTTTTTTGTTTTAAATTTATTTATGTTGGTCATTTTTGCAAGACTTAATCGACACGTGTTTCGGAATTTGTCAAGATTTCATTGTCAAGATTATTTAGCAAAAATAGAAACGATTTACTACAAAGTAGCAAACGAGTCTAATGACAAATCGTTTGTGCACAAACTAGCATATTAATACATATTCGCCTCTATTCGCAATGAGAATTAGAAAGACGAAGAAATAATGACCTCGAGCCAGAATAAACATCCTTAAAATATAGTAGTTATTAAATTTAATGCTTTATATATGTTGAGTTTTCTTAAATATTTAAGTTAAATACATTTGAAAGCGCTTCATTTTTGCCCGACACTGTAATTAAAAATTTAAGAAATTACTTAAGAAATGTGAAAAACTTTTCTCTCAGTGTTCAAATAAATGTATAAAAATATAAAACCCCCGATTAACAAAAAATAAAGAATTGTTTTAGGCGTGATTTTAATGAGTTTAAAAAAGAACAATTTTACATTCTGGGTTCTAATTCTCACATTCAATAGCGATCGAAATTCTACTCGAACGTGCGATTATAAAATTTTTCTGCATGCCTAAAATTATGCCATTTTAATAGCGTCAAACTGTTATCTGTTTTTTCTACAACTTCTTCTAGAAGTAGTTATAAAATTTAATGCTTTATATATGTTGAGTTTTCTTAAATATTTAAGTTAAATAAATATGAAAGTGCTTCATTTTTGCCCGACACTGTTATTCAAAATTTAAGAAATATGAAAAACTTTCCTTTCAGTGTTCAAATAAATGTATAAAAATAAATTTATACACAGGCAAACCCTGATTAACAAAAAATAAAGCAAAGTTTTAGGCGTGATTTGAATGATTTTAAAAAAGAACAATTTTACAATCTGGGATCTATTTCTCGGATTCGTTAGCTATCGAAATTCTATTCGAACGTGTGATTATAAAATTTTTCTGCATGCCTAAAATTATGCTATGATAAATACAAGCTTTTAACATGTTTTCTTTATAGCACTGAAACATAAAAAAAAAAAATATGAAAAGATTGTAATTATCATAGCATAATTTAAGGGTTACAAAAAAAATTGACAAATCGCACGTTCGAGTAGAATTTCGATCACTGCCGACTCCTGGACTCTAGTTCTCGAAGTCAACAGCGATTGAAATTCTATTTGAACGTGCGATTTTAAAATTTTTCTGTATGCCTAAAATTATGCTTTGATAAATACATGATTTTTACATTAACAAATTAAAAAAATCTTGTATTAATTAAAGCATAATTTTAGACAACAAGAAAAATTTTAAAATCGCACGTTCAAGTATTTTTTTTTTTTAAGCCAAACCCACTGAAAGCAGTTGCAAATGCATTTTTTTGCCAATAGTCTGAAAAATATGGACCAAATATCTTTTTGAATCAATAAATTTGCATACAAACGGCATAGATTTTTTTTTGCATATGTTACTGAAAATTGCATATTGATTTTTTTAGTGCATGCATATCGTTTCCCTATGATCGTTAAAATTTTATTTGATTTTTTGTGCAAAAACATAAAATTTAACAATTCTGTTGCTCACTTTTTATCGCCACTGTATATGTACTTAAGGATTATATTATGTATCCTACACGTGTATGTAAACTTTATACTTCATATATGCAAACATAAAAATATAGGCTGTTCCATTCTAAAACAGGCTAAGTCTATAAAGCTAGTTTTAAGATAAATGCCTTTTTTAAAGATATCTCGGAAACGGTATGAGATAGAACTTTGAAACTTTTTAAGATTAAACTCAGTTTTTACTCCTAACAAGGAAAGTACTCCGATCTTTATAAAATGATTTGCCTGAAACTTAAAATATATATAAGAGACAATTCTAAGGTTGGGGTATCTCGGCTTATAGGCCATATCGAGGGGTAAGGGGGTCAAAAAATGGTTTAAAAAATTGCGAAAAATCGTTTTTTGGATTTTTGAGCCACTTATTTTTAAAACAAGTAAAAAAATCAAGAATAGGGGTACTAGGTCTAAACATAGACCGATGTTTTCCATTTTCAATTGGGGCAATAAAGGCTTAAGTTTCAAATTTCTGGTCAATCGATTGAAATTTGCGACCAGTATCGTGTTTACACGGTTTACATAGATAGACGGACGGTCATCGCTAAATCGACTCAAAAAGTGATTCTGAGTAGATCGGTATACGTCAAGGTGGGTCTAGGACTAATATTTCGAATAGTAGCACACAATAGCACAAACTCAATATAATCTGTACCACAGAGCGGTATAGGGTAAAAAAAAAACCTCGAACAACATTTTTCATTTCTGATTATAACTTTTGTTAGGATCGTTCCATCAATAAAAATACTTTACAGAATCTAAGTAAACAAACGATAAATTAAAAAATGCTATTTCCAGCAAAACATGCTATGTCGACTTAGCATATTTTAGAATACAACCATCGACGAGTAAGTGTGTACAAAACCCATTTATAAATAAAGATGCTTTATATTACTTGGTCTGGTGGCAAAATTAAAAAAGACAAGGCTTGGAAAGAATGTCAGGAGACAAAAATAAGTGACAACCAAAAGATTTTATATTGTTTTTTTAATGAAAACGTTTGAAATATATGTACGTTTTAAAATTGTTTGAAATCCTATTAAAGATTTTAATGCGTCACAGCATGTTTTTTGACTGGTAAAACCTTGATGATATATATATTTTTTTTTTTTAAATACCAAAATTCAACAATTTGGTATTTAAAAAAAAAAAAGATTTACATGCCTATTCTCAGTTATGACTGGTTATGACTAATTTTATTATTTTCAAACTTCATATTCCCTGTGTTTGTTGTAAACAAAATCATAAAAAGTCTCAAAATTTAAAATTATTTGTCAATTTTGAGACGATGTGGGTAGCATGTCTTTATTTTTTTGAAATTTTCAAACAAAATTTGAAATTTTTTATGATTGTTTACAACAACCACATGGAAAAAATTGAGTTATGATTGAGTTATGACTTTTTTTGTGAATAGGCCCCTTAAATACTAAAATGTTAGAGCTTATAGGAGTTTTTCTATGCGTTTTGGTAGAAGATGAAAAGGTTTTTCTACTTTTAAACACCTTTAACCACCTCCCATTACAAATGAAATTTTTAAGAAAGTACTTTTACAGAATGTTTTTTCACTGAAGGATCCTACATTGAAAATTTTAAGTTGCTAGAAAAATGTTTAAGTACCAAAAGCACACTTTTTACCCTTTTACACCACTTAGAATCGGAATTTCCAAAAAGCTTTTTCCCAGAATGTTTTTTTTCACCGAAGGAACCTACATTCTGAATTTCAAGCTTCTAGGAGCGTATTTTTAGGATCTGTTTAAAGTAACAAAAGTACACTTTATTAAAATCATTAGAAACGAATTACTGAAGGATCCTACATTCAAACTTTCAAGTTTCTAGGACCATTATTTTAGAAAATATAAAAAGTACCAAAAGTACACTTTTTTACCCCTGAGAAACGAAACTTCCAAAAAGTACTTTTTATACCCTCCACTTAGTGATAGAGGGTATATATAAGTTTGTCATTCCGTTTGTAACTCATCAAAATATCGGTCTGGGACCCCTTAAAGTATATATATGAGGCATTCCACACCAAATGTCCAGCGAAAAAAACATGTGTACCGTAAACTTCTGAATAGGTGATATGGATAGCCCTATATGGAACTTAGAAAATTGCGTTTTTGGTTTTTCAATTTTTCAAAAACTGGGCTAAGGAGGCGTGGTCAAATATTGGAAAAATGGTCAAATTTGTGGCGAGTTGCCTTGATTAAATATTTATCACATTAAAACGGAATGCACCACAATGTCAAAAATTTACGTTCTTATATAGTTTTGTATGGGCTATCGATTAATTTTTTTTTTTTTGGAAAATTTTCAGAACCCGTTCTGAAATTTTCCATTTTTTAAAAAAGTCAATTTATCAAAAATCCGGCCAGTTTTTTTTTTTTCTTTTTTATTTATTTTTTTAAAAGTTTAGATGTTTGTCCATCCACACAAAAAAAATCAGAAACACGTTCACCTTTTTTTTCGAGAAAATCGCATTTGAACTTTAAATTTCAAAACAATTTAGTAATTTGCTTGTATTTTCTTGTGTCAACAGAGCGTATGACGAATATTTATGCAATTAATATTACTCATTCGCAACTTTAAAACAAAGAAATACAAGCAAATAACAAAATTGTTATGAAATTTAAAGTTCAAATGCGATTTTCTCGAAGAAAAAGATGAACGTGTTTCTGATTTTTTTTGTGTGGATGGACAAACATTTAAACTTTTAAAAAAATAAGTAAAAAAGAAAAAAAAGTGGCCGGATTTTTGATGAATTGACTTTTTTAAAAAATGGAAAATTTCAGAACGGGTTCTGAAAATTTTCCAAAAAAAAAAATTTTCATCGATAGCCCATACAAAACTATATAAGAACGTAAATTTTTGACATTGTGGTGCATTCCGTTTTAATGTAATAAATATTTAATCAAGGCAACTCGCCACAAATTTTACCATTTTTCAAATATTTGACCACGCCTCCTAAGCCCAGTTTTCGAAAATTTGAAAAACCAAAAACGCAATTTTCTTAGTTACATATAGGGCTATCCAAACAACCTATTCAGAAATTTACGGGACACATGTTTTTCTGTAGCGGGACATTTGGTGTGGAATGCCTCATATACAGAAACAATAAAAAGTAACAAAAGTACCTACACTTTAAAACCCCGTTAGAAACGAAATTTCTAAAAAGTGATTTTTCCCGAATGTTTTTTTCTGAAGGATCCTACATTTAAAATTTCAAGTTTCTAGGACACTTGTTTTAGGATATATAAAAAGTACCAAAAAACAATTTTTTGCCCCTTTTAAAACTGAATTTCGAAAAAGTACTTTTTTCAGCAGGTTTTTTTTTTCACCGGAGGATCCTTCATTCTAAATTTCAAATGTCTAGAATCAATATTTCAGGAAAAATAATAAGTACCAAAAGTACACTTTTTAAGACGGAACTTCCAAAAAGTTTTTTTTTTCTAAAGTACCAAAAAGTAATTTCTTAAAATGTTTTTTTTTCACCAAAGGATCCTACATTCCAAATTTCAAGCCTCTAGAAGCATTGATTCAGAAAATAGAATAAGTACCAAAATAATACATTTTACCCGTTTTACATCCCTTAAAATCAGAATTTCAAAAAAGTAATTTTTCCAAAATGTTTTTTTTTTTCACCGTAGGATCCATCATTCCAAATTTCAAGTGTCTATTTCAGGAAGTATAATAAGTACCAAAAGCACACTTTTTTACCCGGAACTTCCAAAAAGTTCTTTTTTCAGAACGTTTTTCACTGAAGGATCCTACATTCCAAATGTGCCAAAAATACATTTTTTACCCTTTTACCCCCTTAAGAAACGGAATTTCCAAAAAGTTCTTTTTTTAGAATGTTTTATTTACCGAAGGATCCTACATTCCAAATTTCAAGCCTCCAGGAACATTGATTTAGAATATTAAAAAAAAAGTACCAAAACTACACTTTTTAACCCCTTTACCCTTTTTGAATGAACATTGGCAAAATCCCAGCCTGTGTATATTTTTTTCGCATGGATAACCTACATTCCAAATTTCAAGTCACTATGCCCATTATTTCAGAAAATATTAAAAGTACCAAAAAAGTACACGTTTTTCCCTTTTACACCCTTAGAATCACCATTTACCAAAATCCAGCATTAGTGGATCTATTTTCCGGGAGGTGAACCTACATTTCAAATTTAAAGTTTCTAGGACCATTATTTCAGGAAATATAATAAGTACCAAAAGTACACTTTTTTACACTTTTCGCTCCCTTTGAATCGACATTGGCAAAAATCCAGACCTAGTGGATCGTTTTTAAAATGCGAAAAAGTACGTTTTGTTTAGCGGTTTCACATAGAAGATTTTTATTATAAAATGGCAATAGAAGATTTCTTTATAAAATGGTACTTTTTACAGTACTATGCTTAATAAAATGGTACTTAAATGAAATATGACTATTTTTAAAAATAACGAGATAAAATAAATTTAATCTATTTTTATAAAATTGTACTTTATAAAATGTTTTTTTTTTTTAATAAAATAGTACTTATTTATATAAAATGGTACTTTTACAAAAAAAAAAAACCTTTCTTAGAACTTTATCAGAAGTTTTCTATGAGAATTCAGAAAAATTTAAAATTATTTTTGGAAGTTGGCAAAACTTTAAAAGACAAATCTTGATAAAGTGGTTAGGACAGTTTAAAAATGCAGCTGTCATGCACATTTTAATAAAACTTCTTAAAAAAGTGCCTAAAGAAGTATCATTTCCTTAACAAATTTGTACAAAGAAAACAAAAATATTTTTCCAATTTTTTTTTTTACCATACTGCCGCATTTATATGTCAAAGTTTGTATCAATTTCCGTATCAATGTTATATCTTTTTGGTTTTCTTTCACAGCCGATGAATAATAATAAATCAAAGATATAAAAATACGCATCGTCGATGAGCCAAGGAAAACGCACATGTGTTTTTTAAGCCCTTTAACTAGATTATGAAAGTACTTACTGGGAAGGTTTCTATAAAAAAATGTCTCAAAATCAGAGAATTTTTCTACAGAAAAAATGTCTCAGAATCTGATAATTTTTCGATTGAAAAAATATCTCAGAATCTAAGACTTTTTCGATAGAAAAAATGTTTCAGAATTTGAGAATTTTTGTATAGAAAAACTATCTCAGAATTTGAGAATTTTTGTACAGAAAAAATGTCTCAAAATCTGATACATTTTCTATAGAAAAATTTTCTCAGAACCTGAGAATTTTTCTATAGAAAAAATGTCCCAAAATCAGAGAATTTTTCTATAGAAAAAATTTCTCAGAATCTGAGATATTTTCTATAGAAATGAGAATTTTTCTATAGAAAAACTATCTCAGAATCTGAGAATTTTTGTATAGAAAAAATGTCTCAAAATGTGTTATATATTCTACAGAAAAAAATTATCATAATCTGAGAATTTTTCCGTAAAAAAAATGTCCCAAAATCAGAGAATTTTTCTATAGAAAAAATTTCTCAGAATCTAAGATATTTTCTATAGCAAAAATGTCTTAGAATCTGAGAATTTTTCTATAGAAGAACTATATCAGAATCTGAGAAATTTTGTATGGAAAAAATGTCTCAGAATCTGATAATTTTTCTTTAGAAAAAATTTCTCAGAATCTGATAATTTTTCTATAGAAAAAATGTCTCGGAATCTGATAATTTTTCTATAGAAAAAATGTCTCAGAATCTGATAATTTTTCTATAGAAAAAATGTCTTAGAATCTGATAATTTTTCTATAGAAAAAATGTCTCAGAATCTGAGAATTTTTCTATAGAAAAAATGTCTCAGAATCTGAGAATTTTTCTGCAGAAAAAATGTCTCAGAAACAGTGAATTTTTATAAAGAAAAAATTTCTCAAAATCAGAGAATTTTTCTAAAAAAATTTGTCACAGAATCTGAGAATGTTTCTATTAGAAAAAATGTCTCAGAATCTGATAATTTTTCTACAGAAAAAATGTCTCAGAATCTGAGAATTTTTGTACAGAAAAAATGTTTCAGAATCTAAGAATTTTTCTATAGAAAAAATGTCTTAGAACCTGATAATTTTTCTATAGAAAAAATGTCTCAGATCTGAAAATTTTTCTATAGAAAAAATGTCTCAAAATCTGAGAATTTTTCTGTAGAAAAAATGTCTCAGAATCTGAGATTTTTTTTTTTAGAAAAAATCTCTCAGAACCCGAGAATTATTCTATAGAAAAAATCTTTCAGAATCTGAGTATATTTCTGTAGAAAAAATGCTTCAGAATCTGAGAATTTTTCTATAGAAAAAATGTCTCAGAGTCTGATAATTTTTCTATTGGAAAACTTTTTCAGAATCTAAGAATTTTTTTCAGAATCTGAGAATTTTTCTATAGAAAACATGTGTTAGAGCCCGAGAATTTTCTATAAAAAAATGTCTCAGAATCTGAGAGTTTTTCTATAGAAAAATTGTCTCAAATTCTGTGAATTTTTCTTTAGAAAACTATCTCAGAATCTGAGAATTTTTGTACAGAAAAAATGTTTCAGAATCTAAGAATTTTTCTACAGAAAAAATGTCTCAGAATCCGAGAATTTTTTTTATCGATAAATGTCTCAGAATCTGAGAATTTTTCTATAGAAAAAACAGAATCTGAGTATATTTCTGTAGAAAAAATGCTTCAGAATCTGAGAATTTTTCTATAGAAAAAATGTTTCAGAGTCTGATAATTTTTCTATTGAAAAACTTTCTCAGAATCTAAGAATTTTTCTATAGAAAAATGTCTCAGAATCTGAGAATTTTTCTATAGAAAACATGTGTTAGAGTCCGAGAATTTTCTATAAAAAAAATGTCTCAGAATCTGAGAGTTTTTCTATAGACAAATTGTCTCAAATTCTGTGAACTTTTCTTTAGAAAATTATCTCAGAATCTGAGAATTTTTGTACAGAAAAAATGTTTCAGAATCTAAGAATTTTTCTACAGAAAAAATGTCTCAGAATCTGAGAATTTTTTATCGAAAAATGTATCAGAATCTGAGAATTTTTCTATAGAAAAAAAAACAGAATCTGAGAATATTTCTTAAGAAAAAATGTATCAGAAGCTGGGAATTTTTTTATAGAAAACATGTCTCAGAGTCTGAGAATGTTTCTATAAAAAAAATGTCTCAGAATCTGAGAATTTTTCTATAGAAAAAGTTTCTCAGAATGTTAGAATGTTTCTATAGAAACAATGTCTCAGAATCCGAGAATTTTTTTATAGAAAAAATGTCTCAGAATCTGAGAATTTTTCTATAAAAAAAATTTCTCAGAATCTGAAAATTTTTCTATTAAAAAAATGTGTCAGAATCTGTCAATTTTTGTATAAAAAAATGTCTCAGAATATGAAAATTTTTTTAAAGAAAAAGTTGTCTCAGAATCTGATATTTTTTATATAGAAAAAATGTTTTGAAATTAGAGAATTTTTCTGCCAAAAAATGTCTCGGAATCTACGAAATTTTTCTAGAAAAATTGTTTCAGAATCTAAGAATTTTTCAATAGAAAAATGTCTCAGAACCTGAGAATTGTTGTATAGAAAAAAAAGTCTAAGAATCTGAGAACTTATATATAGAAAAATGTCTCAGAATCTGTGAATTTTTCTAAGGAAAAAATGTCTTAGAATCTGATCATTTTTCTTTTGAAAAATGTCTCAGAATCTAAGACATGTTTTCTATAGAAAACATGTCTCAGAGTCTTACAATTTTTCTATAGAAAGAATATATTAGAATTTTTCTATAAAAAAATGTCTCAAAATCTGAGATTTTTCTATAGAAAAAATTTCTCGGAATCTGAGAATTTTTATATTAAAAAATTACTCAGAATCTGAGAATTTTTTAATACGAAAAATATCTCAGAATCTAAGAATTTTACTATACAAAAAATTATTCTGAGAACTTTTCTATACGGAAAAGGTCTCAGAATCTGAGAATTTCTCTATACCAAAAACGTCTCATGTTTTTTCTATGAAAAAATGTCTCAGCATCTGATAATTTTTCTATAGAAAAAACGACTCAGAATATGAGAATTTTTGGATAGAAAAAATGTCTCAGCATCTATTAATATTTCTATAGAAAAAAATTCTAGAATTTTAAAATTTTTCTATAAGAAAAAAATTTTCAGAATCTGAGAATTTTTCTACTAAAAAATTAAGAATCTGAAAATACGAAAATGTCTCAGAATCTGATCATTTTATTATAGAAAAATATCTCAGAATCTGATAATTTTTCTATAAAGAAATTGTCTCAGAATCTGAGAATTTTTGTAAAGAAAAAATGTCTCAGAATCTGATAATTTTTCTATAGAAAAAATGTCTTAGAATCTGATAATTTTTCTATAGAAAAATGTCTCAGAATCTGAGAATATTTCTATAGAAAAAATGTCTCAGAATCTGAGAATTTTTCTATAGAAAAAATGTTTCAGAAACTGTGAATTTTTATATAGAAAAAATTTCCCAAAATCAGAGAATTTTTCTAAAAAAAATTTGTCACAGAATCTGAGAATGTTTCTATAGAAAAAATGTCTCAGAATCTGATAATTTTTCTATAGAAAAAATGTCACAGAATCTGATAATTTTTCTATAGAAAAAATGTCTTAGAATCTGATAATTTTTCTATAGAATAAATGTCTCAGAATCTGAGAATTTTTCTATAGAAAAAATTTCTCAGAATCTGAGAATTTTTCTATAGAAAAAATGTCTCAGAATCTGAGAATTTTTTTTTTTAAAAATCTCTCAGAACCCGAGAATTTTGCTATAGAAAATTCTTTCAGAATCTGAGTATATTTCTGTAGAAAAAATGTTTCAGAATCTGAGAGTTTTTCTATAGAAAAATTGTCTCAAATTCTGTGAATTTTTCTTTAGAAAACTATCTCAGAATCTGAGAATTTTTGTACAGAAAAAATGTTTTAGAATCTAAGAATTTTTCTACTAAAAAAATGTTTCAGAATCTGAGAATTTTTTATCGAAAAATGTCTCAGAATCTGAGAATTTTTTTATAGAATAAAATAGAATCTGAGAATATTTCTTAAGAAAAAATGTATCAGAAGCTGAGAATTTTTTTATAGAAAACATATCTCAGAGTCTTAGAAGGTTTCTTTAGAAAAAAATTCTCAGAATCTGACAATTTTTCTATAGAATAAATATCTCAGAATCTGAGAATGTTTCTATAAAAAAAATGTCTCAGAATCTGAGAATTTTTCTATAGAAAAAATTTCTCAGAATGTTAGAATGTTTCTATAGAAACAATGTCTCAGAATCCGAGAATTTTTTTATAGAAAAAATGTCTCAGAATCTGAGAATTTTTTTATAGAAAAAATGTCTCAGAATCTGAAAATTTTTCTATAGAAAAATGTCTCAGAATATGAAAATTTGTTTAAAGAGAAAAATGTGTCAGAATTTAAGAATTTTTCTATAGCAAAAATGTTTCAGGGTTTGAAAATTTTTATATAAAAAAAATTTCTCAGAATCTGAAAATTTTTCTATTAAAAAAATGTGTCAGAATATGTCAATTTTTGTATAAAAAAATGTCTCAGAATATGAAAAATTTTTTTAAAGAAAAGTTGTCTCAGAATCTGTCATTTTTTATACAGAAAAAATGTTTTGAAATTAGAAAATTTTTCAGCAGAATTAAATAAAACAAATTTTTTGTAAATTTGTTTTATTTAATCATCTCCTACTGGTCCAATGGTGCGTCCGAGAGAGGTCATTTGTGAGACCGACCCCCATTTATTTTTACCCTACAACATTTTTTCAAAACATACCTACGCCCTATCTCCACTGCCTAAGTAGCCTCCCATACAAATAACAGTTGCAGCAAATTTTATTAAAATGTAATTTTGTATGGGAGCCTACTTAGGGAGTGGAGATAGGGCGTAGGTATGTTTTGATAAAATGTTGCAGGGTAAAAATAAATGGGGGTCGGTCTCACTAATGACCCCTCTCAGACGCACCATTGGACCGGTACAAGCTGATTAAATAAAACAAATTTACAAAAAATAAAAAAAATTGTATGGGAACCGCCTTAACAGTTAAAGATAGAGGGTAGGTGTGTTCAGAGAAAATGTTTGGACTAAAAAAATATTGTGGGTCGGTCATACATTTTGTTGCTCTAAGGGCACTATTAGGGTAGTTAGAGCGGTTGGAACAAATTTGAAAAAATTTTGTTTTGTGTGGGAGCCCCCTTAGAAATTGGAGATAGGGTATTAGTTTGTTCCAAAGAAATGTTAAGACGTAAAAATTAATGGGGGTCGGTCTTATAAAGGACCCCTCTATGACGCACCATTGGAGCAGTAGAAATGATTTTAAGATTGGAAAATTTCAATAAAATTTTTTCAAAAAATTTTAAAAAATAGTAATAATCGTTATCCCATGATCTTCCTGGGCAAAAAATTTGTAGAATTGATAGAAATTTTACACAAAAAATTTTCAAAAAAATCGAAGAGTACAAACATTTTCAAAAATGAGATTTAAATTTTAAAACTTAAAAATCGCATAATATAGCGCTTTTAAGAATTTTCTGGGACTTTTTTTTAGAAAGTACGTAAAAAAACAAAAATTTTGAAAAAAAAAAAATTGAAATTTGGATCATTATTGAAGAAGTTGTGATTAAAAGAAGTTTAAGTAAAGGAACAAACTACCAATTTTTAAAAATTCAATATCTTTTGAACGGGTCATCAAAAAAATCTGAAAATTTACCACGAAGGAGTTTTCGAAGGGTAATAAAAACTGTAAACAAATTGGGAAAATCTAAAAAAAAAGTTTTTCAAAGTGTCCGATTTCACATGGAATGCCCCATAAAGAAAAATGTCTTAGAATCTGAAAATTTTTCTATGGAAAAAATGTCTTAGAATCTGATAATTTTTCTTTTGAAAAATGTCTCAGAATCTGAGACATGTTTTCTATAGAAAACATGTCTCAGAGTCTTACAATTTTTCTATAGAAAAAATATATCAGAATTTTTCTATAAAAAAATGTCTCAAAATCTGAGATTTTTCTATAGAAAAAATTTCTCGGAATCTGAGAATTTTTATATTAAAAAATTACTCAGAATCTGAGAATTTTTTTATACGAAAAATATCTCAGAATCTAAGAATTTTACTATACAAAAAATTATTCTGAGAACTTTTCTATACAGAAAAGGTCTCAGAATCTTAGAATTTTTCTATACCAAAAACGTCTCATGTTTTTTCTATAAAAAAATGTCTCAGCATCTGAGAATTTTTCTATAGAAAAAACGACTCAGAATCTGAGAATTTTTGGATAGAAAAAAGGTATCATGAATCTATTAATTTTTCTATAGAAAAAATTTCTAGAATCTTAAAATTTTTCTATAGGAAAAAATTTTTCAGAATCTGAGAATTTTTCTAATAAAAAATTAAGAATCTGAAAATACGAAAATGTCTCAGAATCTGATCATTTTATTATAGAAAAATATCTCAGAATCTGATAAATTTTTCTATAAAGAAATTGTCTCAGAATCTGAGAATTTTTGTAAAGAAAAAATATCTTTAGAATCTTAGAATTTTTGTAAAGCAAAAATGTCTCAGAATCTGACAATTTTTCTTCGAATCTGAGAGGTTTTCTAACGAAATAATATCTCAGAGAATCAGAGAATTTTTCTACAGAAAAAAATGCCTCAGTATCTAATAATTTTTCTATAGAAAAAATTTCTAGAATCTTAAAATTTTTCTATAGGAAATTATTTTTCAGAATCTGAGTATTTTTCTACTAAAAAATTGTCTCATTTTTTAGTAAAATTTTTTCATTGGGAAAAATTGTCCCAGAATCTGAAAATTTGTCCACAGAAAAAATTTCTCAGAATCTGAAAATTTTTCTGCAGAAAAAAAAAAATGTTTTAGAATCTGGAAAATATTGGAATTATCTCTAAATTTTAAGAAAATTTGGATTTTCCTAAAAAAATAAAAAACCTTATAAGTGTTTGTGTTAACGTAGCGATGTTATAATAAATAATGTCAAATTAAAAAAAAAAAAAAAATGAATTTAATTCACTTCTACATTTCATATTGATGCCAAGTGTAACGAGTATTATAAATGCACAATACATAATAAAAAAAAAATTTAAATTAAATAAATCTAGCACAAGTATCAATAGCAAATATTAAAAAAAAAAACAAAAATAACAAAAACAACTAAAAAATCAAATTAAATTAACCGTGAACTTGTATAATCGTTACGTATACGTTATACTACGTCTAACCAGATATTCCGTTCCAATAAAATGAACATTAACAACAACAATCATTGAATTGTATAGAGTGTGTGTTTACGAATGAGTGATCGCGTTGCTATTAGTTCAGCAGCAGGCCGTTATGCTCGTGTGAGTCCGTCGCCGGGTCGTGGTTCAAAAATTGCCTATTCACCATGTCCGCTGTTCGATGCACACGATGTAGAATTGGGTGGAAATTGTTTGGCCATACCAATGTCATCCTTAAATCCACAAGGACATTCACAACAGCACCAACAGCAGCAGCAGCAACAACAACAGCAGCAACAGCAACACCAACAACGTCAACAATCAAAGTCTTCAAAACAAAATGGAAATAACAACAATAACAACATAAATCACAATAACAACAATCACACCAACAAAAAAGGTAAGATTTAAATGAAATTTTTTAAATATATTTTTATTTTTTTATTTCCGTTTTCTTTTATTTCCTTTTCCCGTTTCTTTTGTGTTTTTTACTTGTTAAAAATACATACAGGTGGTATGAGTGTTGATCATATTTTATATTAAGTATACGCCATGTGCTGAAAAAAATATATATGTATGTCAGGCCTTTTTTGTTTGTTTGTTGAGGTGTCAATGTGGCCAGATGTCCTCAAAAATAACCAAAGTGGATCCAACATGCAAATAAACCAAGATAGAAAAAGTCTCAGATTCTGAGACATTTTTTCTATATAGAAAAAGTCTCAGATTCTGAGACATTTTTTCTATATAGAAAAAGTCTCAGATTCTGAGACATTTTTTCTATATAGAAAAAGTCTCAGATTCTGAGACATTTTTTCTATATAGAAAAAGTCTCAGATTCTGAGACATTTTTTCTATATAGAAAAAGTCTCAGATTCTGAGACATTTTTTCTATATAGAAAAAGTCTCAGATTCTGAGACATTTTTTCTATATAGAAAAAGTCTCAGATTCTGAGACATTTTTTCTATATAGAAAAAGTCTCAGATTCTGAGACATTTTTTCTATATAGAAAAAGTCTCAGATTCTGAGA
The DNA here is from genome assembly GCA_963921195.1 of Pegoplata infirma. NCBI lineage: Eukaryota > Metazoa > Arthropoda > Insecta > Diptera > Anthomyiidae > Pegoplata > Pegoplata infirma. Next base: position 191,346,187 of record OY992538.1, on the reverse strand, counting down.
CATTTTTATACCCTCCAACTACAGTATGAGGGTATACTCACTTTGTCATTCCGTGTGTAACGCATCAAAATATCGGTCTAGGACCCCATAAAGTATATATATTTATGATCAGTGATCGATTCTAAGACATTCTAGCGATGTCCGTCCGTCCGTCCGTCCGTCTGTCCGTCCGTCTGTCTGTCTGTCCGTCTGTCCGTCTGTCCGTCTGTCCGTCTGTCCGTCTGTAGTTAACACGATGCAGTCCAAAATAAAAGAGCTAGACTCCCGACATTGGGCACGAATATGTCTAATGTTCCTAGGCAGGTTAAGTTCGTAAAGGAGCAAAATCGGTCTAGGGGGAAAAAAGTTCCCCCTTGAGGATTTAAACCAACCTCTGAAAAATACCATATTTTTACATGATTTTCTTTGTTTTTGTTTAACAAATGCAACATTTTTATGCTACAAGAAGTTCAAAATCCTGCATTTGGACCCACAGAATTAAATAAAGGCGTTTTTTCTGTCCGCCACCCCCCCTCCCCTTTTATGGGCGAGGAATATTTTTTTTTTAAATAAACTTGTATTTTTTTTACAGCAAAAAGTATACGAATGAATTCTTAAATACATATTCGAGAAGAAATGACCCCCCCCAATTACCACTACCGACCCCCCAAAAAAACAAAACGCCCCTGCAATTTTTTTTTTATTTATTTGCATGTTGGAGGGTATAACAGATTCGGCACGGCCGAATTTAACACTCTCACTTGTTTCTATATAGAAAAAGTCTCAGATTCTGAGACATTTTTTCTATATAGAAAAAGTCTCAGATTCTGAGACATTTTTTCTATATAGAAAAAGTCTCAGATTCTGAGACATTTTTTCTATATAGAAAAAGTCTCAGATTCTGAGACATTTTTTCTATATAGAAAAAGTCTCAGATTCTGAGACATTTTTTCTATATAGAAAAAGTCTCAGATATAGAAAAAGTCTCAGATTCTGAGACATTTTTTCTATATAGAAAAAGTCTCAGATTCTCAGATTCTGAGACATTTTTTCTATATAGAAAAAGTCTCAGATTCTGAGACATTTTTTCTATATAGAAAAAGTCTCAGATTCTGAGACATTTTTTCTATATAGAAAAAGTCTCAGATTCTGAGACATTTTTTCTATATAGAAAAAGTCTCAGATTCTGAGACATTTTTTCTATATAGAAAAAGTCTCAGATTTTGAGACATTTTTTCTATATAGAAAAAGTCTCAGATTTTGAGACATTTTTTCTATATAGAAAAAGTCTCAGATTCTGAGACATTTTTTCTATACAGAAAAAGTCTCAGATTCTGAGACATTTTTTCTATATAGAAAAAGTCTCAGATTCTGAGACATTTTTTCTATATAGAAAAAGTCTCAGATTCTGAGACATTTTTTCTATATAGAAAAAGTCTCAGATTCTGAGACATTTTTTCTATATAGAAAAAGTCTCAGATTCTGAGACATTTTTTCTATATAGAAAAAGTCTCAGATTCTGAGACATTTTTTCTATATAGAAAAAGTCTCAGATTCTGAGACATTTTTTCTATATAGAAAAAGTCTCAGATTCTGAGACATTTTTTCTATATAGAAAAAGTCTCAGATTCTGAGACATTTTTTCTATATAGAAAAAGTCTCAGATTCTGAGACATTTTTTCTATATAGAAAAAGTCTCAGATTCTGAGACATTTTTGCTATATAGAAAAAGTCTCAGATTTTGAGACATTTTTTCTATATAGAAAAAGTCTCAGATTCTGAGACATTTTTTCTATATAGAAAAAGTCTCAGATTCTGAGACATTTTTTCTATATAGAAAAATTTTAAGATTCTGGAACGTTTTTCTGTATAGAAAATTTCTCAGATTCTGAGACATTTTTTCTATATAAAAAAATTCTTAGATTCTGAGACATTTTTTCTATATAGAAAAATTCTCAGATTCTGAGACATTTTTTCTATATAGAAAAATTCTCAGATTCTGAGATATTTTTTTCTACATAGAAAAATTCTCAGATTCTGAGACATTTTTTCTATATAGGGAAATTTTCAGATTCTGAGGCATTTTTTTCTATATAGAAAAATTTTCTTTATAGAAAAATTCTCAGATTCTAAAACATTTTTCTGAGATTCTTTTATAGAGAAAAATTCTTAGATTCTGATACATAATTTTCTATTTAGAAAATTTATTCTATTTAGAACAATTCTCAGATTCTGACACATTTTTTTTATATATAAAAAAATTCTCAGATTCTGAGCCATTTATTCTATATAGAAAAATTCTCATTTTCAGATTCTGAAACATTTTTTCTATATTGAAAAATCATCAGATTCTAATATATTTCTCTATGTAGAAAACTTCTCAGATTCTGAGACAGAAAAATTGTAAGATTCTGAGACATTTTTTGTATATAGAAAATTCTCAAATTCTGATACATTTTTTCTATATAGAAAAATTCTAAGATTCTGAGACATTTTTCCTATATAGAAAAATCCTCAGATTCTGAGACATTATTTCTATATAGGAGAATTCTCAGAATCTTGAAATTTGGCACGAATATGTCTAATGGTCATAGGCTGGTTAATAGGGCTGTCAAACGGGATCGGTTTTTTAAAATCCCGGGATTCGGGATTTGAAAATCGAAATCCCGGGATCCCGGGATTTTTCGGGATCACGGGATTTTTCGGGATCCCGGGATTTTCGGGATTCCGGGATTTTTTGAGATTAAATTTCTTTGATTATAAAAGTAAAAAAAATAGTAGACTCTTTATGTTTCAATTTTATTGTGCAAATTAAGGGGGCAGTAAGTTGTGGGTTTGATTCCCACGAAACCCCTTGGGTCGAATTCGCTACAACGGAATTATTAAAAAAATTATTTATAATTATTCTGATTGTTATTTAAAGGTAATTTAAAAATTAAGTATACGCCACTTATACAGTTTTCAAGTAGTTATTATTAAATATTTATCAAGGAACTAAAAAATCCTTGAGGGGTTTGTTATGGAAAATGACAACATTTATTTGTTTTTAATTCATCCCATTCCGATTTTGGTTCTTGCTCTGTATAATTTTAAAACTAATTTAAAGAAAATTTAAAATAATAAAAACATTTAGGCTGGAAATGCTCAATGCTCCGTTTAAATTAACTCTCCGTTAAATTTAACTTTTTCATACAAATTTTGACATAAGGCTCCGTTAAATCGGCATTTAGCAGCTAACTTTTCATTGAGTAAACCGCCCTTAAAGGAGAAAAGTAATAATATAAAAAAGTTTTTTTTCCAATTTTGAACGTTCGGGAAAATTGTTATTCTCCTACGCCTAAAACTTATGTGGTACAAATTTGAGGCCAATCAGATTAAATTTCCCTTCGATCAAAGTTTCGGTTTTTTAGAAAATTTTCGCCAAAACCTGCAAACTTTGGTCAAAGTGGCTTAATGGTTAGTGCGTTAGACTATTATTCAGCAAGCCTGGGTAGAATTCTCAGCTCAGCCAAATTCGCAGCCAGCTACCTTATAAATTAAAAAAAATTTGAGTTTTAATTTGTTTCTGTAAATGTAACAATAATTGAACAAATTTGTATTTTTAAAAATAAATTCTCATACATTTTTAATATTTCAAAAATCCCGGGATTCGATCTTAAAAATCCCGGGATTCGGGATTCATTTTATGACCAAAATCCCGGGATTTCGGGATTCGGGATTTCGGGATTGACAGCCCTACTGGTTAAGTTCGAAGATGGGCAAAATCGGAACAGGGGGGGGGGAGTTCCCCCTTAAGGAACTAAACCAACCTAAAAAAAATCCATTTTTACAAGGTTTTTTAAACTTTTATTAGGCAAAATAAACTTTTTTTACAAAAGAAGTTTGACATTCTTCAGTTAGACCCAGGGGATTAGATTTTTTTTTTGCCCGCCCCCATTTGTGGGCGTGGATATGAAAAATGTATTTAAATGATGGTAAAGGTGTATTAGTTTAGGGAAGGAAGTATAATAAATGAACTTATAAACATATATCGCGAGAAAAAAAGTGTACCCAATGACCCCTTTTTGTAATTTTTTTTTTTTTCTTAAACTCAAAGGGTTTCGCGGGTGTGAGTCAACGTAGGTGAGAGTAAAGCTTTTGTAAGTGCACGTGAGTTTTAGAAGTGTTTAATTTACTCACGTGATTGTCAGTGACTGTGAGTAGAAAAAAAAAATATAATCGTGAGTGAGTGTCAATCGTCAGTCATACCATCTTAGGATTTGAAATATTTAATTATTATTAATCATACGCCTTAATAACAAAATTTTCTTGTAATAACCGTACAATGTTTATATTGCTCTTAAATTACTACTTACGTTAATTCTGTCAAAATAACATTATTAAGTCCAGTGACACTTACCTAAAAAGAAATAATAAAATATAAAATTAGTAAATATTTCGAAAATTTGGGGATATGTCTTTAAATGGACATCAAGTGATTTTTATGAAATTTGGCTAAGCTGAAAGAATTTTGTTCATTATAGTTATGATAACGTTCGTTACAATCTATGAACATTCATTAGAAATCAGCCAATGATAGTTTTTTCATTGGATGAATGAATTTTTTTCAAAAAATTGATGAAAAATTTATTTGCAATACTGAATATGAGGCATTCCACACCAAATGTCCAGCTACAGAAAAACATGTGTCCCGTAAATTTCTGAATAGGTTGTTTGGATACCCCTATATGTAACTAAGAAAATTGCGTTTTTGGTTTTTCAAATTTTCGAAAACTGGGCTTAGGAGGCGTGGTCAAATATTGAAAAAATGGTAAAATTTGTGTCGAGTTGTCTTGATTAAATATTTATCACATTAAAACGAAATGCGCCACAATGTCAAAAATTTACGTTCTTATATAGTTTTGTATGGGCTATCGATTAAAAATTCTTTTTTTGGAAAATTTTCAGAACCCGTTCTGAAATTTTCCATTTTTTTAAAAAGTCAATTTATCAAAAATCCGGCCACTTTTTTTTCTTTTTTATTTATTTTTTTAAAAGTTTAGATGTTTGTCCATCCACACAAAAAAATCAGAAACACGTTCATCTTTTTTTCGAGAAAATCGCATTTGAACTTTAAATTTCATAACAATTTTGTTATTTGCTTGTATTTCTTTGTTTTAAAGTTGCGAATGAGTAATATTAATTGCATAAATATTCGTCATACGCTCTGTTGACACAAAGAAACACAAGCAAATAACAAAATTGTTATGAAATTTAAAGTTCAAATGCGATTTTCTCGAAAAAAAGATGAACGTGTTTCTGATTTTTTTTGTGTGGATGGACAAACATCTAAACTTTTAAAAAAATAAATAAAAAAGAAAAAAAAAAAGTGGCCGGATTTTTGATAAATTGACTTTTTTAAAAAATGGAAAATTTCAGAACGGGTTCTGAAAATTTAAAAAAAAAAAAAATTTTAATCGATAGCCCATACAAAACTATATATGAACGTAAATTTTTGACATTGTGGTGCATTCCGTTTTAATGTGATAAATATTTAATCAAGGCAACTCGCCACAAATTGTACCATTTTTTCAATATTTGACCACGCCTCCTGAGCCCAGTTTTCGAAAATTTGAAAAACCAAAAACGCAATTTTCTTAGTTACATATAGGGCTATCCAAACAACCTATTCAGAAATTTACGGGACACATGTTTTTTTTCGCTGGACATTTGGTGTGGAATGCCTCATATGTTCCTACATAGAAACAAAATTCTCATATAACAAAATTCTCATAATGTAACACATTTTTTCTACATAGAAAAATTCTCAGATTCTGAGACAGATTATGAGACATTTTTTCTATGTAGAAAAATTTTTAGATTCTGAGATATTTTTTTCCATATAAAAACATTCCCAGATTCTAAGACATTTTTTCTATATAGAAAAATTTTCAGATTCTGACACATTTTTTCTATATAGAAAACTTGTCAGACTGTTGGATTTCTATATAAAAAAATCCTCAGATTCTGAGACATTTTTTGTATATAGAAAAATTCTCAGATTCTGAGGAATTTTTTCTATATAGAAAAATTCTCAGATTCTGAGACATTTTTCGTTTTTAGAAAAATTCTCAGATTCTGAGACATTTTTCGTTTTTAGAAAAATTCTCAGATTCTGAGACATTTTAACTACCCAGGTAAAAATCGACACGTATGTACACATATGGACATATATGAGTTGATGTATGAACATGTATGATGTCATATGAAACATATATGAACATGTGTGGTACATATGTTAGCATATGTGGAATCATACGTTAATACAAGTGCAATGTTTGGAGTCATATATGAAGACATATCACAGCACCTCCGTTACTGTATCATTTATTGTCACAAACATGGTAATACATTGATTTCGGTAATTGTTTCAAAATTACTGGCATTCATACTTTTTTTGTCGAATTCAACATGTAGATTTTAAAGGATTGCAGTGAAAAGTTTACATTTTATTTGCGTTTTGAGAGAAATTAGGGAACGAATACATTCATTGACGCACATTCACCTTTGTCTTGTATTCATATTCTTTTAGTTATGGCAGTTATTATTATATTTTATTTTAGTTTAAGGAAGAAAATAGGAATACAGAACTTGGCCTTTATCCCTAAAAACATAAAAGGACGAAAAAATTAACCAATAAATCATTTCATCTACATTTCACATCGGACCTCAGAGCATGAGTGTTCTGACGTGAAACGTAAAAAGCCACTCACATAAACCATTTTTTAAAAACATTCGCGGCTAAGGGAACAATGTAAAACCCCCTTTATTCTTGCAAAATGCCAAAAAGTCTATTAAAAAAATTCACGAGCATTTTTTAGAAGTACATATATGTTTAATGTTAAAAATCTGTAATTTTTATTATTAAAAACCTCGAAATATTTTTTAAAGTCCTTTTTGATAACAAACATTTATAAAAGAAAATGTATTTTTTTTATTTATAAATTTGTTTCCTACTGTTTGTTTTTATTTTTTTCTTTGTATCTGTTGTCAAAACTTTTATATTTTTTTTTCATAATTTCGAAAACTTCAAAAAAAAATTGTCACATATTTGATAAATTAGTTTAGCAAAATAGTTTTTTATACAGAATTTGCGGAAAATAAAAGGTAATAATTAAATGTTAATAAAATTAAGATAAATCTTCTAATAATTATGTTTCTTATTTACAGCTTTGTTAATTTATATATCTTTTTGGTATGAGGCCGAAACCATGGCAAGAATTCAACATTTCAAGATGAAAAGCGTAACCAATGAAAACCACAGCGTCACCAATGAAAACCACATGAATTCGACCACTAAGTTAAAACCAATATCAATCCTCAAATCTGCTTTGGACAGGATGTGTAAGATACGCCAATTTTCAATATAATATTTTCTTAATTATTTTTAATACGTATGAAATTTATCTTGTAGTTTAACTTTTTAAAATCAATTTTATTAAACAATAAACTATTTTTTTAAGAATTATATTGTTTTTTATGCTATAACGCATGCAAAAGAATAAAAAATTATATGAAATTATTATGCATATGAAAATATATGCGAACATATATGAACATGTATGCTCATATGTCTTCATATTACCTCAATTTTCGTCCATGCACATATATGGGTGGTCATACATGTTCATATGTGTACATACGTGATGATTTCTAACCGGGTACATAAAAAAATTCTGAGACATTTTTTTCTATAAAAAAATTCTCAGATTCTGAGATATTTTTTCTTCATAAAAAAATTCTCAGATTCTGAGACATTTTTTCTATATAGAAAAATTCTCAGATTCTGAGACATTTCTTCTATATAGAAAAATTCTCCGATTCCGAGACATTTTTTCTATATAGAAAAATTCTCAGATTCTGAGAAGTTTTTTCTATATAAAAGAAAAATTCTGAGACATTTCTTCTCCGATTCCGAGACATTTTTTCTTTACAGAAAAATTCTCAGATTCTGAGAAGTTTTTTCTATATAAAAGAAAAATTCTTAGATTCTGAAACAATTTTGTATAAAGAAAAATTCTCATATTCTCAGACATTTTTTCTATAAAGATAAGTTCTCAGATTCTTGAACATTTTTTTGTATATAAAAAAAATGCCAGATTCTGAGACAATTTTTCTATATAGAAAAATTCTCAGATTCTGAATTATTTTTCCGTATAAAAAAAATTTTTAGATTCTAGGATATTTTTTACATAAAATAAAAACTTCTTTAAAATTCCTAAAAAATTCTTTAGAATCTCCCTGAAATTCCCCCTGCACCCTATTGAGGTTTTGTTAGCATTTTGATAGACTAAATACCCCTAAATTGTGGGGGATTAATTTAAAAGCCTGGCAACCTTGGTTAAGGTGGTATTTGTTTATGGTTTCGTTTTTTTTATACCCTCCACTCTAGTGATAGAGGGTATATATAAGTTTGTCATTCCGTTTGTAACACCTCGAAATATTGGTCTAGGACCCCATAAAGTATATATATTCATGATCCTCGATCGATTTTAAGACGATCTAGCGATGTCCGTCCGTCCGTCCGTCCGTCCGTCCGTCCGTCCGTCCGTCCGTCCGTCTGTCCGTCTGTCTGTCTGTCTGTCTGTATGTCTGTTGAAAACACGCTAACTTTTGAAAGACTTTACGGAGGCTCCTGAAGTTTGGCATATATGTTGGACATTTACCTGGTCAGGTTGGTATTGCAATCCAGCGATATCGGTCCAGTGGTTCAAAAGTTATAAGCAAGTGAGTGAATTTCGGCAAGGGATTTTCTGGAATTTACGAGATAAAACACACTGTAACTTTCGAACGGAAATTCTGAGAGTGCTGAAGTGTGGCATATATATTTACCGTTCCTCTGGTCCAGCTCGTTTTAAATTTCAGCCAAATCGGTCCGGCGGTTCAAAAGTTATTAGCAAAACCGTAAATTTCAGATTAGTTCACCTTAAATTCACGTGTTGAAAACCCGTTAAACATGTTTTAAAAACATTTGTAAGTCAGAAAAATATTTTAAAAGGTATTTTTGGCACACAAAAATATTTTTACACTAAACCAAAAAAAAAAAAATACACTTAAAAAAAAAAGTTTACACTCAAAAAAAATTTTACACTCAAAAAAAAAATTGGTAAATTATTTTTTTTTTTTTTTCAAAAATTAACAAAAAAAAGTTTTTTTACACAAAAACAAAAAAAAAAAAAAAATACACTCAAAAAAAATTTTACACTCAAAAAAAAAAAATTAGTATTTTTTTTTTTTTTTCAAAAATTAATAAAAAAAAGTTTTTTTACAGAAAATAAAATATTTCTAACCAAAAAACAGTTTACACTTAAAAAAAATTTTACACTCAAAAAAAAATTGGTAAATTATTTTTTTTTATTTTTCAAAAATTAACAAAAAAAGTTTTTTTACACTAAAACAAAAAAAAAAAATACACTCAAAAAAAAAATTAGTATTTTTTTTTTTTTTTCAAAAATTAATAAAAAAAAGTTTTTTTACAGAAAGTAAAATATTTCTAACCAAAAATGTTATTTTTTTCACGTTAGAAAATTTACTATCACTTAAAAAGGGCATTGTGGAGGGTATTCATAGATTCGGCCAAGTCGAATTTAACTTTTCTACTTGTTTTTGTTTGTAATTTCTTTGTAAAGAAAAATACTTTTCATAAATTATTTTTCTTTTATACATGCACAAATAAATACGAATTTTAAAGTTTTTTTTAATCGAATTTTAATTCAAAGCTTTGATTGGCCAAGCAAATAATGGGTTTTGTATGCAAACAAAGTTTTTTCAAATAAAGGTATTTAAATTTAGGTAATTAAATTAAATTGAGTTGCATTAATATTTTATAAAATTTTAAAAGAGCCAAAAGCTACGAAACAAAAAAATGTGGAATTTTGTTGAGGTAGTTATATAAATTACCTAAGTATTATTAAAAATCTTAGGTAACTTAAACTTAGGCAACGTACACTTAGGTAACTTATACTTAGGTAACTTAAACTTAGGTAAATTAAACTTAGGTAATTTAAAATTGTAAACTTTTTTTGTTGTTTGTTGTAAAAAACTATTTTTGGTACTTTTGTGTTAATGTTTGTTCCCAGAAACCGCGGGTTAAGTGTGGTGACTATTAGGATGGCTCGTTTTTGGGCTTTTCTCTCTGATCAAATTCTAATACCCGCCAAAAGTGTCGGTCCCCTAAGGGTAACTCACATGCAAAATATCACTCCGATCGGAGTTTATCTTCTGTCTCCATTTTGAGCCTCAAAATTGGGGTTTTTGCAAAAAAGGACTTTTTAAGCAAAAAATAAAAAAATTTTAAGTTTTTTTATTAAAATAATTAAAAAATTATTTTTGTATAATATTCGATCGTAAATACTTAAATATGAAATTTAAAAATTTTACGATATCATTAACCCGTTCAAACTTGATACCAAAAAAATGGCATGGTTTTGGGGGCGTTCTCAAAACACCTTTTTTCAAAATTTGAAAATTATATTGAAAAAAAATTTAAAATATATAATTTTTTCTTTCTGAATTCATTAAGAACACCTTGGAGAAGCAAAATGTGAAAAATGGCGGATATCCGTCGAGCCACTTTTCGGGAATCGCGGGGGGAAGTTAGCGGATTTCAAGGAAATGTTGGTTTTATCAATAATTTGGATTAATAAAATCTCATAAATTTCTTTTTTGGGAAAATTAACGGGTTTTTGGTGTCGTGGCATTCTATTGAATAACTTTAAGTCTGTAGTGAAATCTTACCGATCTTGGACGCTTTTAACCCACATTGGCTGGGGGTCAAAAATGACCCCTGCAGAAGATTTGAAGTTTAGAGCTTAAATTTTGTACAATAAACAAGTATAAAACGGCTTTTGTGTTTTGTACCCCTACTATTATTTCATATTAATAGATTATCTTTACAAAAATCGTTAACCCTTCTTCGTAGGGGGTCGAAAATGACCCATTCACTAAAAAATATATATTTTTTATAAAAAATTAATTTGTGGCAATCTATTAGATAACTTTAAATCAGCCCTAAAATCTTACCTATTTAAGATATATTAAACCCATATTGGCCAGGGGTCAAAAATGACCCAAGAAAAAACTTTTAGGCATAGTGCTTGAATTTTTTGATATCAACAAAATATATATTTTTTACTGAATGTGTCATTTTTGACCCCCTTCCAAGAAGGGTTAACGATTTTTTTAAAGATAATATATTAATACGAAATTATAGTTTGGGAAAATAGCACAGAAGCCATTTTTATACTTGTTTATAGCACAAAATGTAAGTACTAAACTTCAAATTTTCTGCTGGGGTCATATTCGACCCCCAGCCAATGTGGGTTAAAGGCGTCCTAGATCGGTAAGATATCACTACAGACTTAAAGTTATATAATAGAATGCCACGACACCAAAAACCCGTTAATTTTCCCAAAAATGAAATTTATAAGATTTTATTAATCCGAATTATTGATAAAACCTACATTTCCTTGAAATCCGCTAAATTCCCCCCGCGATTCCCGAAAAGTGGCCCGACGGATATCCGCCATATTTCACATTTTTCTTCCCCAAGGTGTTCTTAATGAATTCAGAAAGAAAAAATTATATATTTTTAATTTTTTTTTTTCAATAAAATTTTCAAATTTTGAAAAAAGGTGTTTTGAGAACGCCCCCAAAACATGCCATTTTTTTGGTATCAAGTTTGAACGGGTTAATGATATCGTAAAATTTTTAAATTTCATATTTAAGTATTTACGATCGAATATTATACAAAAATATTTTTTTAATTATTTTAATAAAAAAAAAACTTTAAAAATTTTTTTTTTATTTTTTGTTTAAAAAGTCCTTTTTTGCAAAAACCCCAATTTTGAGGCTCAAAGTGGAGACAGAAGATAAACTCCGATCGGAGTCATATTTTGCATGTGAGTTACCCTTAGGGACCGACACTTTTGGCGGGTATTAGAAATTGATCAGAGAGAAAAGCCCAAAAACGATCCACCCTAGTGACTAACACTTAATTGCCAGTATGCCCTCAAAACTGAATTCCAAGGCCTGGTCTATGTCTTTAAAAAATTTCTACCAATTAAATTTAAATTAATTTTCACTTCAATATTAATAAATAATCTATTTTCTATTTTTATTAAAAAAAATCGTTAAAATATATTTACTACCTTGATATCAATTAAAAAATACAATATATATATACAATATATTCAATAAAAACGTTGTTACTATTTCTATCCTGCATTTATAAACAGTGACTCATAACTTATGTCGTGCAGCGGATATTAGTTAGCAATTCGTTATAGAGAAAGTTAAATATGTGTTTAATAAAAATATTGCGCAAGATGTTAAAAAAATATTGTCTCTTTTGAGGGGGGGGGGGGGCTTTGGCGGAGGTGTTTGTGGCACACCTTCCCCATCGCGAAAATTTTTTACAAACTTATTATGCTTTTTGTACAAAATTCATACAATTTTATCATTATTAAAACAATTTTTTAATCCACGTCCTCAAAAGGGGGGGGGGGGGGCGGGTAAACAAAAAAAAAATTCTAGTCCCCTGGATCCAAATGCAGGTGATTGAATTTTTTCCACCATAAAAATGTGTTATTTGTTCACACTCTGATTGATTTTTAATAAAAAATAAAAATTGTTTAATTTGACCTTTAAAATATCATATTTTTAGTAGGTTTATTCTAGCTCGAGGTCATTATTATCATTCTAATTAAAACTATTATATTCTCATAAAATAACTTTCAAGAAATTTTTGTTTTAAATTTACTTATGTTGCTAATTTTTGCAAGACTTAGTCGACACGTGTTTCGGAATTTGTTAGATCCCATTGTCAAGACTATTTAACAAATACTTTTATAGGGTTTTTAGATTTACTAAATAATCTTGACAATGGAATCTGGCAAATTCCGAATCACGTGTCGACTAGGTCTTTGCAAAAATGACCAACATAAATATATTTAAAACAGAAAATAATTTTCATGAAAACAATTCTATGAGAATATCATAGTTTTGATTAGTAAAGGAAATAATGACCTCGAACTAGAATAAACCCAGTCAAAATATAATATTTGGTGACCGTCTTAAATGCATCTAGCAATAAACCGCTTTTGGCGGGCGACTAACCATTGGAAACATATTTTTGAAATTAAAAATGGGAGCGTGAGTAAAGACGGGAGCGTGAGTGAAACATCCCTAGTAAAAATATTATGCTAATTTTACTGAATAGATCTAATTTGATCCGTAAAATGGTTGTATCAAATAGGATCTAATTGTATTACTTTAGATCAAAAAATATAAAAATTGATACAATTTGATCCTGAATTTTGTCAAATCTTATTAGATCAAATTGATCTTATAATATCAATTTTTATATAATTTGATGAGCAAAACCAAAATACGAATCTAATCATATATGGAGCAATATCTAACCATATAAAGTGGATCAACCGTATCAAAGTGATAGATACAATTTTATATAAATTTATACGGAAGCATATTAACTCATATAAGATTGTATCAAATTATATAAAATTTTTACTCGGGATATTAAACTTGTTTACGCTGTAATCACGCCCACGAAAACTCAACATAACTATATTTTGACGTGTTTTATTTTTCTGTCACCATAAAAAATTATGCAAACTCACGAAATTTAACTCACGTTTACGAGTGAATCACATGAAATTTGTGTCACGTGTGCATTTGTACAAATTATATTTTTAATGCAAAATAAAAAAAGTGATCCATATATTTTATTTAAACAAGTTAACATATTATTTCCCGTTTAAATGCACCCACCCCGAAAGCAATATCCCCTTAAATGCCAGAATACAGCAAGTAAATTTTCTATTGAAATTACCCTAGTAAAAATATTATGCTAATTTTACTGAATAGATCTAATTTGATCCGTAAAATGGTTGTATTAAATAATATTTAATTGTATTACTTAAGATCAAAAAATAATTAAAAATTGATACAATTTGATCCTGAATTTGGTCAAATCTAATTAGATCAAATTGATCTTATAGTATCAATTTTTATATAATTTGATGAGCAAAACCAAAATACGAATCTAATCATATATATAGCAAAATCTAACCATATAAAGTAGATCAACCGTATCAAAGTGATAGATAAAATTTTATATAAATTTATACGGAAGCATATTAACTCATATAAGATTGTATCAAATTATATATGATTAGACCAGAAAATTTTTACTCGGGTATTCAGCAATATTCTTGTTTAAATGTGAATTACTTTTTGTGTCAGATATAAATTAATGGTTAATGGTGGGTACGGAAAATGCTTTAAGGGTGGGTGCATTTAAGCGGAAATACTATTTGAATGCTATTATGGACTTTTTTGTTTCATTTGCATTAAAAATATAATTTTTAAAATTGCACTGTTAAACTTGAGTAAAATTTCGTGAGTTTGTATGATTTTTTATGGTGACAGAAAAATGAAACACGTCAAAATTCAGCTTGGGTGAGATTAAAATGTGACACTCATGTAACCCTGCGTGAAATGTATGCAAAATTCAAAATTTCTTGCGTGCATTTTTTTATTCTTCGTGAGCGTGAGTTGGTCGAATTCACTCACACACCCATCACTACTCACGCTCCCACCTTTACTCACGCTCCCATTTTTAATCGAAAACATATATTCCCAATGGTTAGTCGCCCGCCAAAAGCGGTTTATTGCTGGATGCATTTGTTCATCATGGGTCATTTAGGGCCCAAGGCTGTGTAGGGTTAAAGAATTTCTTAAACTCCAACATTTCTATATTAAGTTTTATAATTTATAATAAATCAAGTGCAAAATGAAAAGTTTTTAACTAAAAATGTTGAGTTTAAAAAAAAAAAGAGCAATTTTCCCAAAATGTCCTAGAAACAGACAGTTACACGCGCTATTTAAGAATCTCGTATTTTTTCAAAAAAAATTTTTGTCAAACGAACTTATATATACTTGAAATAAATGCAATAAAAACTTTAGATTGTGCAACTTAAAATAATTTTTTTTTTTTTTTAAATTTGGTGGTTTTAAGTTTATGGCAAAATGTATTGGTCATTTTCGGCAACCGTTTTAGAGGGGTTAACAATGTTCTATTAAGCTGAATTTTTTTTCTAAGAAAATATGATCGAATTGAAAAGATTGACTGAAATAAAAAAGAAGTTTAAGTAATTTTTGTAATTTTGGCAATTTTTTAAAATAAATATTATTTTTTAAGAAATCGCAGATTTTCAACGTCATTTCGGCAGCGGAAGATGACCACCGATCTGCATGAAAATTTAACTACATTGTTTTTAGGTCAATTCCAACACATCTGTCGGTGAGCCCGAACGAAATTCGCCAAAAATTTACCAAAATTTTAGGACATTTTTGTTAATAAGTCGAAAAATATTAACTTCTTTGGCCCGTTGTTAGCACCACGAGATAGGTATTTTTAATACCTTTAATCTGATGCCACACATGCCGATATTAATTTTGTTTAAATAGGCGTAAGTCGTAAAAAACTGAAAAAGGTCAATTCCCCCCCATACAAATCGACCGCCCCCCCCCTAAAAATGAGTTTGACCGCTAAAAAAAAATACGTGTCGAATTAATTTTCGTTCTTAACAACATATCCAAATTTCATGGAGATCGGAGAGTGACACCAGGTTCCCTTGTTAGAATATTAATAAAGAATACCCGTTTAATATAAATACGGTGTGGTACACTCAAAAAATTATGTTAGTAAAATTAGATCAAAATGTCAGTTAAAATAACTACTTTGTAAGTTGTTTTGGGGTCAACTACTTTTTCAGTTAAATCAACTAACAATGTTAGTTATTTTAACTGACAAAAAACAACTGACTTTTGTAGTAAAAACTACTAACATTTGTAGTCAAAACAACTAAAATGTAGTTAAAATAAAATAATCAATATAATATATTATATATTTTTTTTTTCAAAAAAAAATTTCAGAAAAAAAATTGAAGACCAAATTTTTTCAAAGTTTTTTTTATTTTTTATTACTTTTAAATATCTTTTGCACGAAATAATGTACGAGTCACTGTAGATAGATACATGAATATTCAAGTATCTATGTCATATATTCATTCACTCATGTTGTCAGGGTAATTTTTCCATAGTAAACAAAGAAATTAGAACGTCTCTCACCGCAGACATGCACCCTTAAACACGAATGCAGATGATTTAAAATTTACACCATTTAGAAAGTTTTTGGATAAAATGGAAAATAAACAAGTAAAAAAGTTAAATTCGGCCTTGCCGAATGTAGTGATACCCTCTACAATTTCAAAAAGATTATTGCAAAAAACTTTATTTAAAAGGAAATTACTTTTGAAAAAAAAAAATTTTTTGGAAAAAAAAATTTCCGCGAAAAAAAATTTTTGTAAAAAAATTCCGCGACTTTTTATTTTTTTTTCCAAAAAATATGTTTGTACTTGTTTAAATACCATTTGATGTTCAATTATGTTCACATATCCCAACCAGAAGCCGAATTAAAGCATTTTGTATTTTTAGGTTATGTTAAATGTACTGAAATTTTTGAGGTGTGCGTACATTTTCGTTCATAACTTTTGAACCGCTGAACCGATATCGCTCAAATGCAATACCAAACTTCTCGGGAGAACTTCCAAAAAATATGTTAAGCTTCAGTCATCTCTGTGCAATATTTTGTCCGCGACAGCATTTTCCACAGACAGACAGACGGACATCGCTAGAATGTCTTAAAACCGATCGGGCATCATGAATATATATACTTTATGGGGTCCCAGATTGATATTTCGATGAGTTACAAACAGAATGACAAACTTATATATACCCTCTATCACTAAGTGGAGGGTATAAAAAGTTGAAAGAAAGTATGAAGTGAGGTTGAGATTGCTAGAAATAGAATTGTAGTGTTGGAAACTGTCAAAATTTATTCTGTAGAAACTATAAATATTCACATATATAAAAAACAGTTTTCATTAACAAGACAAACCGACATTTAAAATCCTACTGATGATGACACTAACTGGGGTGTTTGAAACCGGTATAGGAAATACCAGAAATGTCTATAATTTTTAGAAATTCAATTTTTCTTCTGCATTTTTTCAACTTGAACCCTTATAACAAATATAATTAGAGCCCGTGCTCGATCTGTACTTACAGAAAAAATCAAATAAAAAAAAATTTTATTTTCAGAGTGTTAAAGTGAATTTATTTTACCCAAAAACACTCTGTGCTACAGGTCATAAGGAGTGTGCTTTGTTTTACTGATGTCTGTAACTTTCCAAAGTATTGGTTCCAGAGCTTATTTAAAAAAAATTGGTACAAATTGGCGCCCAACGTGGGATAATTTTACCGACATAATGTTTTCCATTTTAGACTTCGTAAGACGTTAATTAATTGAAAAATGTTTGAGGTTCGCTTGAAGAACATACATCATTGGAGCTAATCATTATGCATTTTCTTTAAGTTACACACAAATTGGCGCCCAGCGTGGGGCCAACATTACCGAAGTAATGTTTTTAATTTTGGACGATTATAAATTTCAAATTGGAAATGCTGTAATAGTTGCAGCTATTTTTAGTATTTGTATAAGCAATTAAACATCCAGGCAGGCATAACATGAACTTTTCTTGTTCGTACTTAATTTACACACGTATCAATTGTTATCGATTGCTGTTGTTGTTATCAATATGTACGAATAATCTAATTGCTACGTGTGCAATTAACAAACTTGCCAATTAACAACGATTTTTTGATTGATTACTTTTGGTGATTTTTTTTTTGGAAGTTAAACTTTTTTTTTTTTTTCTTTTTGCCTAATTAGGGACTAGATTAATGACAGTTTTAGTAGATGTGCTTGAATATTTCTTTTTGTAATAATTGATTTGCATTACTTAGATGCTGAAAGAATTTTTGGTCATAATATTATTTACATTTATTGTAAGGTTTTCAGTTAAACAAGTAAAAAAGTTAAATTCTGCCGAATGTATTGACACTAGGGTGGATCGAATTTGGCTTTTTGGCGACTTTCGTTCCGGCTCACCAACAGATGTGTTGGAATAGACCTAAAAACAATGTGGTTAAATTTTCATGCAGATCGGTGGTCATCTTCCGCTGCCGAAATGACGTTAAAAATCCGCGATTTCTTAAAAAATAGTATTTATTTAAAAAAATTGCCAAAAATACAAAAATCACTCAATCTTCTTTTTTATTTCAGTCAATCTTTTCAATTCGATCATATTTTCTTAGAAACAAATTTCAGCTTAATAGGACATTGTTAACCCCTCTAAAACGGTTGCCGAAAATGACCCATTCATTTTGCCCTAAACTCAAAACCACCAAATTTAAAAAAGAATTATTTTTTTAATTTTAAGTTGCACAATCTTAAGTTTTTATTGCATTTATTTCAAGTATATATAAGTTTGTTTGACAAAAAATTTTTTTGAAAAAATACGAGATTCTTAAACAGCGCGTGTAACGGTCTGTTTCCAGGACATTTTGGGAAATTGTCCTTTTTTTTTTTAAACTCAACATTTTTAGTTAAAAACTTTTCATTTTACACCAGATTTATTATAAATTATAAAACTTAATATAGAAATGTTGGATTTTAAGAAATTCTTTAACTCTAAACAGCTTTGGGCCCTAAATGACCCATTATGAACATATGCATCTAGCAATAAACCGCTTTTGGCGGTCGACTAACCATTGGAAACATATTTTTTCAATTACAAATGGGAGCGTAAGTAAAGATGGGAGCGTGGGTAAGGATGGGAGTGTGAGTAGAGATGGGAGCGTGGTTGAATTCGACCAACTCAAGCTTACTAAGAAAAAAAAATTTCTCACGCAAGATATTTTTTAATTTTGCATACATTTTACGCAGGGTTACATGAGTGTCACATTTTATTCTCACTCAAGCTGAATTTTGACGTGTTTCATTTTTCCGTCACCATAAAAAATCATGCAAACTCACGAAATTTTACTCACGTTTAACAGTGAAATTTTAAAAATTATATTTTTAATGCAAATGAAACAAAAAAGTTCGAATAGCATTCAAATAGTATCCCGCTTAAATGCACCCACCCATAAAGCATTTTTCGCACCCACCCTTAACCATTTATTTATATCTGACACAAAAAGTAATTCACATTTAAACAAGAATATTGCTGAATAATTTCAATAGACTATTTACTTGCTGTATTCTGGCATTTAAGGAGATAATGCTTTCGGGGTGGTTGCATTTAAATGGGAAATAATATTTAAACTTGTATAAAAAAAAATATATGAATCACTTTTTTGTTTTGCATTAAAAATATAATTTGTACAAATGTACACGTGACACAAATTTCACGTGATTCACTCGTAAACGTGAGTGAAATTTCGAGAGTTTGCATGATTTTTTATGGTGACAGAAAAATAAAACACGTCAAAATATAGTTATGTTGAGTTTTCGTGAGCGTGATTACAGCGTGAACGAGTTTAATATGTTTTAATCACGTGATCCTGCGTAAAATGTATGCAAACTTAAAAAATTTCCTGCGCGAAAATTTTTTTCTTCGTGAGCGTGAGTTGGTCAAATTCACTCGCGCTCTCATCTCCACTTACGCTCCCATCTTTAATCACGCTCCCATTTTTAATGGAAAAAATATGTTCCCAATGGTTAGTCGCCTGCCAAAAGCGGTTTATTGCTAGATGCATTTGTTCATCATGGGTCATTTAGGGCCCAAAGCTTTTTAGGGTTAAAAAATTCCTTAAAATCCAACATTTCTATATTAAGTTTTACAATTTACAATAAATCTAGTGTAAAATGAAAGGTTTTTAACTAAAAATGTTGAGTTTTAAAAAAAAGTGCAATTTTCCCGAAATGTCCTGGAAACAGACCGTCCCAGCAAAACTTTGGTAATGGGTAGTGATTATATAACACATTACCAGGTAATGTATATACCTTATTTGTAGCATTATTTTAGGATGTCTTACCAAACATTTGTTCCACAACGTATTATTTTAAAGTAAAAAATAATGCATTACTAATAATTTGCTACGTAATGCATGATTATTGGAAAAATGTATTTCATATTTATTATTTCTAAACATTATATCATGGATGATTTATATTTGGTTACATTATGTATTATTTGAAAGTTTGAAATAATGCATTATTTATAATTAAATGCATAATGCATTACAATAACATAAAAAATAATTATTTTATAAAAAATGCATAAGTTTAAACTAGAGATGGGCTCACGACAAGAAATTTCTAACGACACACACTCACCAGCATATTATATTTACTTACACTCACTTACAATCACGTGAGTAAATTTAATACAAAATTACTTTTTCACTACTCGTAACACCTTATATATTACGTTCTAGTATGCTATATTATATACCTTACTCGTAACCTATAAAATATCATATATTTTACACCTTACTGGTATTGTTTGTTATAAATTTATGACTTATTTTATACCTTACTGGTATTCTATGTGATAATGTGGATGCATTACTTTGAGTCTCATCGCCTGTTAAAATCATCAATGCTGCAATGTATAAAATAAGAGATCATATACCTTATTTTATACCTTATTTGGTAATCTAAGTTTTGCTGGGGTTACACGCGCTGTTTAAGAATCTCGTATTTTTTCAAAAAAATTTTTTGTCAAACGAACTTATATGGGTGAAATCAAAAAATGTCAACCAAACCATGTAATCGTGTAATATCTCATACATGGGTTAAAGTATTCGCATATTTTTTAATGTACAACGTCGCATAGATTGGCGTTCTACATAACTAACAACAATCCGGATACTAGTAAGCTATTTTAAACAAGTTATTTTCATTTTTG
This sequence comes from Pegoplata infirma, assembly GCA_963921195.1. Classification (NCBI taxonomy): domain Eukaryota; kingdom Metazoa; phylum Arthropoda; class Insecta; order Diptera; family Anthomyiidae; genus Pegoplata; species Pegoplata infirma. Next base: position 191,325,326 of record OY992538.1, on the reverse strand, counting down.
TAGGCCAAATGTAAACTCCGTCGCCAGTAACATTTTCAATTTTTAAACTTTAACCGGTTATACCCAGCAAAACTTAGATTACCAAATAAGGTATAAAATAAGGTATATGATCTCTTATTTTATACATTGCAGCATTGATGATTTTAACAGGCGATGAGACTCAAAGTAATGCATCCACATTATCACATAGAATACCAGTAAGGTATAAAATAAGTCATAAATTTATAACGAAGAATACCAGTAAGGTGTAAAATATATGATATTTTATAGGTTACGAGTAAGGTATATAATATAGCATACCAGAACGTAATATATAAGGTGTTACGAGTAGTGAAAAAGTAATTTTGTATTAAATTTACTCACGTGATTGTAAGTGAGTGTAAGTAGATATAATATGCTAGTGAGTGTGTGTCGTTAGAAATTTCTTGTCGTGAGCCCATCTCTAGTTTAAACTTATGCATTTTTTTATAAAATAATTATTTTTTATGTTATTGTAATGCATTATGCATTCAATTATAAATAATGCATTATTTCAAACTTTGAAATAATACATAATGTAACCAATTATAAGTCATCCATGATTTAATGTTTAGAAATAATAAATATGAAATACATTTTTTCCAATAATCATGCATTACGTAGCAAATTATTAGTAATGCATTATTTTTCACTTGAAAATAATACGTTGTGGAACAAATGTTTGGTAAGACATCCTAAAATAATGCTTCAAATAAGGTATATACATTACCTGGTAATGTGTTATATAATCACTACCCATTACCAAAGTTTTGCTGGGTATCTTAAAAACCAATAACCCAAACTCTTAATAATTGACTACATTTTTAAAGAGGGCATGTTGACGTTCTTAAAAAATATTTTTGTATAGTCATAACTATCTCTTTTACCCATACAAACACGGCTTCAATTGTGTAACGATTTTTCGACACTTTTTTTTTAGACATTATGGAACCTGACAATTTTGTTGTTTTTGACGTATTGTGTTTAGAAAAATAATAGGTTATTGCCCCATTTATTAAACGCGAGGCTATAAAGTATCATTTTGCATCATTGGTTTCAAGTTTGCTCCCTGCATATTAATTTCCCTGTATGAAAAGCTAAATCAAAAATGAAAAATCGAAAAATGCTGTAAACTCCGTCTCCACGTTTACAACAAAACTACTTAGCGTGCATCTGAAATATCGTCATATTTTGACGTATCTAGTTGACATCTAATAATTTTTTATCGGAAACCAATTTCCGACAAATAGTCTTCGAAAAAAAGGGCAAAAAGTGACGAAATGTAAACTCCGTCTCCGTAAACTCCGTCAACTTTTTTTTTTTTTGCAGATTGCATTAAAAAACCTTATGAAGTTGTTAAAACCGACGCAAATATTAACACTAGTCATTCAGAAAAGAAAAAAAACTTATTTTAACAGAAATAATAATAAATTTATTTTACATTTCCTTAGAAAAATCCTATTAAAATAAAAAATAATTGTAAAATCTTTAATAACAAAAAACAGAAAAAAATCCTAATTACAAAAATTGTTAGCAATTACATAAATAAGTGTTTTAAATTACAATAAAATGTTTTCAAAGAAAATTCAAAAAATTTAATGTATTTTTCTAAGGTGAATGTAAACTCCGTCACCAAAAAAATCATAAAAATGTCGATAAAATTTGTTTGAAACAGTTTGTAGAAGAGATCTTTTATAGTTATATTAGTAGTGATGTAACATATCGATTTTAATAAAAAAATTTACCAAAAATTAAAATTTTTTGTTTGTACAATTTTGGCTCAAAAACACTGACATTTTTTGATTTCACCCATATATACTTGAAATAAATGTAATACAAACTTTAGATTGTGCAACTTAAAATCAAAAAAAAAATATTTTTTAAATTTGGTGGTTTTGAGTTTAGGGCAAAATGAATGGGTCATTTTCGGCAACCGATTTAGAGGGGTTAACAATGTCCTATTAAGCTGAAATTTTTTTTTAAGAAAATATGATCGAATTGAAAAGATTGACTGAAATAAAAAAGAAGATTAAGTGATTTTTGTAATTTTGGCAATTTTTTTAAATAAATACTATTTTTTAAGAAATCGCGGATTTTCAACGTCATTTCGGCAGCGGAAGATGACCACCGATCTGCATGAAAATTTAACCACATTGTTTTTAGGTCTATTCCAACACATCTGTCGGTGAGCCGGAACGAAATTCGCCCAAAAGCCAAATTCGATCCACCCTAATTGACACCATCCACAATTTAAAAAAGATTATTGAAAAAAACTTTATTTAATAAGAAATTACTTTTGAAAAAAAAAAAAATAAAAAAAATTTTTGGGGGAAAAAAAATTTGGTAAAAAATAAATCCGCGATTTTTTATTTTTTTTTTTGTCAAAAACCATGTTCGCACTTGTTTAAATACCATTCGGTGTTCAATTATGTTCACATATGTCAACCAGCAGCCGAATTAAAGCATTTTGTATTTATAGGTTATGTAGAGTGTACTAACATTTTTAAGGTAGCCTTACAATTTCGATCATAACTTTTGGACCGCTGAACCGATATTGCTCAAATGCAATACCACACTGTTCGGGAGAACTTCAAATAAATATGTTTCGTTTCAGCCATATCTGTTTAATATTTTGGCCGTGATCACAATTTCAACAGACAGATCCGTAATAGACGGACATCGCTTGAATGTCTTAGAATCGATTAGTGATATATATTTGGGGCATTCCATGTCAAATCGGACACTTTGAATATTTTTTTTTTAGATTTTCCCAATTTGTTGACAGTTTTTAGTACCCTTCGAAAACGCCTTCGTGGTATATTTTCAGATTTTTTTGAGAACCCGTTCAAAAGATATCGAATTTTTAAAAATTGGTAGTTTGTTTCTTTACTCAAACTTCTTTTCCTCAGAACTTCTTCAATAATGGTCCAAATTTCAATTTTTTTTTTTTTCAAAATTTTTGTTTTTTTAAGTACTTTCTAAAAAAAAATCCCAAAAAATTCTTAAAAGCGCTCTAGTATGCGATTAGTTTTAAAATTTAAATCTCATTTTTGAAAATGTTTGTACTCTTCGATTTTTTTGAAATTTTTTTGTGTAAAACTTCTATCAATTCTACAAATTTTTTGCCCAGGAAGATCGTGGGATAACGATTATTACTATTTTTTAAAATTTTTTTAAAAAATTTTATTGTAATTTTCCAATCTTAAAATCGTTTCTACTGCTCCAATGCACACAGGGCCAGCATCCCAGCAGAAATAAATCGAGATTTTGGCGACACAGCATCTGTTTATAGCGTACCGTAGCGCATCCAAAGAGCGCTCTTAGGGATGCAGTAAAAGGAAGGGGGAAAAATTTTAATTTTTTTTTAAGATTTTTTATATAAAACTTATAATGTGTAATTATTTTTTGATAAAATTTCACACTTGCTTTCCTTTTTAATATTTTTAACACTTTTTGAATAAAAAAACATGAGCTTTAGACAAAGACACATGATTTGACTGCATCATTATTGCGCATTAATCAGCGCTGCAAAGAGCGCTTCAATCATAGCATCTTTGACCGCTGTTCCCAAAAAAAAATCCCATAAAAAATGTGAAAATGAAAATTTCCGATATTTTTTTGATGTTCACTTCCGATTTTTTTTTTTTTTCATTTTGTTTCACATAAATAAAGTTTTGTAAAGTAAAACGAATGAATTTTTTTGTTATAATTTTTTAAATTTTAGTTATTTGATTTCAACTTTGAATTTACAGCATCTTTATTCTGCTTAAATCAGCTCTACAAAGATACATGAATTCACTGCATCTTTAATCTGCTTAAATCAGCGCTAAAAAGATACATGAATTTACAGCATCTTTATTCTGCTTAAATCAGCGCTCTAAAGACACGTGATTTCAGTGCATCTAAAGAGCGCTGTTTCTGTGTATCCAACTAGCGCTCTAAAGTGGGACATCGCCTTAGGGAATCATGCATGAATTCAGCGCAATTGGATGCGCTCCTTTACTCAAGTTTCCCTTCCAAAAGCTGCTGAACGTTCAGCAAAATTTCTGCTGGGATGATTCAATTCCGGCCAAAAGTCTTTATCGTTGTTGGATCCATCTGAAAATGTGCTTCTAGAGGAATTCGAGGTCGCTGATTTCAAAATTTAGCTAAAAACAAACAAAAAAATCAAAATGGCGGATCCAATATGGCGGACAATTTTTTTTAAAAATTGTCTGATTAAACTCAAATTTTGATTTATGTGGGTCTTGGAGTTACTGAATAAGAATTATTGCTCCAAATTTTGAAAAATAAAATGGCGGACTAAATATGCTTCTTAAAGTTTAAAGAACGATCCAACTCCGGCCAAAAGTCTTTATCGTTGTTGGATCCGGCTGAAATGGTGCTTCTAGAGTATTTCGGGTTCGCTGATTTCAAAATTTAACTAAAAACTAAAAAAGTCAAAATGGCACATCCAATATGGCGGACAAATTTTTTTAATAATTGTCCGATTTAACTCAAATTTTGTTTTAAGGGGGTCATGGAGTTACTGAATCAGAATTACTGGCGTGAATTTTGAAAAACAAAATGGCGGACTAAATATGCTTAGTAAAGTTTGTTACAAGTAATTAAAAAACAGTTATATTCCTTTTCTTTGTTAAAGTTAGCTGAAAGTGTGACGTAGTAACAGTTCGGCTGTTATTTATAAAATCGAACTGATAAATTCAATATGTCGGAAACAATATGGCGGCTAGATTTTTTAACTTTGTCTGATCTAACTAAAAATTTGTTTTAAGAGTATTTAGAGTGTGTGCAGTTAAATCTACTAACATTATTTTTATATATATATTTTTTTTGATATAAATATGGAAATGGTGTAAATGACTTACTTAGTTTCAGAAAAGCTTTTGGAAATGGTGACGACAAATTATTCACTTTTTTTCTTTATTTTGGAAATTCAATAAAAAATTTTTGAATTTAATTGGAAATGGTGTAACTGATATTTTCCATAATTCTACAAAAAAAAACTAGAAATGTAGATAATTATTTTTTTCTACACTTAAGGCACTCTCTGTCGATAAAAAAACTAATCAAGCCGTAAAACATTATTTTGGGTTAAATTATTTTTTTAAAAACAAATCTCGGACCACTGCGTATATAGCTGTAGTTTCGCCATTTATCATTTCGAGCAAGTTTGGGCAACTTTTTTCGAAAGATATGGATCCATTCTATATCAAAAAAAATATAGACTAATTGTATCGAACTGAGGATCGCTGAGGATTTTTTCGGCGCGAGGTAAATATCTAAAAAATTATAACTTTTTTCACAAAAAACGCGAATTTCTGCCAGGAAAATGAGTTATATTTGTCCATGTTATTTTCGTTACAAAGGCTTATATATAAGGTTGAACCACTCAAACAAAAAGTTAAACATTAGCAATAGAAGTTTGGAAAAAAAATTAAAGTATCTCAACTTTTAAAATTTTTTTACCAACTTTTTTAACTTTGAAGACCTGTCAAAAGAAAGGGTGTAATTGGATCATAAAGATAAGTTCAGAAAACCTGCTTCTATATATGCCCAACAAACTGGTATTTTTTTTTTTGAGAATTTACAAATAAGGACTTTTGGCCGGAAATCGATCTGTCTGGCCCTCTGTGCAATGGTGCGTCATAGAGGGGTCTTTTATAAGACCGACCCCCGACTTCTACCGGACCAATGGTGCTTCCGAGAGGGTCATTAGTGATATCGACTCCCATTTATTTTTACCCTCCAACATTTTTTTAAAACATGCTTACGACCTATCTCCACTTCCTAAGTAGACTCCCATACAAATTACAGTTGGAGCAAATTTTATAAAAATGTAATTTTTAATGGAAGCCCACTAAGGGAGCGGAAATAGGGCGTAGGTATGTTTTACAAAAATGTTGGAGGGTAAAAATAAATGGAGGTCAGTCCAGTTAGAGCAGTGGAGCAAATTTTAAAAAAATGTCATTTTGTGTGGGAGCCCTCTTAGAAATCGGAGATAGGGTATTAGTTTGTTCCGAAGAAAAGTTTAGACGTAAAAGTTAATGGGGGTCGGTTTGGAAATGACTCCTCTATGACGCACCATTGGAGCAGTATAAATGATTTTAAGATTGGAAAATTAAAATAAAATTTTTTTCAAAAAATTTAAAAAAAATAGTAATAATCATTATCCCACTATCCTACACTCAACCAAAAATCATTGTATTCCCAAAGAAAATCGTTGTAAATTCAACAGAAATCATTGTTGATTTTGACCCTACAAATATTTATGTTGATTTCAATAAAAATTATTGTCAGTTTTTGTAAAAGTTGATCAACTCGTTTTTTTGTAAATCAACTCTTATTTTTTGTAAATTCAACTCATATTTTTGTTAATATAAGAAATTTTATTAATAAAAAAAAGTTGTTATTATTTGTTAATATTCTTTTATTAAGCATAAATCACAATATTTTTGTATTATCGTCGGCTTTTTAAGCTGCAATATTTGAAGATTTTCACAAAGATTTTCACACACACTTCGTGTATTCATGTTATGCACTCATAAGCCATTCTCCAGTTTTCTGATGATACCAAACAAAATCCTTAAAAAAAACAAAAAAGTTTTAATGTAGTATGAATACATAAAGTAATCAATGTATTTTTTTATTTACTTACCAAATATTTACAAATCAGATCCTATATTTATTTATTTTTATAATATTAAATATTTTTATAAAAAACAAACACATAAAATAATTTTATAATAGATAAACACGATTCACATTGCTACCAACTCACTCGTCACTCGTTAATAATAAAAAAAATTAACGAACAGGGTTGTTTTTTCTATTTTGATTTATCTATTGAATTCTGTATAAGCGTTGTAAATAGTTGATTCATCTTTACTGATTATTCAACGATATCAACATTAATTTTTGTTGAATACGGCATTATTCTGTAAAACTTGATCTACAATGGGTTTACTAATTTTTCTACTAAGATATTTCTATGAGTGTACTAAGCAAAAAATTTGTTTAATCGATAGAAGTTTTACACAAAAAAAAATTCAAAAAAATCAAAGAGTACATACATTTTCAAAAATGAGATTTAAATATTAAAACTTAAAATTCGCATTTTTTTAAAGAAGTACGTAAAAAAATAAAAATTTTGAGAAAAAAAAATGCAATTTGGACCATTATTGAAGAAGTTATGAGTAAAACAAGTTTGAGTAAAGGAACAAACTACCAATTATTTAAAAATGTGATATCTTTTGAACGGGTCATCAAAAAAATCCGAAAATTTACCACGAAGGAGTTTTCGAAGGGTACTAAAAACTGTAAACAATTTGGGAAAATCTAAAAAAAAAATTCTCATATTTTCTATTGAAATAAGATCTAAGAAATTTTTCATACAAAAAGATTTTAGATTCTTAAACAATTTTCCTTCAGAACAGATTTCAGCTTCTAAGATATTTTTCTATAGAAAATGTTTCAGAATCTGAGTCTCAGACATTTTCCTACAGAAAAAGATTCTGAGACATTTTTCAAATAGAAAAATATAAATTAGCGGTTCTAGCGTGTCTAAATCGAAAACTCGTGCACTATCCCACTCCCACTCTACCACTAAGTGTATAAAAAACAAGTAAGAAAGTTATAGTCGGTCAAGACTGACCATATGATACCCTACACCACTGTTTTCCGGAAAATGAGTCCCAAGTCCGAACATGGACCGATTGGATCTGTCTTTTGTTAGATCTTTATTTGGTATAGAAAACACACACAGATCAAATTTTAGTGGAATTGGTTTATTTTTTTTTGTCAATAGACCAATTTAACTGAATATCGGTCGAAATTTTTGAATGGGGGACAAGGGATGTATCTTAACGTGAAATATATAAAAAAGAGACAATTCTAAGGTTGGGGTGTCTCGGCTTATCGGCCATATCGGGGACTTAGAGGTTCAAAACATGGGTAAACAAATTGCGAAAAAATAGTTTTTTGGATTTTTCAGGCATTTCTTTCTAAGAAATTATAGCTCCATTCGATTACCCAAATTTCTTACTATTTTTTACTACAACGGAAAGTCTTGTTTACTTTTTGTATTGAAAATTTCCAGCTGTAGTAAAATGAGTAAAAAATAGTAGATTGTAGTAAGGTAATCGAATAGACCTAATATGATGTTTATATATGAGAAGAAAGGATTTTTCAATGCCTTTCCAACGGTAGAATAACCTTGTAAAAATTCGGCTTTGAAAAATATTTTTTCATCAAAATGTGTAAATTTTGGGGGGGTATCTATATGAAGACATAGACCTACGATATCCATATGAATATGAAATAATCTTTATTAAATTTAAGACGACACGTATTTTTGAGCTAGACGATATTCCTGTTAGTTCGGGAGTTATCGAAATTTTCCCGAAGGTCCACATTGTTTCATAAGGGGACAACGAAATTTTTAAACACTGATATGGCCGATAAGCCGAGACACCCCAACCTTAAAATCGTCTCTTTTGTATATATTTTCAGTTTCAGGCAAATCGGTTCATAAGGGTTGATATACTTCCCTTGTAAGTCCAAAAATGGTCAAAAAAGTCCACGTTTAACACATTAAAATAAAATTTTTATCAAATATTTCCATTTTTATGAATTTTGAGTGAATTGTGTAAATATCGGGAAGGTGGTTTGTATGGGAACTACCATAAGGACTGCCCCGATTCCTTTAAAATTTGGAATGGTGATTCGTGAATACAAAATTTGTTTACCTGCTAAATTTCATGACATCTATATATAAAAAACGGATGGACCGATTTTGATGAAATTTAAATTAAAGATAGTACTAACTGAGTACTCACTATGTGCCAAATTTGAGCATTATCGGACAAAGGAGCTTAAAATGGCATGCCATTTTGTATTAAATTGAAGGTTATTTCTGCATACTCGGCAATAATGCAAAAAACGCCTATATGTATGTTCCTTATAAACGCGAAAGCGGTTTAACCGATTTTGATGAAATTTTCAGGGAATATATAGAATAGCCTGGGGAGTAACACTGTGCGGTCAGGTTTTTGATTCTCTGTCTGTGGGCGGAGGGGCGTGGCAAAATCGAATTTTTACATTGCACTACTATAAACATCTGTATATAAAAAAGGGACAAACCGATTTTGATGAAATTTAAACCAAAGATAGCACTAATCAATTACTAACTATGTGCCAAATTAGAGCGTTATCGGCAAAAGGGGCATAAAATGCCACGCCCCTTTGTATTGAATTGAAAATATTTCTGCATGCACTGCAATAATGCAAAAACGGCTGATACGATTTTAATTAAATTTTTAGCACTGATAGTACCAACGGAGTGTGGAACAATAGGACATGTTACACTAAGATTGCAAAAAGGGGCCTAAAATCCCACGCCTCTTTTTACTATATTACATTTTAGGGGACATCCCATAAGCGGCCACTTCCGCAATCAAGCAAAAACGACTAAGCTGACCCAAACTAAATTTCCCGCACTGATAGTGCTAAAAGGACATATAAGAACACGATTCGACAAAGCGGTATAAATTTCCTGCTATTCTCAATGATATTTTATCTTTTACTACTGATAGTACTAACCGAGCTGGAACTACAGTTCATGTTAGAGTGCGATTCGGCAAAGGGGTAAAAAATTCCACTCCCTTTCAATTTCATTTAAATTGGCAGCATAGATAGTACTTACCGAGGACGCAACATAGAACTTTAGATATATTAGAAGCCACGATTCGATAAGAATGCGTTAAATGAAACGCCCTTTGTACTATAATTAACGTTACGTCTTTCGTTTTCGCTATACACTCAAAAAAAAGTGAACTAAAATCTGGGAAAATTAACTCAATTTTGAGAAAAAGAGGGAATGATTTGGCTCCAAAGATTTTTTTTCTTGGTTTTAGTTCATAATTTTCCCAAAAATAAGGAAAACAAAATTATTTAATTTTAAGCCAATTTTAACTAGAAAATGGGAAAAATTATACTTCACATTTTAGAAATAGATTGGGTCTAGACCCTGAACCCATGGGTTCGGACCCCATTTAACTCGAGACCCCGTTGGGTCCTTTAAGGGTCCCCATAGATTTTGAACCAAAACTTGTGTCCGTTTCGCTCTAACTTGCTTAGTTTTTGAGATACGGTAATAAGGGGCCTGATAGGGTCTTGAGAATTTTAAAAACCGGATAACTCAAAAACTATTAATCGGAGGGCTTTCGGGTATTTCGCGGAAGTGTTCTACGAGTCAAGAGCTACAAAAATGCCGTGGGACCTTTTCTCGTGTTGGCAGTATTTCCCGAGATATGTGCATATATAAAATCTCGGGAATTTCAAATTTTAGATCTAAATTAAGGGTCTTGAGACCCCGACAGATATGCAGAGCTAGGCTATTCCATATTTTTCTTTGTAGTCTTTGTTTTGAAAATTTTATCCGTTTCGCTCCATGTCGCTTAGTTTTCGAGATATCGCCATTTTGAATTTTTAACTAAATTCTAAGAAGTTATTTACTAAATTCTCAGAAGTCATTAACTTAATTCTAAGAAGTACACTTCCTCAATTCAAAGAAGAGAAATACGATGATGTTTTTTTTAGTTAATTTTAACTAAACTTGAACTAAATTGTTTTTTAAGAAATATGTCTTAAAAATAAAGATACGATTCTTAGATTTGTGTAAAATTTCTTTGGCAGTAAGAATTTTTTTCCTAATATTAAAAAAATCCATTTAAAGAAAGCTATGCACTATTTATAAGTAAATGAACTAAAATTTGTTCCTCATAGTTAAGAAAATTTCTCATTTTTAAGTTAAATTTAACTAAATTTTAGGAAAATTTATGATAAATTTTCAAAGACATTTTTTCCTTAATTTTAGTTATGTCTTTTTTTTCAGTGTACTGGGCAAAAAATTTGTTTAATCGATAGAAGTTTTACACAAAAAAATTTCAAAAAAATCAAAGAGTACATGCATTTTCAAAAATGAGATTTAAATATTTAAAACTTAAACTTCGCATTTTTTTAAAGAAGTACGTAAAAAAATAAAAATTTTGAGAAAAAAAATGCAATTTGGACCATTATTGAAGAAGTTATAAGTAAAACAAGTTTGAGTAAAGGAACAAACTACCAATTTTAAAAAATTTGATATCTTTTGAACGGGTCATCAAAAAAATCCGAAAATTTACTACGAAGGAGTTTTCGAAGGGTGCTAAAAGCGGTAAACAATTTGGGAAAATCTAAAAAAAAAAATTCTCATATTTTCTATTGAAATAAGAATCTAAGAAATTTTTCATACAAAAAGATTTTAGATTCTTAAACAATTTTCCTTCAGAACAGATTTCAGCTTCTAAGATATTTTTCTACAGAAAATGTTTCAGAATCTGAGTCTCAGACATTTTCCTACAGAAAAAGATTCTGAGACATTTTTCAAATAGAAAAATATAAATTAGCGGTTCTAGCGTGTCTAAATCGAAAACTCGTGCACAATCCCACTCCCACTCTACCACTAAGGGTATAAAAAACAAGTAAGAAAGTTATAGTCGGTCAAGACTGACCATATGATACCCTACACCACTGTTTTCCGGAAAATGGGTCCCAAGTCCGAACATGGACCGATTGGATCTGTCTTTTGTTAGATCTTTCTTTGGTATAGAAAACACACACAGATCAAATTTTAGTGGAATTGGTTTATTTTTTTTTGTCAATAGACCGATTTAACTGAATATCGGTCGAAATTTTTGAATGGGGGACTAACATGGGAAGTATCTCAACCCTTATGAACCGATTTGCCCGAAACGTGAAATATATAAAATAGAGACAATTCTAAGGTTGGGTTGTCTCGGCTTATCGGCCATATCGGGGATTTAGAGGTTCAAAACATGGGTAAAAAATTGCGAAAAAATCGTTTTTTGGATTTTTCAGGCATTTCTTTCTAAGAAACTATATGATGTTTATATATGAGAAGCAGTGTTGCCAATTTAGCCATTTTCCGGCTAGATTTAGCTCCTTTTGAACTCGTTTAGCCGGAGAAAAAGGCATTTAGCTCTTAGCCGTTTTTTTAGCCATTTTCAAAACTATTTTAGCAGTTTTTTAGCCATTTTTGAGTTTTCGGTTAAAAAATAAGTTTTAGGGCGGATTACTCAATGAAAAGTTAGCTGCTAACTGCCGATTTAACGGAGCCTTATGTCAAAATTTGTATGAAAAAGTTAAATTTAACGGAGAGTTATTTTATAACGGAGTCTTAGTGTGTTTTTTATACCAAAATTAAGAATTTATTGGTTTTTATGTTTGTACAGATCGATCACTGACTCTAATACTATTTGTTATAAAGGTTTAAGTTGAAAATTGTAGGAGAAAATTTAATTTCTAAAAATTACAGACATTTCTGATATTCCAATACCGGTTTCACACCACTTTAGTTATGTGTTATCATCGGCAGGATTTTATATGTTGGTTTGTTTTGTTAATAGGTATATTTAAATTTTTATAAACACCAGTCTTGAACAAAACCACGGATATTTTTGTCATATTCATACCATAAACATTATACAAAATTTTAGACGATCTAGTGAAGCCCTATGTTAAAAACTCCACTTGAAGGCTGATGGATGAATCTTGGCATACATATTTTTGGAAGTCTTTTGGCCATGTTTCAACGAAAACGGTTCCAAAGGTAAAAAGTTTCACCCCGAATTTAAGTGTTGAAAAAATTTTTTTAAACAAAAATAACTAAAATTTTTTTTTACTAAAATAAATTTTTTGTACTCAAAATTTTTATAAATATTTTTATAAAAAATTTAAATCATTAAAAAAGTGTTTTCAACTCTCTTCATTTTAATTAAGATTTGTAAAAACAGAACCAAAAAGTCTCCTTATTTTAATTTATGTAGAAAAAACCGTACAAAATATGAATTTACATTAGTTTTTCTTAAAAAAGTAAAATATATATTTTAGCCTTTTTTTTAGCCATTTTTTAGCCGTTTTTTAGCCGTTTTTTCGAATGGATTTAGCCGTTTTTGATTACCAAGTTCTGGCAACACTGATGAGAAGAAAGGATTTTTCAATGCCTTTCCAACGGTAGCATAACCTTGTAAAAATTCGGCTTTTTTTTTTTTTTTTTTTTTTTTTATTTGAATTACGACTGGGTAAGGTTTACCCATCAAGTAATGTTTTATTAGCAATTATAATATAAAGAAAAGTGTAGCACTTTTGCGACTCTTAATTCTAGTTGGAAGACATTTAGTTCATCTAGCTAAGTCCATAGGAAGTATCCTTCGAAGTCTTCGAAAGGCGACTGGAGCTTCATAAATTTTATTAAGATCCAAGTTTGGGTGCTGTTGTAGTTTGTTGGCATGTTTATGTGCGTGAGAAGATATTTCTTCCACGACTGACTTTATTTTGAGATCCCTATGTAGATCTTTATTTCGGACATACCAAGGAGGATTTGTAATTGTACGTAGAATTTTATTCTGCACTTTTTGAATGATATGTATATTACTTTGCTTCGTGCAGCCCCAGAGCTGAACACCGTACGTCCATATAGGCTTTATAATTTGATTGTATACCAGGAGTTTGTTGTAAGTTGATAACTGTGAATTTGGCCCGAGTAACCAATACATTTGTCTAAATTTTGCATTCATCTCAAAGGCTTTTTTTTTGACATGCTCTTTCCACTTTATTTTTGTATCCAGAGTCATACCAAGATATTTTGCTGTATTTGCAAATGGAACTTGAATTTCATTTATATAAACAGGTATATGATTGAGTTGCTGGTTAACAAAGTACATGTGAATAGATTTGTCTTCATTAAGCTTAATTCTCCATTTTTTTAACCACAAAACTATGGCTGTTATAGAGTTTTGCAGTTTTGTTGTAACTTCCTCAAGGGTTTTTCCTTTCGTTAGTACTGCTGTATCGTCTGAGAAGGTAGCTAACATTCCCGAAGGTGTTGTTGGGAGATCCTTTGTGAAGAGAAGATACAGAATAGGGCCTAGTACGCTTCCTTGAGGTACTCCCGCCGATATTTTTTTGAGATTCGAGAATTCGTTTTCTTGTTTAACACGAAAGTGACGGTCGCTTAGATAAGATCGAAGGATTTCATAATATTGTCTAGGAAGATCTTTGTGCAGCTTGTAAAGTAAGCCTTTATGCCAAACGCGATCAAATGCCTGACTCACATCAAGGAAAACTGCTGAGCATATCTGTTTTGCTTCTAGCGATTTTTCTGCAAAGTCTGTTATTCTGTGGACTTGTTGAATGGTGGAGTGTCCCTCTCTAAAGCCAAACTGGTAATCTGGTATGAGGTTTCTATCGTTAATAACAGGTTGTAGTCTTAATAATAACAGTTTCTCAAAAATCTTTGATATAACAGGTAGCAAGGATATTGGACGGTATGACGATAACTGGTTTGGTTGCTTTCCGGGTTTATGTATCATTATGATTTCGGCTACCTTCCATTGAAGAGGAACATATCGTAAACGAAAACATGCATTTATAATGTAAAGTAATTTCTTAACCGCTTTATCAGGAAGATTCTTGATTATTTTTCCAGTTATCAGGTCATATCCTGGTGCTTTTTTGGAGCTCAGATCGTATTTTATTACGGAATTGAGTTCACGAATAGAAATTGGTGTAATATTCTGCTCGTCTATTTTATCAATTAGTGCAACACTTTCAGAGTTTGTCTGTCTGGGTAATGGCTGAAAAACATTTTCAAGATGACTTGCAAACAACTCAGCTTTTTCTTCAGGGCTTCGAGCCCAGGTGTTATCGTCTTTCCTTATAGGAGGAATTTGACGCGGAGGCTGATCCAGTTTCCCTGTTGCTTTCCACAAGCTATAATTACTGTCCTTTGATGGCGTAAGATTTTGTAAACGCGAAGACGTGGTTTCGTTTTTAATTTTATTTATTAAACGTTTAAGCTCGGAGCATAATCTGTTAAATATTAATTTATTATCCGATGTACGTTCGCTTTGCCATACTTTTCTTGCTCTACGCTTTTTAGTTACCAGTTCCTTAACCTCGATTGGATATATTTTGGTATGTTCATTGGGAGATTTTTGGGGAGTATTATCTAGGGTATTCAATCGATTAACCGTTAATCGGTTAACCGATTAATTTTGGTCGATTAACTGTTCGAATAATTTAAAATTGCCAATTTTCAAATAACAAATAAACCGATTAATTTGTGTCGATTAACCGATTAACCGAAATTTCTTTTTTTTAATTACTTTTGGTTATTTTTTGCTGTTTAAGGTTCTGCAAAATACGGTTCTGCTTAAAGAAGTTTAGGTATTAAAAAAATAAATCAAACTCTCTTTTATCAATGTGTAAAATTGTCGTCAAGAAAATATTTTATCGAGTCCCTAAAAATATATTTCCCTTAAAAAAAATTAACTTGGTGACCCTAGCCAATTTGTTATACATTTCCAGCACAATAAATTTTTCTAATAGTTATTCATGCGCGTAATCTGAATCTGGCCTTAGAGCTGATCTATCTGAACTTGAGATATTTAGGATTTCGATTTACAATACTGATCTTTTAAAAAAAGTGAGTCCAGTTTCCAACTATAAATTGGTAAATTTATACAAATTCAAATAATTTACTACTATAAATTGTGTAAATTTTCAATAATTTTTCAATTTATAGTAGTAAACTGAAATCATTTTCATAAGAGTGTGAATTATCTCAGATTTTTGCAATGTTTGGGACCCTATAAAACCGCGAAATATTTTTAGATGTGAAAATAGTTTAGCACATCTGAAAAAAATACTTTTGGAATCCTTCAGATATCTTTTTTAATCACGGAGATATTCACCGATGAAATTATTGTAATTTTAGCACTAATTTGGAAACCAAACAATTTTTTTTAAATATTTTTATAGCAACTTTTCTTTTTTATAAAAATAGCTTTAGTTTTTTGCATTTTTCACATTGAATTGGGCCAAATTTGTCATTTAATTATGAGGGATATTTTTCACGTTGGTGTCATTTTGGATTGGGGTCATTTTTCAGGATGCCATACAAAAATTCTTTACTTGGGCTGAGATTGTTGGGGATATTTGAAGCTTTGGCATAGGGGATATGGATTTCTTATTTATAATAAGATTTTTAAAAGTACATACATACAATTCGTGGTTTTATATTCAATTTAAATTTTAAATTAATATTATTCGGTTAATCGAATAATTCAAATTTAACCGATTATTAACCGATTAAATCTCAACCCCGATTAATTATTTGCTCGATTAACCGATTAAACAAGAACCTCGATTAATTGAATACCCTAGTATTATCCCATGCAGATGACTGTATACACGCAGAGAAAAAATATGGTTGCGACATGATCGCAGCAACTATACTATGATCTCTAAACCCAGTTATGATTGCAGCAATCAAGTTATTGTTTTTAAAACTGTATTTAATCATATATATGGTTGTTTTAGACATTTAATGGTCGCTTCAATCATGATAAAATAATTGCAATTTCCAAAAGTACAATATAGTTGTTGTAACAATGTTATAGTTAATTATATTCTCGACACACCAAAAATTTGAACATAACATGATTATAACAATCATTAGATAATAAAAACTTAATGAAAATTGATTTTTGCAAACATTGTCAGGTTTATTCATCAGCTGAGTGTTTTGCCAGCAAAAGACGCCACTTACATTTAGTACTTTAAAAAATTTAAGGCAATTTGAGTTAAAAAATTGGATCAACGCAGAAGGAAATGAAATACGAAAAGCTACTTTATATAATTTATTTATTGTGCAGTTTAAAAATAACTTTCCATTTTAAATAAAAACTTCAAATCGAAAATATTAAAGTGTTTTTTGTGCATTTTTTGTTTACTGAATGTGTTATAATTGCTGAAAATAATTTTAATTTTGTAACAAATACGTTATGATTGCAGCAAATATGTTATGATTTTGTCAATAACTTAATGATTTATACAATCATTCAATGTTAGCTGGCAAAAATGTTATAGTTGATGAAATTTTTTAGAAAAATGCCATAAGTTTATTGCACATCATTGATGTAAAACGCAGGTTGCCACTAAATTGAATCAAAATTAATAAAAATGGTTTCATATTTATAAAAACAACATTTAAAAACAAAAAATAAATTATTGGTGTGAACTTTATCAAAAAAAAGTAATGAAGAATTCTTATAAACGTGTGGTATTAAAGCATAATAAATTTTCTCAATTAAAAAAAAAATTATATGTATAATAAACTGGAATCATATTATGATAATTATATAACATTTAAGCCATTATTGCCGCAATCATATAATGATTAACATTCCTTGTTGCCTTCAATCATATTAACATTATTGCTACAACCATATTTCCAATCATAATATGACGCTCTTAAATCATGATCACCGCAACCATGTTTTTTTTCTGCGTGTAGACTCTGTAAATAGATGAATCTCATCTTCTATTTGGTCCTGAGTTTTCAAGGGAACGTTCAAATGAATTCTTTCGTTTAGTAGATATTTAAAAAGACACCAATTTGTTTTATTATTTACTAGATACGGCTCACTGTCCCTGACAATGATGTTATCACTAATGGTTAAAATAACTGAAATTCGGCTTTGAAAAATATTTTTTCATCAAAATGGGTATCTATATGAAGACATAGAACTACGATATCCATATGAATATGAAATAATCTTTATTAAATTTAAGACGACACGTATTTTTGCGCTAGACGATATTCCTGTTAGTTCGGGAGTTATCGAAATTTTCCCGAAGGTCCACATTGTTTCATAAGGGGACAACGAAATTTTTAAACACTGATATGGCCGATAAGCCGAGACACCCCAACCTTAAAATCGTCTCTTTTGTATATATTTTCAGTTTCAGGCAAATCGGTTCATAAGGGTTGAGATTAGAGATGGGCACATGAGCAGATAAGAGCGTGATTCACGTGATTCACGCGTGATCACGCGTGAGTGTGGCCGAATTCAATTTTAATCACGTGATTGTGATTGTGAGTGGAGAAAAAAATTGCGTGAGTGAGTGTGCGTGAGTAAGATTTTTGTGTGAGTGAGTGTGCGTGAGTCGATTTTTTTTTGCGTGGGTTTGCGTGATTTGTTTACTCTTCATATTTCCTTTTGTACCAAAAAAAGCATCAAAAAAATCGTAAAATTTGGCTTAACTTAAGATTTCGTCCCGAAAAAGCAAAGAAATGTGTAAAATTATGCTGAAAATTTTGAAAGATTTTTGAAATTTTAGTTTCTGACGTGAAGATTGCGTGAGTACACGTGAGTGTGAGTTGTATTAAATTTACTTACGTGATTGTGAGTGAGTGTGAGTAGAAAAAATATGGTCGTGAGTGAGTGTGCGTAATTCAAAAATTCCTATCGTGAGCGTGAGTGTGAGTCAAAAATCACTCACGCGCCCATCTCTAGCTGAGATACTTCCCCTGTAAGTCTAAAAATGGTCAAAAAAAGTCCACGTTTAACACATAAAAATAAAATTTTTATCAAATATTTCCATTTTTATGAATTTTGAGTGGTGGTTTGTATGGGGACAACCATAAGGACTGCCCCGATTCCTTTAAAATTTGGAATGTTGATTTGTGAATACAAAATTTGTTTACCTGCTAAATTTCAAAGCGATATCTGTTTTAATACGGTTATTAGAGTCATTTAAGCTGAACCCAAAGGGGCGTTTGTATGGGGGCTAGGTCTTAACATGGACCGATTTTCTCCAATTTCAATAGGCTTCGTCCTTGGGCCAAAAGATGCTAAAGTTTCAAATTTCAAGTCAATTGATTGAATATCGCTAAATCGACTCAAAAAGTAATTCTGAGTCGATCGGTATACTTGAAGGTAGGTCTAGGATAGGGTTGCCATCCGTCCTCTTTTCCCCAGACACCGTCCTCTTTTTTAAGGCGTCCGGGGCAGTCCTACTTCTTTTTTGGAAAGTGTCCGGGGTTGTCCTACTTTTTGAACTTTTCCCCATAATTTTTTTATTGCTTCTAAACTTTTGAATTATTGGCTGTATTTTAGCTTATCAGCAATAATGTCAACTTTTTTAGGGCAAAAAAAAAAAAATCTTAAATACGGAGACATTTTTTGTACAAAAATATTCTCAGATTCTAAAACATTTTTCGTAAAATAATTGTCACAGATTCTGAAACATTTTTCATATAGAAAAAAATTAAGATCCTGTGACATTTTTCATATCGAAAAAGTTTCAGATTCTACGACATTTTTCGTATAGAAAAAGTTTCAGATTCTGGTATATCTTTAGTGTGGAAAAAAAAGTCTCAGATTCTAAGATATAAAAGGTCTCATTAAAACTAAATTGTTCTACGCAAATATCATGGTTTTATTAAGTAAAGAAAAATTACCTTGAGCTAGAATATCCCTAACCAAATTTTTTGTTTTAGTTACTTTGTTACTGGTAATAACATGAGTTTTTATTTGTACCAACATAATTTTTTTTTGTCATGCGAATTTTTCTTTCCAGCGGTCCCCAATTTCTTGTGTGCCCAGGGCCCCGACATACCTTAAAGCGGCCCTGGTAGAGCTGAATATGTATTAATATTTTTGTTTAAATATTAGCGATTTATCATTAAAATTCCCTTGGCTACTTGCAGTATATGTTTTTTTTTATTTGTTTAATAGTGACAATGGAATCTGACAAAACATGTGTCGACTAAGTCCTGTAAAAATGACCAACATACATAAACTTAAAACAGAAAAATATATTTTTTTGAAAATTATTCTAAGTATGAGAATATTAAAGCTTTAATTAGTAAAGGAAATAATGACCTCGAGCTAGAATAAACTTAAAATATAATATTTTGAAGGTCAAATAAAACAATTTCTATTTTTTAATAAAAACTTATCAGAATTTGCATTTACATATATTTCAAAAACTTCTGAATACTTCTCAGAAAATTCCAAATATATTTCAAAAATTAATATTTTTATTTCAAAATATTTCCAAAATCTTTAAAAAACAAATGGAATTTTCTGAAAAGCATAAAGATATTTTGAAATGAAAATGGAAATTGTTCAAATACAAATTGAATTTTCTGATAAGCATTTAGAACATTTTTAAATACAAATAGAAAATTCTGATATAAAATTAATCATTTTTGAATTATAGTATATAGAAATTTTTTAAATATAATTAAAAATATTTCAGAATAATCTTTCTCAAAATATGCTGGAAAATTTTTCTATTATAAGTGGAAATAAAAATTGTTTTCCTAGTACTAAAAATACCATTTATTTGTATAGCTTTGTTGATTTTTAATTTATAAACAAAAATTGTCCTCTTTTTTGGGCCAAATGTCCTCCTTTTTTGAGGTTGACGTCCTCTTTTTCTCAAAAAGGAAATGGCAACCATAGTCTAGGACCAATATTTCGGGTAGTTACAAACATCGGCACAAACTCATTATAGAAATGGAAATCTTTCTGTTATACAGTAATATTTAATATTACCGGTAATGAAGTACTGGTCATGCTCGTTTAAATATATTTGTTTAAATTCAAGAGTTTTTTTTTGTTAATTTTCACACACGTTACACTGTGATTTAAATTTTTTGCATCTTTTTTAATAAGATTTTGTTTTGTGTGACAAAATTTTCTCTTTTTTCTGATTCGATCAGTTAGTTAGATTTTTGCGGTCCAAACGTCAAAACACAAATCTCTGTATTTAAAAAAAAAGACAAACAAAATATATTTTTTTATTTTGTTAAAAATTTAATTATTTTTTCTAGTCTTAAATCAAAGAAAGAAAATTTTGATAGAAAAAAGTTGCGAAAATACGCAAAACAAAACAAAAAAACATAATTAAAAAACGGGAAAATAAAAATATTAAAAATTTTATAAAACTAAGTGAATAAGTTATAAAAATAAATTATTAACATAATAAATTATAAAAATAAAAAAATTTTAAAATAAAAAATTTCAAAATTATAAATAATAAATTATAAAAATAACCACATAAAAAGCAATAAAAAGCCAAGTGTTGCTACATGAATTATTATTATGTATGTATTTAGAAAAAAAAAAACATAAAAATTTGAATATTTAAAATTCAAAATTCAATAAATCCAATATATCCCATAAATAAAAAATACATATAAAACGGAGAATCAAAAAATTAAATCCACATCTCAAACATATAAATATTTCCTAAATAATCCAAAAAAGTTAAAAAAAATTTATTTGGTGTCAAAAAAACAAAGGAAAAATGTACATTATGACACTTAACGCATTATTTTAAAACTATTTTCATTTTGACAATTTTTTCTCTATTGTTTCAAAAACAAAAAAAATAAATAAAAAATAAATAAAAGAAAATTCTTTTACAATCAAGGTCAAGGGCTTTATAGTTGTCTAGGAAAAAATAAATAAATAAATAAAAAAAAAAATATATTATCAATTCTCTTTCATGGTACTCTTACAACAAAATTGTTTTGTGTATTTTTTTCACAGCTCTTTAGACATCATTTACATCAACATTATCATTATTTATATATAAAAAAAAAATACATAAATATAGTCAGGGGTGTATAAACAAAGAAATACTATTGGGAAAAATTTTAAGAAAAGTTTTACATCCATTTGGAAACTAAATATGGCTATAAAAAATAATTTTGATCCCAGTGTGCCGTTTTAAAAATTGTTGTTTTGAACTGAAAAGATCTATATTAACCCATTAGTGCCCACTGTTACATATATGTAACGGCAAAAAATGAAATTTTTCGCCTACACACAAAGAAAAAGCTTCATTAATATGATGAAACTCATCATAAAAGTTCGTCCAATGAAACTGTTTCATTATAAAGTGTGTTTTAATTTTTATTAAATAATAAAAATTAGTTATTTATTCGACCTTTTAATTGTGCAATGAAAAAGAGTTTATTCTGATTCGAGGCCTTTTCATGTTCCCCATTATGAATTAACATAACAAGTACTTATGATAACTCTACTTTCTTTATTAGGATATTCTCCCATTAAATACTCATAGAGTTTCTTGCTTTCAAAAATGTTGGCAATTTTCAGGAATGAATTGACGATCGTTTCGGGGGTGTTCCAATTCCCCCATCATCAGAATTCTTTAGAAAATAAGGTAATACTGTTAGCATGCAAACATCAAATATTCATATTCTAAATAATCTCAACTTAGTGAGAAAGCAAATATGATTTTCGAAGTTGAGATTATTTAGAATATGAATATTTGATGTTTGCATGCTAACAGTATTACCTTATTTTCTAAAGAATTCTGATGATGGGGGAATTGGAACACCCCCGAAACGATCGTCAACTCATTCCTGAAAATTGCTAAAATTTTTGAAAGCAAGAAACTCTATGAGTATTTAATGGGAGAATATCCTAATAAAGAAAGTAGAGTTATCATAAGTACTTGTTATGTTAATTCATAATGGGGAACATGAAAAGGCCTCGAATCAGAATAAACTCGTTTTCATTGCTGTTTCATTATATTTATGAAATGTTTCATAAATATTCATAGTGGTTCAACATATTTATGAAAACTTAATTAAAAAGTTTCATTGGACGAACTTTTATGACAAATCGTTTTCCAGTTCTTTGGTGTAGTCATAGTGTTTGTTTTTTCTCCTTATTTAATAAATGAATAAATTTTATAATTTTTTCTTTATATAACAAAAGTTAAAGATTAAAAAAAAACTTTAAGAGCCAAAAAGTCCTGAGAATGACCCACTGTTACATATGAGACATTCCACACCAAATGTCCAGCGAAAAAAAAAACACGTGTCCCGTAAATTTCTGAATAGGTTGTATGGATAGCCCTATATGGAACTTAGAAAATTGCGTTTTTGGTTTTTCAATTTTTCAAAAACTAGGCTTAGGAGGCGTGGTCAAATATTGGAAAAATGATCAAATTTGTGGCGAGTTGCCTTGATTAAATATTTATCACATTAAAACGGAATGCACCACAATCTCAAAAATTTACATTCTTCACTGGAAAAAAGACAAAACTAAAATTAAGGAAAAAATGTCTTTGAAAATTTATCATGAATTTTCCTAAAATTTAGTTAAATTTAACTTAAAAATGAGAAATTTTCTTAACTATGAGGAACAAATTTTAGTTCATTTACTTATAAATAGTTCATAGCTTTCTTTAAATGGATTTTTTTAATATTAGGAAAAAAATTCTTACTGCCAAAGAAATTTTACACAAATCTAAGAATCGTATCTTTATTTTTAAGACATATTTCTTAAAAAACAATTTAGTTCAAGTTTAGTTAAAATTAACTAAAAAAACATCATCGTATTTCTCTTCTTTGAATTGAGGAAGTGTACTTCTTAGAATTAAGTTAATGACTTCTGAGAATTTAGTAAATAACTTCTTAGAATTTAGTTAAAAATTCAAAATGGCGATATCTCGAAAACTAAGCGACATGGAGCGAAACGGATGAAATTTTCAAAAGAAAGACTACAAAGAAAAATATGGAATAGCCTAGCTCTACATATCTGTCGGGGTCTCAAGTCCCTAATTTTAGATCTAAAATTTGAAATTCCCGAGATTTTATATTTGCCCATATCTCGGTAAATACTGCCAACACGAGAAAAGGTCCAACAGCATTTTTGTAGCTCTTGACTCGTAGAACACTTCCGCAAGATACCCAAAAGCCCTCCAATTAATATTTTTTGAGTTATCCGGGTTTTAAGATTCTCAAGACCCTATCAGGCCCCTTATTACCGTATCTCAAAAACTAAGCAAGTTAGAGCGAAACGGACACAAGTTTTGGTTCAAAATCTATGGGGACCCTTAAAGGACTCAACGGGGTCTCGAGTTAAATGGGGTCCGAACCCATGGGTCCAGGGTCTAGACCCAATCTATTTCTAAAATGTGAAGTATAATTTTTCCCATTTTCTAGTTAAAATTGGCATTAAATTAAATAACTTTGTTTTCCTTATTTTTGGGAAAATCATGAACTAAATCCAAGAAAAAAAATCTTTGGAGCCAAATCATTCCCTCTTTTTCTCAAAATTCAGTTAATTTTCCCAGATTTTAGTTCACTTTTTTTTTGAGTGTAACGGTTTTCGAGATATCCCCATTTGAAATTTTCTAAAAAATTCCCAAAATGATGGTTTTTTCCTACGTTCAAGAAATTTTTTTAAAAACATCACAATTTTTTTTTTATTTCATTTTCATTTCATAGAGCTTAAGACAATCTTTCATTTAAATCTAATTTGAGCCAAATCCGATCATTTTATCCCGTGGCGCCCTTCGGTCAAAGTTTTGGATTTTTGGTGGAAATTTTTCAAAAATTCAAAACTTTGACCGAAGGGCGCCACGGGATAAAATGATCGGATTTGGCTCAAATTAGATTTAAATGAAAGATTGTCTTAAGCTCTATGAAATGACCGAGGAAAAAAAAATTGTGATGTTTTTTAAAAAAATTTCTTGAACGTAGGAAAAAAACGCCATTTTTTTTTGATATTCGTGCTCACCGCATCAAAATTAACAAATATGATGTGTCGAAAAAAATTTAAATTTTTTATTTTTTTCAAAAATCCAAAACTTTGACCGCCGGGCGCCACGGGTTAATTTAATTCGATTGACCTCAAATTTGTACAACATCCGTTTTAGTCCTAGTAGAATAAAAAAATGACCGGACTTTGAAAATTGGAGAAAATTTTTTTTGGCCATACAGAAAAATGACAGTCTAATGTAACAGCCATATATGCAATTTTTCGCCTACACCCAAAGAAAAAGCTTCATTAATATAATGAAACTCATCATAAAAGTTCGTCCAATGAAACTGTTTCATTATATTTATAAAATGTTTCATAAATATTCATTGTGGTTATGAAACATTTCATTATATTTATGAAAATTTTCATAATATTTCTTGCGTGGGTCAAATTGCATTCACGCCCATCTCTATATTGCACCACAAATGAAAAAATAATTAAAATGGGATCAACTCGTTGGTTTCGCAAAAATTTGTTACTCATACGCCATGTTTTAACAAGAAAATACAAGGAAATTCCAAAATTCTCATAAAATTCAATATTCAAAAGCGATTTTCTCGAAAAAAACGACGAACGTGTTTCTGAATTTTTTTGTGTGGATGGACAAACATCTAAACTTTAAAAAAAAAAAATTAAAAAAAAAAAAAAGTGGCCGGATTTTTGATAAATTGACTTTTTTAAAAAATGGAAAATTTCAAAACGGATTCTGAAAAATTTCCAAAAAAAAAATTTAATCGATAGCCCATACAAAACTATATAAGAATGTAAATTTTTGAGATTGTGGTGCATTCCGTTTTAATGTGATAAATATTTATTCAAGGCAACTCGACACAAATTTGACCATTTTTCCAATATTTAACCACGCGTTCTAAGGCCAGCTTTTGAAAATTAGAAAAACCAAAAACGCAATTTTCTTAGTTCCATATAGGGCTATCCAAACAACCTATTCAGAAATTTACGGGACACATGCTTTTCTGTAGCGGGACATTTGGTGTGGAATGCCTCATATATGTAACGGCTTCCGAAAATTTTTTTGAGTTTTTTATTTAATTTTGTTTATACAGCTAAGAATACCTAGCTCTCAAAATTTCAGACTTATATCTAGTCTAGATCACTGTGGGCATTAATGGGTAAAGACGATTTTAGAATCAAATGATTTCTGTAGTCCTAATTATCTTTTTTACGAAGTCTATTATCAGCAGTGCCGAATCAAAAATATGCTCCACAATTCTTCTGAATTTTCCTGCTTTTATTTTAAATAATCATTAATTTGTCTGAAGTAGTGTTTATAAAAAACCGACATTTTAGGAAACCGGTTTCTCGGTTAACCGAAAATCAGCTTTTTCGGTTAACCGGTTTTCTCGGTTAAACCGGAATAAAAAAACCGGTTAACCGGTTTTTTTTTTCTTTAACTGACAAAACCAAAAAATACTTGAAAATAGCTAATTTTCATTAAATAATATAGCGAATATAGCTTAAGTTAACATATTTGTTTCTTTCATCAAGGTTTGCAACTGTTACCCTATAAAAATAACGGTATTTAAATAATGTACTTTATTTTCGCATATTCACTGGAACTTTAATTAAATTTTAATTGGCTTTATTTTAAAAAAATACATCAATTCGTTAGAAGTAAATTCGAGTTCAGTATTTATTTTCATGTTCCCCCGATTTTAAGCCGGTTGGCTTGTTTGACTGTCTTGTTAACAGTCACTTAATAAGTTTTCCATGAAAGTGTCAAAAAACGCTTACAACGGTGAGTATTTCAAATATTTATCTGATTCGATATAAAATTCCTATATGATAAATTGTTTCTTGAAGTGAAAAACTATTTTAGACTTTCTTTCTCAAGGATTTTCAAGGTGTTTTCAAAGAAATTTTGAAAATTTCATAAAAAATAAGTGTAAACCATTAATACTTATTTGCGAAAATATTCCGCTTAGAATGTATTTAAAAAAACCGGTTAACCGACAGGAAAAAACCGGTTTTCGGTGCACCGGAAATTTCCAATTCCGGTTAACCGGTTTGCAAAAAAACCGACATTTTGGGAAAAAACCGGTTTTTCGGTTAACCGGTTAACCGGTTTATAAACACTAGTCTGAAGTTTACTAACAGCCAAATCGGAAAGGAATGAAGACAAAACCAAATGAAAAAATTAAAGTAACTTTTTTTTGCTTCCTCCTATTTGACAAAAATTCCTTCACTGAAAAAATTATGTTATTAACTGTTTGTAGTTTATTTAAAAAGTTTTCCGTTTAGTCGTTTTTAAAAGAAAAAAACATTTGTTTGATGTTCAGTTTTTATTAATGACTACATCAGTCATTTGTTTCAAAAATAACACACTAAAAAATAAAGACTTTCATTAACATTTAATTTTTAAAGTCATTTATTTTTGTTCTGTAAGTAAAAACTACTGATTATTCTTTTGATTTTTAATGATTTGTGTAAATAATTTTTTTTAAAATTGTTGGTATTTTTGAATGAAATATCATTAGTTTTTACCTACACAAGTCAGTTATTTTTTTGTAGAAAAAAAAAATCAAAAAATTATTTATAGAAATATAAAAACATGTTTGTATCAAGTGACTTTGGCACGATGGGTAGAGTGTCTGGCCCGAATGTAGTTGATTGCGGGATCGATTCCCCAAAAATTTTATTAAAAATTTTTAAAAAAATATTTCAATAAAAAATTGTAAAAAATTACCTACGAAATCATTAATTTTTATTGTTTTCGTAGGTTATTTTTTTGAAATTTGTTGGTAAAAATAACAGAACTATCATTAATTTTTAATGTTTTCGTTGAATATTTTTTTCGAATTTTTTGGTAAAAAAGAGTGAAAAAAACGTAATTTTTTAATGTTTATTGTTATTTATTTTAGAAAATTTTGTCAACAGTAAAAAATAAATGTTGATGTTTTTAAAACAAATGAATAATTACTGGGATGGTTTTCAATTGTTTACTCACTGGTTTTAGGTGTGTTTTTCATTTGTTTTTGCCTACAAAATATTTTAAGTGTATGTAACAGCCATATATGCAATTTTTTGCCTACACACAAAGAAAAAGCTTCATTAATATAATGAAACTCATCATAAAAGTTCGTCCAATGAAACTGTTTCTTTCTCATTTGTGTCTAAAATATAGACCATGTCTGGCAATGTTTGCAAAAATAAGTACTTAGATCAGAATTGATGAAGGAGAGGAAGAAGAATAATGATTACTAAAAATAAGTTTGTTTACATATAATTACAATAACAAAGTCTTCTGTTAGAAAAAAAACAACAGCAACAACCACACTCGAATTGAAAAAATCAGATTTAGTTGATACTTGCTTAACAGCCTACTTGGCGTATCGGTCTAGAGTGATTGTACGTTACAAGCAGTTAATAGCAAAGTATTACAGATGATGATGAGTTCAATCCTTGTCGGCTGCGATCTGTAAATAATTTTCACATATAGAGTTTTATTGACTATTAACTAAATAAATTTGACATTAAAAGTTTTCTGAAGATTATTATAACTGGATAATATGAAACTAGTAAGAAACAAACCAGGATGTCTAAATTTTTAGAAAAATTAAAAATTTTTCTTTCACACTTTTCTCAATTCAAAACCATATATAACTGTTTCATTATATTTATGAAATGTTTCATAAATATTCATAGTGGTTCAACATATTTATGAAAACTTCATTAAAAGTTTCATTGGACGAACTTTTATGACAAATTGTTTTCCAGTTCTTTGGTGTAGTCATAGTGTTTTTTTTTCTCCTTATTTAATAAATGAATAAATTTTATAATTTTTTCTTTATATAACAAAAGTTAAAGATTAAAAAAACTTTAAGAGCCAAAAAAACCCTGAGAATGACCTACTGTTACATATATGAGGCATTCCACACCAAATGTCCCGCTACAGAAAAACATGTGTCCCGTAAATTTCTGAATAGGTTGCTTGGATAACTCTATATGGAACTTGGAAAATTGCGTTTTTGGTTTTTAAATTTTTCAAAAACTAGGCTTAGGAGGCGTGGTCAAATATTGGAAAAATGGTAAAATTTGTGGCGAGTTGCCTTGATTAAATATTTATCACATTAAAACGGAATGCACCACAATCTCAAAAATTTACATTCTTATATAGTTTTGTATGGGCTATCGATTAAAATTTTTTTTTTTGGAAAATTTTCAGAACCCGTTCTGAAATTTTCCATTTTTTAAAAAAGTCAATTTATCAAAAATCCGGCCACTTTTTTTTTTTTTTTAATTTTTTTTTTTAAGTTTAGATGTTTGTCCATCCACACAAAAAAATTCAGAAACATTTTCGTCGTTTTTTTCGAGAAAATCGCATTTGAATATGAGAATTTTGGAATTTCCTTGTATTTTCTTGTTAAAACATGGCGTATGAGTAACAAATTTTTGCGAAACCAACGAGTTGATCCTATTTGAATTATTTTTTCATTTGTGGTGCAATATAGAGATGGGCGTGAAAGCGATTTGACCCACGCAAGAAATATTAAAGTCATTGACGACTCGCTAATATTTTTAGTTTACTTGTGCAATCACGTCAGTCAATTTACTGTTACTCACGCTCATGCAATTTTTTATTACGCTCACGGTTGCTCACTCACGTTGATGATGATTTTACAAAAATAATAAAAACAACAAATTTTCTATGAAAACAAAGCACTGAAAACGAAAACTCAAAAAAACAGTAAAATTCCAAAAAAAATAGTTAAAAATCACAAAAACTTACTTAAGAAAAATTTTAAGCATTCACTCATCTCGCTTAAATGCGTAAAATGCGTAAATGCTTAAATGCGTAAAATGCTTAAATGCGTAAAACTGATAAGATGCGTTTATAAGAGTTTTTTTTAGATATGCATCAATGTCCTTCTGACCGTTTATATCGAAAACAAATCGTCAATTGTTAAAAAAAATTGTTTTAAGATTTCATAAAGATTTCAATTTAAATTAAAAAAAAAAATACAGAATTACTCGCTTAAATGCCTGCAACTGGTAAGAGTAGTTTCATGTAAATTTTACTGAAATATCAACACTAAAATGAGTTCAAAATCTTAAGATCACTTGATGTGCGTTTATAAGAGTTTTTTTATGTAAATGCATCAATATCCTTCTGATTTATTTAGTATTTTGGATAAGCGCATTTAAGCGGGAGCAATAAATCGGACACTACATTATAGGTACATATCCTTTAACGTTCAACATTTGAAAAAATTGACTCGCGAGTCACGTACTAAGCTATTCACGATATTAAAGAGGTAGCGTGAGTAGAACATTTCGTGAGTGATTAGGAAGTCCAATTTATGCGAGATGAGTGAATGCTAAACATTTTTCTTAAGTAAGTTTTTGTGATTTTTAACTATTTTTTTTTTTTTTTTGGAATTTTAATGTTTTTTGGAGTTTCCGTTTTCAGTGCTTTGTTTTCATAGAAAATTTGTTGTTTTTATTATTTTTGTAAAATCATCATCAACGTGAGTGAGCAACCGTGAGCGTAATCAAAAATTGCGTGTGCGTGAGTAACAGAAAATTGACTCACGTGATTGCACAAGTAAACTAAAAAAATTAGCGAGTCGTCAGTGACTTGAATATTTCTTGCGTGGGTCAAATCGCTTTCACGCCCATCTCTATATTGTACCACACATGAAAAAACTATTAAAATTGGATCAACTCGTTGGTTTCGCAAAAATTTGTTACTCATACGCCATGTTTTAACAAGAAAATACAAGGAAATTCCAAAATTGTCATAATATTCAATATTCAAATGCGATTTTCTCGAAAAAAACGACGAACGTGTTTCTGAATTTTTTTGTGTGGATGGACAAACATCTAAGCTTTAAAAAAAAAAAAAAATTAAAAAAAAGTGGCCGGATTATTTATAAATTGACTTTTTTAAAAAATGGAAAATTTCAGAACGGATTCTGAAAAATTTCCAAAAAAAAATTTTAATCGATAGCCCATACAAAACTATATAAGAATGTAAATTTTTGAGATTGTGGTGCATTCCGTTTTAATGTGATAAATATTTATTCAAGGCAACTCGACACAAATTTGACCATTTTTTCAATATTTAACCACGCGTTCTAAGGCCAGCTTTTGAAAATTAGAAAAACCAAAAACGCAATTTTCTTAGTTCCATATAGGGCTATCCAAACAACCTATTCAGAAATTTACGGGACACATGCTTTTCTGTAGCGGGACATTTGGTGTGGAATGCCTCATATATGTAATGGCTTCCGAAAAAAATTTTGAGTTTTTTATTTAATTTTGTTTATATAGCTAAGAATACCTAGCTCTCAAAATTTCAGACTTATATCTAGTCTAGATCGCTGTGGGCATTAATGGGTTAAGACGATTTTAGAATCAAATGTAGTCCTAATTATCTTTTTTACGAAGTCTATTATCAGCAGTGCCGAATCAAAAATATGCTCCACAATTCTTCTGAATTTTCCTGCTTTTATTTTAAATAATCATTAATTTGTTGAAGTTTACTAAATTTCTCAATTCTCAGGATTTTTCTAATTTCGTTTTCAATTATACAGTGCAATAGAAAAAATCGGAAAGAAATGAAGCCAAAACCAAATGGAACAAGTAAAAAAGTTAAATTCGGCCTTGCCGAATGTAGTGATACCCACCACAATTTCAAAAAGATTATTGCAAAAAACTTTATTTAAAAGGAAATTACTTTTGAAAAAAAAAAAATTTCCGCGAAAAAAAATTTTGGTAAAAAAAAAAAATCCGCTATTTTTTTCTTTTTTTGTCAAAAAATATGTTCGTACTTGTTTAAATACCATTTGGAGCTCAATTATGGTCACATATGTCAACCAGAAGCCGAATTAAAGCATTTTGTATTTTTAGGTTATGTTGAATGTACTGAAATTTTTGAGGTGTGCTTACATTTTCGTTCATAACTTTTGAACCGCTGAACCGATATCGCTCAAATGCAATACCAAACTTCTCGGGAGAACTTCCAATATATATGTTAAGTTTCAGTCATCTCTGTGTAATATTTTGTCCGCGAGAGCATTTTCCACAGACAGACAGACGGACAGACGGACAGACGGACATCGCTAGAATGTCTTAAAATCGATCGGGCATCATGAATATATATACTTTATGGGGTCCCAGACCGATAATTCGATGAGTTACAAACGGAATGACAAACTTATATATACCCTCTATCACTAAGTGGAGGGTATAAAAATTAAAGTTGACGTATTCCATAACAAAACCTTCAAGGTTTTTTTTTTAGTTCAGTGCTAGGTTTTTTTACACGCAAAAAACCTAGCGCAAAATAATAACACAGTAAGTACGTGAAATTGACACACCGAGACACGCAAACTTAATTTTGGGTCGTAAAACACAGTGACATTCTCCGTTTTGACAGATCAGGTCATTAAGAGATATTTAATTTTTAAGTTTGTGATTTTCAAGCGATTTTTTGTTGTTTTTTAAGAAAATTTAAAAATTAAAAAAAAATAAATTATTTTTCTCGCCTAAACTGATTGACCATCATTGTTAGAGTAAAGTTTCGACTTATCAATACTAAATAAAGTAATTTAAAAGAGTTTCTAAAGAAATATTTTAGGAAAATACATTAAAAACTCACTTGATAACCTCAAAACTTTAAAACAAAATATTTCTTGATTTTTACCTGACCTGGCAAAATGGAGAATGCCACTTGATTCTACGATCTAAAATAAAGTTTACGTGTCTCGGCGTTAGTGTGACGTTTCAAAAGTTAAAATTATACTTACAGTGCAAATATCTGAAAACAGGGTAATGTGCAATGTGCCCTTGTATGACACATGTCACATCTAAAATGTGTCGTGTGCCATACAAGGGCAAATTTTTTTTAATAATTGTGTTAAGAAATAAAATACTTTTTAAGAAAAAAAATAGTACTTTTTTAGAAAAAATAGTACTTTTTAGAAAAAAATACCACTATTTTTAGAAAAAATAGTACTTTTGTAAAAAAAATAGTACTTTTTTTTAGAAAAAATAGTACTTTTTTAGAAAAAATTGTTTTAGAAAAAATAGTACTTTTTCAGAAAAATAGTACTTTTTTAGGAAAAATCGAAAAAGTACTTTTTAGAAATAAATGTAAAAAGAAATAAATGTAGAATTAAAAGTATTTTTTAGAAAAAGTACTTTTTCTTTTACTTTTTCTATTTGACAAAAATTCCTGGTTATTTTACAAGCTTTTTACCAATTTTATAATTTTACAAGCTTTTTACATAAAAAATTATAAATTAACAACTTTTTTGACGCAATAAAACTTACAAGCAGCTCGTGATTTTACTAAATTTTTTGCTACCTTCTATTTTACGAGAATTCCTATTAAAATTTACGAGTTTTTTTTTGTACTTTTACAAGATTTTTACCAATAAAATTGTAAATTTGCAACTTTTTTGGCGAAATAAAATTTACAAGAATTTCTCATAAATTTACTAAATTTTTTTTTGTAAAAAATCTTAGAAATTTGTAAAATTACAAGAAAAACTGTAAAATTACCAAAAAATTCGATCGAAAATTATTTGTTAAAAAATAGGGAAAACTATCAAATATTGGTAAAATGGGATTACGAGACTTTTCCTAGTAATTTGACAAGGTTTTTTTTTTTTTGAGTGTAATAATAATTATTTAAAAAAAAGGGTAATGTGCAATGTACCCTTGTATGACGCATGTCACATCTGAAATGTGTCGTGTGCCATACAAGGCCATATTTTTTTAATAATTGATTTAGGAAATAAAATACTTTTTTAAATGAAAATAGTACATTTTTAGAAAAAATATTACTTTTTTTTTGAAAAAAATACCACTATTTTTAGAAAAATAGTACTTTTGTAAAAAAATAGTACTTTTTTTAGAAAAAATATAACTTTCTTAGAAAATATAGTCCTTTTTTAGAAAAAATTGTACTTCTTAGAAAAAAAAGTACTTTTTTTAGAAATAATTGTTTTAGAAAAAGAGTACTTTTTCAGAAAAATAATACTTTTTTTAGGAAAAATCGAAAAAATACTTTTCAGAAACAAAAGAAAAAACGTACTTTTTTTAAGAAAAAGCAGCACTTTTTTGGTATTATTTATGAAAATATAATACTTTTTTAGAAAAAAAAGTACTTTGGAAAAAATACATTTTATAAAAAAAATTACTTATTACACAAAAAAGTAATTTTTAGAAAAAAATTGATTTAAAAAAAGGACTATTTGAAAAAGTACTTTTTCTAAAAAGAAGTATCGTTTAGAAAAAAGTACTTAAAAAAAATACTTGTAAAAGGTAAAAGTACTTTTTTTTTAAAAAAAATATTTTTTTCTAAAAAAAATAGTACTTTTGTAAAAAATAGTACTTTTTCTAGAAAAAATATAACTTTCTTAGAAAATATAGTACTTTTTTAGAAAAAATTTTACTTAAAAAAAAAAAGTACTTTTTTTAGAAATAATTGTTTTAGAAAAAGAGTACTTTTTCAGAAAAATAATACTTTTTTAGGAAAAATCGAAAAAAATACTTCTTAGAAACAAAATAAAAAACGTACTTTTTAGAATTAAAAGTATTTTTTAAGAAAAAGCAGCACTTTTTTGGTATTATTTATGAAAATATAATACTTTTTTAGAAAAAAATTACTTTGGAAAAATACTTTTTATAAAAAAAAAAACTTATTACACAAAAAAGTAATTTTTAGAAAAAAATTGATTTAAAAAAAAGGACTATTTGAAGAAGTAATTTTTCTAAAAAGAAGTATTCTTTAGAAAAAAGTTCTTAAAAAAAAAATACTTGTAAAAGGTAAAAGTACTTTTTTTTAAAAAAAGTATTTTTTCTAAAAAAAAAGTACTTTTGTAAAAAAATAGTACTTTTTTTAGAAAAAATATAATTTTCTTAGAAAATATAGTACTTTTTTAGAAAAAATTTTACTTCTTAGAAAAACAAAGTACTTTTTTTAGAAATAATTGTTTTAGAAAAAGAGTACTTTTTCAGAAAAATAATACTTTTTTAGGAAAAATTGAAAAAAATTCTTTTTAGAAACAAAATAAAAAACGTAATTTTTAGAAGTAAAAGCATTTTTTTAGAAAAAGCAGCACTTTTTTAGCACTTTTTTCCTAAAAAGTATTATTTATGAAAAAATAATACTTTTTTAGAAAAAAAGTACTTTGGAAAAAGTACTTTTTATAAAAAAAAAAACCTTTTTACACAAAAAAATAATTTTTAGAAAAAATTTGATTTTTAAAAAAAAGGACTATTTGAAAAAGTACTTTTTTTTCTAAAAAGAAGTATTGTTTAGAAAAAAGTACTTTAAAAAAAAATACTTGTAAAAGGTAAAAGTACTTTTATTTAAAAAAAGTACTTTTTTAAAAAAAAAGTATTTTTTTCTAAAAAAAATACTTTTTTAAAAAAAGTATCCTTATTTTGACAAAAAAGGACTTGTTAAAAAAAATATATTTTTTAAAAAAATACTTTTTTCCAAAAGTATATTTAGTACCATTTTTTTTTTTAGAAAAAGTACTTTTTTAAGAAGAAAGTACTTTTTTTTACACTCAAAAAAAAACTTGTCTAGAAAAAGTCTCGTAATGCTATTTTACCAATATTTGACAGTTTTCCTGTTATTTAACAAATAATTTTCAATCGAAATTTGAATTTTTTTTTGTAATTTTACAGTTTTTCTTGTAATTTTACAAATTTCCAAGATTTTTTACAAAAAAAAATCTTGTATATTTACGATAATTTCTTGTAAGTTTTATTGTGCCAAAAAATTGTAAATTTACAATTTTATTGATAAAAATGTTGTAAAATTACGAAAAAGTTGGTTATTATTACTACACTGAAAAAAAAGACATAACTAAAATTAAGGAAAAAATGTCTTTGAAAATTTATCATGAATTTTCATAAAATTTAGTAAAATTTAACTAAAAAATGAGAAATTTTCTTAACTATGAGGAAAAAATTTTAGTTCATTTACTTATAATAAGTTCATAGTTTTCTTTAAATGGATTTTTTTAATATTAGGAAAAAAATTCTTACTGCCAAAGAAATTTTCCACAAATCTAAGAATCGTATCTTTATTTTTAAGACATATTTCTTAAAAAACAATTTAGTTCAAGTTTAGTTAAAATTTACTAAAAAACATCATCGTTTTTCTCTTCTTTGAATTGAGGAAGTGTACTTCTTAGAATTTAGTTAACGACTTCTGAGAATTTAGTAAATTACTTCTTAGAATTTAGTTACAAATTCAAAATGGCGATATCTCGAAAACTAAGCGAGATAGAGCGAAACGGATGAAATTTTCAAAAGAAAGACTACAAAGAAAAATATGGAATAGCCTAGACCCTAATTTTAGATCTAAAATTTGAAATTCCCGAGATTTTATACATGCACATATCTCGGTAAATACTGCCAGCACGAGAAAACGTCCAACGGCATTTTTGTAGCTCTTGACTGGTAGAACACTTCCGCAAAATGCCCGAAAGCCCTCCGATTAATAGTTTTTCAGTTATCCGGTTTTTAAGATTCTCAGGCCCCTTATTACCGTATCTCAAAAACTAAGCAAGTTTGAGCGAAACGGACACAAGTTTTGGTTTAAAATCTATGGGGACCCTTAAAGGACCCAACGGGGTCTCGAGTTAAATGGGGTCCGAACCCATGGGTGCAGGGTCTAGACCCAATCTATTTCTAAAATGTGTAGTATAATTTTTCCCATTTTCTAGTTAAAATTGGCTTAAAATTAAATAACTTTGTTTTCCTTATTTTTGGGAAAATTATGAACTAAAACCAAGAAAAAAAATCTTTGGAGCCAAATCATTCCCTCTTTTTCTCAAAATTGAGTTAATTTTCCCAGATTTTAGTTCACTTTTTTTGAGTGTAGGAACTCTCCTACGATAGGAGGTAGCAAGAGATCTAGTAAAATCACGAGACCTCCTTGTAAGTTTTATCGCGTCGAAAAAATTGCAAATTTACAATTTTTTTCGTAAAAAGCTTGTAAAATAACAAAATTATTGGTAAAAAGCTTGTAAAATAACAATGAAATCTTGTCAAATAGGAGGTAGTAAAAAAAAGAAGTTACAAACTTTTCTTGTTATTTTACAAGGTTTTTTGAGTGCATAAATTTTTTCCTAAAAAATCTCTTTTTTTCTAAAAACTCCTTTTTTCCCAAAAAGTATTTTTTCTTCTTACTACTTTTGTTTTTAGAAAAAAGTACTTTTTTTAAGAAAGTACTTTTTTTATAAAAAGTACTTTATTAGAAAAAAGTATTTTTTTTAACAAAACAAATTTTTTCAAAAAAGTAGTAAAAAATTTACTTTTTTCTAAAAAATCCGTTTATTTTCAAAAAGTAGTTTTTTGTCTAAAAAGTACTTTTTTTCCAAAAAAGTATTTGTTTTTCCAAAAAGTACGATATTTTCTTAAATAATACTTTTTAGGAAAAAAGTACCATTTTTTCTGAATAAGTACTATTTTTCTAAAAAAGTACGTTTTTCCTTAAAGGTTCTACAGTACTTTTCTAAAAAAGTACTATTTTACAAAAAATCTAACGGTTTAAGCACGATGCAGGTCGCAATTCTATCAATTGAAACTTAAGCATATTTTTTCCCAAGGACAAAGCCTATTGAAATTGGTATTAAAAATCGGTCCATGTTAAGACCTAGCCCCAATACAAACGGCCCCTTTGGATTAGGCTTAAATGAATCTAAAAACCGTATTATAATAGATATCGCTTCAAAATTTAACAGGTAATCAAATTTTGTATGCATGAATCATCATTCCAAATTTCAAAGGAATCAGGTCAGTCCTTCTTGTAGTCCCCATACAACAACCCTCCCCATATTCACATAATTTCCTCAAAATTTATAAAAATGCTAATGGTTGATAAAAATTTTATTTGTAGTGTTAAAAGTGTACTTTGGTAACCTACTCAAAACTGAATATAATTGGATTATTTTTGGACTTAGTCCCCCATTTAAAAATTTCGACCGATATTCCGTTAAATCAGTCAATTGGCAAACAAATAAACCAATTCCACTAAAATTTGATCTGTGTGTGTTTTCTACACTAAATATAGATCTAACAAAAGATAGATCAAATCGGTCCATGTTTGAACTTGGGACCCATTCTTCGGAAAACACTGGTGTAGGGTATCATTTGGTCGGTCTGGACCGACTATAACTTTCTTACTTGTTTTTTAATCAAAAAAATTTTTGTTTACAAAAAATTACAAGAATTGTTTTAGAAAAAAAGTACTTTTTCAGAAAAATAGTACTTTTTAAGGAAAAATCGAAAAAAAAGTACTTTTCAGAAACAAAAGAAAAAGCGTATTTTTTAGAATTAAAAGTTTTTTTTAGAAAAAGCAGCACTTTTTTGGCAATTTTTTTCTAAAAAGTATTATTTATGAAAATATAATACTTTTTTAGAAAAAAAAGTACTTTGGAAAAAGTACTTTAAAAAAAAATACTTATTACACAAAACGGTAATTTTTAGAAAAAAAATTTAATTTTTTAGAAAAATTACTTTTTTCTAAAAAAAGTACTTGTTTTAGAAGTAAAAGTGCTTTAAAAATACTTTTTTTAAAAAAATAAACTTTTTTTTTGACAAAAAAAGTACTTGTTAGAAAAAAACTTATTTTTTTTGAAAAAAATACTTTTTTAAAAAAGTACTTTTTTAAAAAAGTACATTTATTACTATTTTTTTTTAGAAAGTACTTTTTTTACGCTCAAAAAAAAAAAAACTTGTCCAATTACTAGAAAAAGTCTCGTAATGCCATTTTATAGAATATAATTGGATTATTTTTGGACTTAGTTCCCCATTTAAAAATTTCGTCCGATATTCCGTTAAATCGGTCTATTGGTAAACAAATAAACCAATTCCACTAAAATTTGATCTGTGTGTGTTTTCTACACTAAATATAGATCTAACAAAAGGTAGATCAAATCGGTCCATGTTTGGACTTGGGACCCATTTTCCGGAAAACACTAATGTAGGGTATCATATGGCCGATTTTGACCGACTATAACTTCTTACTTGTTTATTAATCGGGTAGGGACTCAAACATTTTTTTGTTTAAAAAAAATTACAAGAAAGTTTAAGAGATTTTTGTAAATGTCAGATTAAACTTTTTTTGACATTTGCAACTGGAAAATCCAAGGATGATTTATTTACCAATAATTTTCCTATTGGGTATCAAATTCTTTTATTACACATAAGAGCATGTACTTAAACGCAAATTTTTCATACTTACCATGTGTTTTCTCAGCGTGACAACATGTCTAACACACAAATTATTTCAATTCTATAATATATTGTATTTGTTTATAAATAAATATGTAGTAGTATAAAAGAAATGAGAATGTAGAAAATGGTTGTGGCGAATCTTTAATACACTTCACAAACATTTGGCGTGATGAAAAAAATCAATTAGTTTTAAAAAAAGTAAAGTTGACAATAAGAATAATTAAACCTTTCTTTAATAAAAATTTTACGAGAGTAAAAAATCAAAATTAAAATTGTTTTTAACTTAAGTTTTGAAATTGATTAATTTTTTATTTGAATCAATTAAAAAAGTAATTAACTACGATTTTTTGTTCAATGAAAATTTTTTTTTGTTAAATATTTAATAGACTTTTTAAGAGTAGTGTTCGACCGAACATTTTCGATTTTCATATTCCTTTTATATTCCATTGAGAAATCTTGATTTTAGAATTTATAAATTTTTATTTAAATCGATTAAAACTGTAATTGATAATGATTTTTTTATGCAATTAATATTTTCATTGGTAAAATTTTCGATTAATTTTTTATTTGTCCTAACTTTAATTTTTATTCTTATTCGATTTAGAAACTGCCACAGCAATAAACATTTAAGAAAATTTAAATGCTTATATTAGGGTGCTTTCTTTTATTAGTACCGATGACTATTTCTACTAGACGGTGCTAAATCAAATTGACCAATGGCACAGAGTTTAATGCCGTTTTACCATCACCCACTCAAAATGATTTATCAAAAAAAAAAAATGGAATAACAATTGAAATATATCATAGACAAATAAACTTGTTGATTCTTCAAAATTTGGAGAATAAATAGAAAGCAGTTTTTATTACAAGAATGTTAAAGTAAAACAAATTACATTAAATATTACTACAGTGGGAAATGAGACTATCAGACTATGAAAGAAAGTTAGAAATTCCCAGCTAAAATACAAAAATGCCATTCGAAATTCAGAAAATTTTAATGCAAAACAAAGAAACCCTAAAATAAAAATTCAGAAATTTCAATTGGAATTTAACAAGTAAAAAAACTTAAATTCGGCTTTGCGGAATATATGGATACCATCCACAATGTATACAAGATTATTGGAAAAACGATTTGACGATCTTGATCTCACTAACAATAAGAGATTTTACATTTTTCTTGTAATTCTCAATGAATGTAGAAATGAATATGTATTAATATTTTAGTTTGAACATTAACGATTTGTCATTTAAATTGTCTTTGCTACTTGTACTATAGGGTTTTTATATTTGCTAAATAATCTTGACAATAGAATCTGACAAATTCCGAAATACGTGTCGATTAAGTCTTGCAAAAATTAACAACATAAATAAATTTAAAACAGAAAAATAATTTTCTTGAACATTTTTTTATGAGAATTTCATAGTTTTAATTAGAAAAGGCCCTATGCACTGCGACCAATATGATCTTTTGTGCAGCCTAGCAGTTGCCCTATAAGTTAAGGCTTTTGATAAAGCCAAGTATCCTATTTGGCATGGATTCCCATATGTCACTTGGAGTTAATGAATGTCGCCCTAGATGTCGAATTCGTCTGTTCCGCCATTTCTGCGTCAATTTCACAAAACCTACATATTTCCGTGTCCGATAAATTTTTCTTCCTAAGTTGATAGCGAAGATTACAATGTCCAGTGAGGTAACCAGTTAGAATCCTTAGATCCTTTTTGTCGAGATTCAGTAGTCGTTTAGATACCCCAGGGGATGGAGAGATAAATCTTTTTGCCTGACGCTGTCCAGAACAATGGTTCCAGTGATTGGCAAATTCAGATTCTCTCCATGATCGTAAACTTTCCCTGATATGCCCAATGGGCAAACCACAGAAGGGTTCCGGACCAATAAAAGGGCGACTTGCACCACGATTGGCCAAACAGTCTGCCCGTTCGTTGCCCAAGTGCCCCTCATGGACCGGGACCCAACTGAGAGTAAGTTCATTGTTACGGCCTAGTTCGTTTAGGGAAAGAATACAATCCATGACAAGCTTCGAAGATACATAGTAGGCTGATAAAGCCTTCAATGCTGCTTGACTGTCAGATAGTATATATGAAGGGTTTATTGTAAAAACTCGATAAGCAACATTTCATTTTATGGTAGTTTTTGCCATAAAACTTTTGAAATAATGATAAAAATAGATCTTTAGAAGAAGTTTCATACTCAAGATACTTGTACGAAGGGCTTATCCAAAACTTTTGCCAAAAATCTGTCAATAGAACATCAGTAGAAGGCGAAAAACACCAAAAATTAAATGTTGCTTATCAAGTTTTTGCAATAAGCCCTTCATATATATTTGTCCTTTTTGTGCACCTACGTAAACATTCGGACACGCATATATATATGGCATTCTGTCAGAGATCTTAGCGTATGGGTCCCCTATGAATCGTCCCGTTATCTTCATGTGGCCCTGTAGGTCCCCGCCCATTATGTTCCCAAATTCCGGTAGTCTGGTTACACTTCTGCTAGCATCATCCTTTACAGATATATGTAAAGGTGGGATGTTTAGCATAGCCCCCATGGCATAGGTTGGACAGGATTTTCCCGCCCCTGTTATGCCGATGCAGGCCAGACGATATACCTTGTCCAGTATAGATCTGGCCGTGCTCTGTTCCACTTTTGGACACCAAACCAGAGTTGCATAGGTGATCATTGGTCTTACGATCGTAAGAAATGACCAATATATCATGTGAGGCTTAAGCCCCCATGTCCTTCCAAATAGCCTTTGGCAGGCGTAAATTGCCCTGGTAGCTTTTTTGGTTGTCTTGTTCAGATGAGGAGTCCATGTCAGAGACTTGTCAAGTGTTATTCCTAAATATTTCACTTCATCCGAAAAACCCATCGTGACGCCATTTATTTTAGGCATAGACAAGTCAACAATCCTTCTTCTAGTAAAGGGTATCAGTGTTGTTTTAGATGGATTAATAGTCAATCCCCTTTCCTGACACCATTTTAAGGTCATGTTGAGTGCTTGTTGCATCCGATCAGAGATAGTTGGCGTATGCCATCCACTGATCGAAATCACAAGATCATCCGCATAACCGTAGGTTCTAAAACCAAAATTATTAAGCTCATCGAGTAAATCATCTATGACCAATGTCCACAACAGTGGCGACAAAACACCCCCTTGAGGGCAGCCTCTAGTTGCATTGACCGTCATAGATGTGTTTCCGAGATTGAGCGTGATGACTCTGGAGATGAGCATCTCCAGGATCCAATTTATGATAAGTAAAGGAACATCCTTTCTTAGCATATCCCTCTTAATAGTATCATAAGATGTATTGTCAAAGGCTCCCTGTATATCAATGAAGGCACAGAGGGCGATTTGTTTCGCATCCAGTGCCTTCTCTATTGATGTGACAACATGATGGACCGCAGTTTCAGTAGATTTGCCTTGTTGGTACGCAAATTGATACTTATGTATTGGTTTGCGAATCAAACAGGTTTCCCTGATAAAGTAGTCCAACAGTTTCTCCATCGTTTTAAGAAAGAATGAGCTAAGGCTAATTGGTCTAAAAGACTTAGCCAGATGTTCAGATTTCTTTCCTATCTTAGGTATAAAAACCACATTTACCTCCCTCCATGGACGTGGGACATAGCCAAATAGAAGGCTTGATCTAAATAAGCTGATCAGTTGTGGTAAAATTAAACTACCCCCTTTCTGAAGCAGACATGGATAGATACCGTCCGGTCCAGGTGATTTGAAAGAGGAAAAATTGTCTATCGCCCACTGAACCCGTTCTTTCCTAAAGATATTGGCCGTTAGACGAATGTCTCGGCCTATTAAAGAGGGGTTTCTTAAAACAGGCATAGAATCATCTCCGGCCGTGCACCCAGGAAAGTGTGTTTCCAATAGAAGCTTACAGGTTTCAGTGGATGATGTAGTGTAGGAACCATCCGGTCTTTTCAGAGTGCAAAGACCATTAGTGCGGTCCTGTGAAAAAGCTTTCTGAAGCCGCACAGCTGCTGGGAGATCGTCAATTTTCTCACAGAAGTTGTGCCACGTAGCCCTCTTGGACTTACGGATTTCCCTATTGTATTCAGTAAGTGCAGTTTTGTAGGTCACCCAGTCGC
Source organism: Pegoplata infirma (assembly GCA_963921195.1). NCBI lineage: Eukaryota > Metazoa > Arthropoda > Insecta > Diptera > Anthomyiidae > Pegoplata > Pegoplata infirma. Next base: position 191,282,465 of record OY992538.1, on the reverse strand, counting down.
CTGTCTGTTTTGCCCTATTGAATAATCTCCTAGCTTCCTGTCTGAGTTCCTCAAGACCATCGTTCCACCATGGAACATCTCTCTTCACCTTCCTGGCCCTTAAAGGACAACTCCTATCGAAAGCAAGTTTAATATTTGATTGTAAATCATATGCCCCCTGATCAATGCTTACTGAGCTTTTTATAAGCTCCCCTGATTGATTCGCATTTGCTTCTAAATGCAAACGGAAATTATTTTAATTAGTAAACGAAATAATGCCCTCGAGCTAGAATAAACCTACTCAGAATATAATATTTTTTATATATATTTTTTAAACAAAAAAAAAAACATTTAAAAAATTAAAAAAAGCAAACTTCGACTTGGCCGAATCCTTGAATTCCCTCTACCCGAGTAAAAATGAAACTTATCCAATTATATCCGAAAAATGGTGAATGAAATTATGTAAAATGTCACCAATTGTATCTTATTAGATCCAGTCGGACATAATATGATACAAAATGATCCGAAATTTGTATCTATATAACTTTATTAATTGGGATCAAATTGATACAATTAAATATAATTTGATCTTATTGTACAATATTATATATATTTAGATATTACACCATTTTAACCCATATAACACCATATATAGTATATATTATTACATGTAATGCTTGATGTAAAATTTTTATTATATATGGTGTTATGTGAACCCATATGTAAATATATGCGATCATATATAAAAGTATCAAATTGTATAAATTTTATCCCAAATAATACAGTTAGATAGAGACAATTTTCGGATAATTTCTTATCTAATTCCGTCTGATTGGATCTAATAAGATACAATTGGATAATATTATTCATAATTGTATCCACCATATCTGGGATATAATTGGATTAGTTTCATTTTTACTAGGGTAAACACAATTTTTTGTGATTTTATTTTTTATAACGTAAAAAAAGTTTTTTAAAAACGTAAAAACTTTTCGCTAGTGAAAGGTAGACTCTTAAATTTTAATCATATTCCAATAAATTTCCTAGATGAATTTATATTTTCTATAACTGGATATTTGCTTTGGAATATTTCATATACTTGTAATAGTTTAATTATAGATATAATCAATAACTTAAACATGACATTGTTTATTTATGACATAAATATTTATGTCATTTTAATAACAATGTTAATTGATTCACTTATAATAATCATGATTTGTTATAATAAATATTTGCTAAAATAGAAACGATACATTTGGAGGAGCTTAAAACTGATTGGAATATGACAAATATGACCAATGGGACCTAAAATATAGCCCAGAAAAAAATGTTGCTGAACTACACCATTTCCAGTTGTATTTTTAAATTGTCCAAACGAATTTTAAAATTGTTCAAATGTATTTTAAAATTGTCCAAAAATATTTCAAAATTTTCCAAATGTATTTTGAAATTGTCTTAAAATGTTTTAAAATTGTCTAAATGTATTTTAAAATTGTCCGAATTTATTTTTAAAGTTAGACAAATGTATTTTTAAATTGTCCAAATGTATTTTAAAATTCTCCAAATGTATTTTAAAATTGTTCAAATATATTTTAAAATTGTGAAATTGTATTTTTAAATTTTCCAAATGTATTTTAAAATTGTCCAAATATAATTTAAAATTGTCGAAATATAGTTTAAAATGTTCCAAATTTATTTTAAAATTTTCCAAATGTATTTTAAAATTGTCCAATTGTATTTTAAAATTTTCCAAATGTATTTTCAGAATTGTCCAAATGTATTTTTAAATTGTCCAAATATATTTTAAATTGGCCAATTGTATTTTAAAGTTGTCCAAATGTATTTTAAAATTTTCCAAATGTATTTTAAAATTGTCCAAATATATTTTACAATTGTCCAAATTAATTTTAAAATTGTCCAAATGTATTTAAAATTGTCTAAATCTATTTTAAAATTATTGAAATGTATTTTAAAATTGTCCAAATGCAGTTTAAAATGTTTCAAATGTATTTTAAAATTGTCCAAATGTATTTTAAAATTGTCCAAATGCAGTTTAAAATGTTTTAAATGTATTTTAAAATTGTCCAATTGTATTTTAACATTTTTCAAATGTATTTTCAAAATTGTAAAAATCTATTTTAAAATTGTCCAAATTAATTTTAAAATTGTTTAAATGTATTTTAAAAATTTCTAAATTTATTTTAAGGTTGTCCAATTTATTTTAAAATTGTCCAAATATAGTTCAAAATTGTCCAAATGTAGTTCAAAATTGTCCAAATATATTTTAAAAATTTCCAAATGTATTTTAAAATTGTCCAAATGTATTTTAAAATTATCCAAATGTATTTTAAAATTTTCCAAATGAATTTTAATATTGTTCAAAATGTATTTTAAAATTGTCCAAATTTATTTTAAAATTCTCCAAATGTATTTAAAAATTATCCAATTGTATTTTAAAGTGTTCCAAATGTATTTTAAAATTGTCCAAATTAATTTTAAAATTGTCCAAATGTAGTTTAAAATTTTCCAAATTTATTTTAAAGTTGTCCAAATGTATTTTAAAATTTTCCAAATATAGTTTAAAATTGTCCAAATGTTGTTTAACATTTTCCAAATATATTTCAAAATTTCCAAATGTATTTTAAAATTGTCCAATTGTTTGGACAATTTAGAAATACGTTTGGATAATTTTAAAATACATTTGGACAACTTTAAAATACAATTCGAAATGGTGTAGAAGCAGCTTTTGGAAAGGTGTCTTGATGCAGGCAAAATTTTTGAGGGCAATGCCACAAATTTAACTTTTTATACCCCCCACTCTAGTGATAGAGGGTATATATAAGTTTGTCATTCCGTTTGTATCACATCGAAATATTGGACTAGGACCCCATAAAGTTTATATATTCATGATCTTCGTTCGTATTCTAAGACGATCTAGCGATGTCCGTCCGTCTGTCCGTCTGTCTGTTGAAAACACGCTGACTTTTGAAAGGCTCCTGAAGTTTGGCATATATGTTGAGCATTTACCTGGTCACAGTGGTCAGGTTGCTGTTGCAATCCAGCGAAATCGGTCTAGTGGTTCAAAAGTTATAAGCAAAAGAGTGAGTTTCAGCAAGGGTTTTTCGAAAATTTACGAGATAAAAAACACGATAACTTTCTCCTGGCCTCTTTCATATTAAATTTCAGATTCGCTTCAGCTTAAAGTCACGTGCTGAAAAAACCGACCCTTAAAAAAACAAACTTTAAAACCATTGGAAAGCTACAAAACTACTTTTAAAAGTGTTTTTGACACTCAAAAATATTTTTATACTAAAAAAAAATTTACACTCAAAAAAAATTTTACACTCAAAAAAAAAATTAGTAATTTTTCTTTTTTTTTACAAAAATGACAAAAAAAAAAGTTTTTTACTCAAAATAAAATATTTCTTATCAAAATTTATAATTTTTTCACGTCAGAAAATTTACCATTCTTTAAAAAGGGCATTGTGGAGTGTATTTATTAGTGCTGTCAATCCCGAAATCCCGGGATTTTTGTCATAAAATGAATCCCGAATCCCGGGATTTTTAAGCTTAAATCCCGGGATTTTTGAAATATTAAAAATTAAAACTAATATTTTTTTTTAATTTTCAACGTAGCTGGCTACGAATTTTGCTGAGCTGAGAATTCTACCCATGCTTGCTGAATAACGAACTAACCATTAAGCCACAGTCACGGAGCCCTTTGACCAAAGTTTGCAGGTTTTGGCGAACATTTTCTAAAAAACCGAAACTTTGATCAAAGGACACCACGGGTAAATTTAATCCGATTGGCCTTAAATTTGTGCCACATAATTTTTAGGCCTAGGAGAATAAAAAATTTCCCGGACGTTCAAAATTGGAAGAAAAACTTTTTTTATACAAAATAATGCAAGTCTAATGTATTATATTATTACCTTTCTCCTTTAAATGTTTTATTATTTTAAATTTTCTTTAAATTAGTTTTAAAATTATACACTGCAACAACCAAAATCGGAATGGGATGAAACCAAAAGCAAATAAAAGTTGTCATTTTCCATAACAAACCCTCAAAGATTTTTTTAGTTCATTGCTAAATATTTAATAATAATAATTACTAATAATAACAACAAACTTATTCCCAGCAAAATTTTCTGTTCCAAATAATCGGTTCCAGAACGCATCAAACTACCCTGCAACCGGTTCTACTTAACATTCCAGAATCAATGATTTTTGTTTGAAATTGTCCCGAAAGCAATAGTTTTTTAGTTCAAGTAGTTTCTTTGAAAAATAATTTTACATAGAAAATTTTGTTGTGATTACCGAAGAATATATTCAAGAATCTATTGAACCAGGAATTTATTCCAAAAAATTTTCCTGGGTTTATAATAATAATTACTTGAAAGCTGCATAAGTAGCGTATACTTAATTTTTTATTTTTTTTGCCTTTAAATAACAATCAGAATAATTAGAAATCATTTTTTTTAATAATTTCGTTGTAGCAAAATCGACCCAAGGGTTTTCGTGGGAATCACACCCACGACACCCTGCTTAATAGGCTAGCACGCTACAAACTAACTCACAGTAGCCCCCTTAATATGCACAATAAAATTGAAACATAAAGAGTCTACTATTTTTTTTACTTTTATAATCAAAGAAATTTAATCCCGAAAAATCCCGGGATCCCGAAAAATCCCGTGATCCCGAAAAATCCCGGGATTTCGATTTTCAAATCCCGAATCCCGGGATTTTAAAAACCCGATCCCGTTTGACAGCCCTAGTATTTATAGATTCGGCCAAGTCGAATTTAACTTTTCTACTTGTTATACCCTACACCACACTGTGGTACAGGGTATAATGAGTTTGTGCTGATGTTTGTAACTACCCGAAATATTGGTCCTAGACCCACCTTTAAGTATACCGATCGACTCAGAATCACTTTTTGAGTCGATTTAGCGATGTCCGTCCGTCCGTCCGTCCGTCCGTCTGTCTGTCTGTCTGTCCATGTAAACGGTGTAAACACGATACAGGTCGCAATTTTTGATCAATTGACTTGAAATTTGAAACTTAAGTCTCTCTTGACCCAAGGACGAAGCCTATTGAAATTGGAAAAAATCGGTCCATATTTAGACCTAGCCTCCATACAAAGGTCCTCTTTAGTTTTGGCTCAAATGACTCTAATAACCGTATTATAAAAGGTATCGTTTTGAAATTTGGAAGGTAAACATGTTTTGTCTTCACAAATCATCATTCCGAATTTCAAAGAAATCGGACCAGTTCTTCTTGTAGCCCCCATACAAACCACCTTCCCGATTTTCGCATAAATGTCTCAAAAGTCATGAAAATAAAAAATGTTTAATTAAAATTTTGTTTGTGTATGTTAAACGCGTACTTAAATAACCTTATCAAACCTGATAATCATCGGACCAGTTTTGGACTCAGGCCCCTTGTGAAAATTTCGCCCGATATTCAGTTAAAGCGGTTTATTGTCAACAAATAGAAGCCTATTTCACTCAAATTTGATTTGTGAGTGTTTTTTACCCTTATTAAAGATTTTACAACATATAGATCGGTCCATGAGATCCATTTTCCGGGAAACTCTGGTGTAGGGTATTATATGGTCGGTCTTGACCGACTATAACTTTCTTACTTGTTTTATTTAAAGTTTACTTCAAAAGTCCACTCACTAATTACACTGTGCAACAAGAAAATGAGCCTCAATGGCTCAAATGCCAAATGAAAGTAAACCATCAAATAAAGAAAATTGCCAAAGGTTTTTGGAAAGTTAGTTCGAATTTTTTTTATGACCCACTAAAGTTTTTAATTTTTTTATCAAATTCGTTTGGAAAACATCAATAATCTATAATAATGCAGATCTAAACAAAAATATGGTTGGATATTTTCAGTAAAAGTGTATGGCGGTTCTTTTACTAAAACATATTAACCTTCTAACTGCCATTTTTATGGGTCAAGTCTAATAAAACGTCCATTCAAAGGGTAATATTCTACAAATATTTGCCTCATAAAATTTCATTAGGGGGTTGTCAAATGTTAAAAGTTCGTGCGGCATTGCAAAATGCGTAAAAATGGGAAATTTTAACAAAATTTTGAAAAAAAAAGAAAATTTCATCGTAAATTTCACTAAAAATAAGTTAAATATTTTTTAATTTTGTATTTAAAGTTCAAGTCTGAATTATTACGAAGAAAAAAAGTGGTTTTTAATGAAAGCAGTAAAAAATTCTGGAAGTTACATGCATTTGAACAAAAATGCAGTTTTAAACAAGTTTCGGGTGTGCCGAAACTTGTTAAAATTAATATGAAACTAGTAAGAAACAAACCAGGATGTCAAAATTTTTAGAAAAATTAAAATTTTTCTTTCACACTTTTCTCAATTCAAAACCATATATAACAAATCAAAAAATTGTAATACATAATTATAATTAGAGCCTGAGCTCGACTGTCTTTACAGAAAACAATAATTTAAAAAAATATTATTTATTTTTTATAGCTGTTTAAAAATTGCTCACATTAAGGCTGTCTTTTCGTTTAAACCCCCCTTAACAAAATATTTTTCTTTCAAGACAATTTTTTTTTTGTCAACTAACTTATTGAATATTTTCTTAATAATACAAATAGGTTACATTTGTTTATGTGCAGTTTATTGCATATCCCAGCAAAAACCAAAACTACGAGTTAGTTGTTACCTCCCAATTACTTTAACATGGCGATGTCATTAGAGGTAATAACTTTTTAGCCTTTTTTCTAAAAAGTAATGCTGATATAAATTATTGTCAGGTAATGCAAAGGAGAAGGAGCAAAAATACTTTTACTCATTTCGAGAAGCAAAAAAAAAGAGATTTTGCTCATTCTCATTTGAATTACCTGGCAATGAGTATCAATTCTACTTATTACTATAAGCAAGATTTTTTTAAGAATTAGGAAAATCTATAAAAAAAAATTGAAAAAAAAAATTGTTCTTGGGTCATTATTAGTGAAATCAATCATGAATATTCTTGACCCCCTCCGATATTGATGAAATTTGGTTAAGTTCTTACACTACGTAAAAAACTAACAAATGCAAATTTTCAGCACTCTAAGTCAACAGGGGCCGAAAATACGGAGGGTCAAAATTTCCCCCAAAATCTCCCAGTCGCGACACTTTACACCGTAAAAACTTAATATCGTTGGTTCTATTATAGCTAGAAAGACCATTTTTGGTTTGTTTTGAAGCTAATAATATGCTCTATAAGACCTACCATTACCAAAAAATTTTTGAAAAAAATAATGGTTACCTCCCTTATTTTAAGGTCGTGATAAAGGGAGGAGAAAATGGGGAGGATGGTATCCCCCGATTTTTTTTTTACTTGCTAATCTTATAGAGAAAGTCCTAAAGAATATATTCTAAAATTTTTAAGTTGGGACAACAATGGCATCACTCAAAATCAAAATTTTTCACAATTTCCCCTAAAATCTCCAAGTCTTAACACTCTTGAACCTTAAAAATTAAATATCATATATGCTATTGTAGCTACAGAGTCCATTTTTGTTCGTTTTAAAGCTTATAGTACGCTCTATAATACCTACCTTAACCAAAAAAATGTTTGAAAAAAAGGAAGGGTGCTCCCCTTATTTAAAGGTCGTGGCAAAGGGTGGAGGAAATGGGGGAAAAGTATCCCCCGATTTTTTATTTACTTGGTATTCTCAAAGTGCAAGTCCTAATGAACATATCCTAAAATTTTTATGTTGGGACAACAATCAGATCGACCAAAATCAAAATTTTTCACAATTTCCCCCAAAATCTCCAAATCGCGACACTCTTGCCCATTACAAATTTAATATCGTGGACTGTATTGTAGCTACAGAGTCCATTTTTGGTTTGTTTTGAAGCTCTTAATATGCCCTACAATATTACTATTACAAAAAAAAAAAAAATAAAAAAAATTAGGGGTGCCTCTTGTACTATAAGATCGTGGCAAGGGGTGGGGGAAATCGGGGGATAGTATCCCCCAATTTTTTTTTACCTTGTTTCTTTTTTTTTAAGAGTAAGTTGTAGATAGAATATTCTGAAATTTTTATCTTGGGACTCCAATGGGAGGCGCAAGAATGTCGCGATTTGATGATTTTGGAGGAAAATTTTGAAAAATTTTGATTTTGGTCGATCCCATTGTTGTCCCAACATAAAAATTGTAGAATATGTTCATTAGGACTTGCACTTTAAGATCCTAAGTAAAAAAAAAATCGGAGGATACTTTCCCCCTATTTCCTCCACCCTTTGCCACGACCTTCAAATAAGGGGAGCACCAATTCCTTTTTTTGGAAATTTTTTTGGTTTTGGTATGTTTTGTAGAGCGTATTATAAGCTTTAAAACAAAAAAAATTGGCTCTGTAGCTACAAAAGCACTTATGATATTAAATTTTTAAGGTTAAAGAGTGTTGCGATTTGGAGATTTTGGGGAAAATTGTGAAAAATTTTGATTTTAAGCGATCCCATTGTTGTCCCAACTTAAAAATTTTAAAATATATTCTTTAGGACTTTCTCTATAAGATTGTCAAGTAAAAAAAAAATCGGGGGATACCATCCTCCCCATTTTCTCCTCCGTATATATCGACCTTAAAATAAGGGAGGTAACCCTTATTTTTTTTTCGAAAATTTTTTGGTTATGGTAGGTCTTGTAGAGCATATTATGAGCTTCAAAACAAACCAAAAATGGGCTTTCTAGCTATACCCAGCAGAAATAAATCGAGATTTTGGCGACACAGCATCTGTTTATAGCATACCGTAGCGCATCCAAAGAGCGCTCTTAGGGATGCAGTAAAAGGAAGGGGAAAAAATTTTAATTTTCTTTTAAGATTTTTTATATAAAACTTCCCAGCAAAAATTGGCATTACTAGTAATGGGTTTTGTAATCCGAAGCAGATGTTAATCAGTAGTTACTTATTGAATGAAACACTAATTATTTTAACAAGGGCGTGAGACAAAAATAAGTAGTGAAGAGTATGGAGATAAATAAGTAGTTACTGAGTCGGATTACTAATAAGGAGTAAAAACCAATTACCAATAAGGAGTAAAATAATTAGTTAATTAAAACATTTTAAATTTAATTTGTTTTTACTAAAACTTAAAGCTTGCGTAATTTTTATTAAGTTTTTAAGTACTTTTTAAGTTAATTGAATTGTTAAGATTAAAAACTGCAAGTTCAAGGAGATATTATTACTAAGAAGTGCTTTTATAACATATTACTGAAAAGTAGTTACTTTTGGGCTTAAAATAATGTTAATGGTAATGGGTACTCATTATAAATAATGTACTTGGTAATGATTACTTTTCACAACTCATTACCATGTTTTTGCTGGGTTATAATGTGTAATTATTTTTTGATAAAATTTCACACTTGCTTTCCTTTTTAATATTTTTAACACTTTTTGAATAAAAAAACATGAGTTTTAGACAAAGACACATGATTTGACTGCATCATTATTGCGCATTAATCAGCGCTGCAAAGAGCGCTTCAATCATAGCATCTTTGACTGCTGTTCCCAAAAAAAATCCCATAAAAAATGTGAAAATGAAAATTTCCGATATTTTTTTGATGTTCACTTCCGATTTTTTTTTTTCATTTTGTTTCACATAAATAAAGTTTTGTAAAGTAAAACGAATGAATTTTTTTGTTATATTTTTTAAATTTTAGTTATTTGATTTCAACTTTGAATTTACAGCATCTTTATTCTGCTTAAATCAGCTCTACAAAGATACATGAATTCACTGCATCTTTAATCTGCTTAAATCAGCGCTAAAAAGATACATGAATTTACAGCATCTTTATTCTGCTTAAATCAGCGCTCTAAAGACACGTGATTTCAGTGCATCTAAAGAGCGCTGTTTCTGTGTATCCAACTAGCGCTCTAAAGTGGGACATCGCCTTAGGGAATCATGCATGAATTCAGCGCAATTGGATGCGCTCCTTTACTCAAGTTCCCCTTCCAAAAGCTGCTGAACGTTCAGCAAAATTTCTGCTGGGTAATAGAACCAACGATATTAAGCTTTTACGGTGCAAAGTGTCGCGACTGGGAGATTTTGGGTGAAATTTTGACCCTCCGTGTTTTCGCCCACTGTTTACTTAGAGGGCTGAAAATAAGTGTGCATTAGTTTATCACTTAGTGTTACAACTAAACCAAATTTCATCAAAATCGGAGGGGGTCACGAAAATTTTTAGCTATTTTTGATTGATTTCACTAAGACTGACCCTCTTATTTTCAAAATAAATTTTTAAAATTTATAATACTTTTTGAAAAATAAAAATTTAAATTTGTGGGTTTGCTTATTTATACCAAAATATGCAAAAATATGCACTTAATAGTTGGAAATATGCACTTAAAATCAAAATATGCAAAAAATATGCATTTTCTCCAAAATATACAAAAATATGCGAAAACAAATTGATGCCATTTTAACGCAAATTTCTTGATTCGGAAAGATAATTGGTCCATATCGTTTTAAGACTCTCGACAAAAAACATGCATTTGCATGGAAATCTCATCCCTTGTAATAACTTACTAATATTTTTGTTTTTTGCTGGGTTATTTCAATAAAAATGTTATCTACCAATATATAGTCTCGAGTTGGCAACAATAAGATGTGTTAATAATACTACTAGCATCTTGTTACAAATTCCATTCTCTCGAGGAAAATTACATATTCTTAAAAAGGGAAAAATAAAAAGCACGTTTTCTTTGTTTAATATCCATATGTGGTACAAATGAATTCTTTTTGATAGACATATGGCAAAGAAATATTAATAAAAGTATTTTAAGCATTTCTTTAGATATTATAAGTATATCTAAAGAAATTCTAAAAGTAATTGAAAACCTAAATGTAATCAAAAACATTTTGTAGTTTATAAAAGTATCCTGAAATAATTTTTCTAAAATAAAAAAAAACAAATGAAGAACAATTTTAAAACAAATATCCCAGCAAAAATTTTATTATAAAATAATACATGGCAGCATCCATGATTTTAACATGAGATGAGACTCCAGTAGACTAAATGGCAGCATGCTAGCATATGAGTCTGGGAGTCGTGGGTTCGATTCCCACCAGAATCATTGGTCTGTTTCGCTACAACAAGGCAATGGTCATAGTCAACCGCCTGTTTCGCTACAACAAGACAATGGTCATAGTCACCCGTCTCGGCTAAATTAATTTACTATGATTTGTAATTATATGTTAAAAATTTTATAAATCAATATTTCAAAATTGTCCAAATGAATTTTAAAATTGTCTAAATGTATTTTAAAATTGTCCAAATGAATAAAAAAAATTGCCAAATGTATTTTAAAATTGCTCAAATATAATTTAAAATTGTCCAAATGTAATTTAAAATTTTCCATTTGTATTTTAAAATTATCCAAATGTATTTTAAAATTTTCCAAATTTAGTTTTAAATTTTCTAAATGTTTTTTACAAATTTCCAAATGTATTTTAAAGTTTTCCAATTGTATTTTAAAATTTTCCAAATGTATTTTCAAAATTGTCGAAATGTATTAAAAAAAAATTCAAATGTATTTTAAAATTGTCTATGTATTTTAAAATTATCCAAATGTATTTTAAAATTGTCCAATTGTATTTTAAAATTGTATAAATGTATTTTAAACAAATAAAAAAGTTAAATTCGGCCTTGCCGAATGTAGTGATACCCTCCACAATTTCAAAAAGATTATTGCAAACAACTTTATTTAAAAGGAAAATACTTTTGAAAAAAAAAATTGAAAAAAAATTTCCGCGAAAAAAAATTTTGGTAAAAAAAAAAAATCCGCGATTTTTTTCTTTTTTTGTCAAAAAATATGTTTGTACTTGTTTAAATACCATTTGGTGCTCAATTATGTTCACATATGTCAACCAGAAGCCGAATTAAAGCATTTTGTGTTTTTAGGTTATGTTGAATGTACTGAAATTTTTGAGGTGTGCTTACATTTTCGTTCATAACTTTTGAACCGCTGAACCGATATCGCTCAAATGCAATACCAAACTTCTCGGGAGAACTTCCAATATATATGTTAAGTTTCAGTCATCTCTGTGCAATATTTTGTCCGCGAGAGCATTTTCAACAGACAGACAGACGGACAGACGGACAGACGGACATCGCTAGAATGTCTTAAAATCGATCGGGCATTATGAATATATATACTTTATAGGGTCCCAGACCGATATTTCGATGAGTTACAAACGGAATGACAAACTTATATATACCCTCTATCACTAAGTGGAGGGTATAAAAACTCTAATTAGAATTCTATGTAGAAAATTTTAAAATACAATTAGACAATTTTATAATACATTTGAATAACTTTCAAATACATATTGACAATTCTAAAATACATTTGGAAATTGTTAAAATACATTTGAAAAATTTAAAAATAGACAATTTTAAAATACATTTGGAAATTTTCAAAATACATTTGAAAAATTTTAAACTAAATTTCGAAAATTTTAAAATGCATTTGGATAGTTTTTTAATACATTTGGACAATTTTAAAATACATATGGGCAATTTAAATTGTATTTGGACAATTTTAAATTATATTTGTACAATTTTAGAATTAATTTTAACCAAGGTTGGCAATCGAAACGAATAACGGTATCGATATCGGTATTGGTATCGTTTTTTTATTTATTTCGGTATCGGTATCGGTTACGGTATTTGAGTTGAATCGGTTACGGTATTACCGATACCGAAACGTCGATACCGGTACGTACCGGTATTATCGAAAAAAATGTTAAAAATATAAAAAACGCATAAAAACTTAAATTTTTTTTCAATTTTAATACTAAAACACGTATTTACGTATTTATTTTTAGCATTTTTGCTAAAATGCGCTTTAAAATGTGAAAAAAACAAGTAAGAGTGTTAAATTCGGCTGTGCCGAATCTTTTATACCCTCCAAAATAAAAAAAAAATCAGGGTCGTTTTCTTTTTTTTTTGGGAGGGAGGTCGGCAGTGGTCATTGGGGGGACCAATTTCCCCTCGAAATATATGTTTAAAAATTCATTCTTATGCTTTTTTCACTAAAGAAATACAAGTTTATCATTATTTTACAATTTTTTTTTAATCAACGCCCACAAAAGGGGAGCGGACCTAAAAAAACGATATTTCTAATCCCCCGGGTCCAAATGCAAGAATTTGAGCTTCTTGAAGCATAACAATGTTGCATTTGTTAAACAAAAACACAAAAAATCATGTAAAAATATGGTGTTTTTTAGAGGCTGGTTTAGTTCCTCAAGAGGGAACTTTTTTCCCCCTTGTCCAATTTTGCCCATCTCCGAACTTAACCAGCCTATGAACATTAGACATATTTCTGCCAAACTTCAGGAGTCTAGCACTTTTATTTTGGACTGTATCGTGTCTTCCACAGACGGACGGACAGACGGACGGACGAACGGACGGACGGACGGACAGACGGACATCGCTAGAATGTCTTAGAATCGATCACTGATCAATAATATATATACTTTATGGGGTCCTAGACCGATATTTCGATGCGTTACACACGGAATGACAAAATGAGTATACCCCCATACTGTAGTTGGAGGGTATAAAAATTAAAATTGCGTTTTCTTAGGGGGTCGGCGGGGACGTTGGCGGACCACACCTACTAAAGGGGGCGGACCGATAAAATGTAATTTTCTCATCCCCTTGATCAAAGTGCAGGACTTTGAAGTTATTCTGACATAAAAAGGTTTCATTTGTTGCAGAAAGTAAAAAAAATATGTAAAAAAGTAGAAGAGTTATACCCTGTTCTCACGAGCATCTAAAAACGGTTTTAAACGACATTTGTTTTAATTAAAAAAAAAGTGTTCACACGTAATTTCACTCGTTTTATTTTGGTTTTTATGTTTTTATTTTGACATTTGCATTATCAGCTGATAAACTTGTACACATTTCAACAACAAACGAAATAAAAATATTAAAATTATATTCATTAATTATACATATAACTGTTTATAATGTTCAAGAATTGTTTAAAGAAAAAAATAGCACGATTTTTATTTTTATTATTTACATTTTAGTAATAAACAATGTTGCCAATATTAATAAAATTCTTTAAAAACGCTGAACATTCAAAAATACTCAATTCAACCCCTGGAATTCCGCTCGTTTTAAATCGTTTTAATTTTAAAACGAGCTAAAAACATTTTTATTTTGACATATTACAACAAAAAAATTTATGGTAAAACGAGTCATAAAAATGGTTTTTAAGCATAAAACGAAAAATGTTGCTAAAAATGGTTTTAAGCTGTAAGTGAGAACAGGGTATTAAATTCGACATACAAGGAAGGTCTCCCTGGTGTCACCCGCCGATCTTTATGGAATTGGTTTTATTTTGTAGAGTACAAAAAATAAAGGGACACGTATTTTTTTTAGTGGCCCAAATTCATATTTAGGGGGTGAAAATGAGGGGGAAGAAACGGTAATTTTTCAGTATTTTTGCGTTTATCTCATATATTATACAAATAAACCTAATGTTACATACCAAATGAAAGGTCTCTAGAAAACCTATCTCCATGTGCAAAGAACGCACAAACATGCACAACTTTTCGTCATATTGAGTAAAATGCCAAAATTGTTGGACATTTTTGTTAATAAGTCGAAAAATATTTACTTTTTTTACACATTATTAGCATCACAAGATAGGTATTTTAATTACCTTTAATCTAATACCAAATACGCCTATATTAGTTTTGAGCAAATAGACGTAAATCGTAAAAAAACTAAAAAAGGTCAATTTCCCTCCATGCAAATCGAACCTCCTAAAAATGAGTTTGGGCCGCTAAAAAAAATAAGGGTCGAATTAATTTTCGTTCTGAACAACATATCCAAATGTCATGAAGATCGGAGGATGACACAAGGGAGACTCTCCTTGTTAGCCGAATCCATGAATATCCACGGTGCCCTTTTAAAGTGATAGTTAGTTTTCTAACTTAAAAAAAAAAAAATTAACAATTTTGATTAGAAATATTTTATTTTGAGTAAAAAACTTTTTTTTAGTCATTTTTGAAAAAAAAACTACAAAAATTTTTTTTTTGAGTGTAAAATTTTTTTCGAGTGTGAGTTTTTTTTGCTTAATTCTAAAAATATTTTTGAATGACAAAAATACTTTGTTAAATATTTTTCTATGACTCTTCCATGTTTTTAAAGCTGGTTTAACGGGTTTTTCAACATGTGGACTTCAGGTGAAACCAATTTGAAATTCACGGTTTTGTAATAAATTTTGAACCACCAAGTCCTATAAATATCAAAAAAAAATCCTTGGGCACCCACATCGCGGATTAAATAAAAATCCCCAAAAAACTTAACTATACTTAGGGTTGCGGAAAGTTTCTTTTGAGAGTCTAAATGATTTCAAAAAAATTTCGTGAAAATCAATCATTTTCTTCTGCTCCCGCATAGCGGTTGAAGTATGATTTTTTTTTGGAAATTTTTGCTTAATCCACGATGTGGGTGCCCAAAGATTTTTTTGATTTTTATGAGACTTCGGGGAGGCATTTGGAGTACGATTTTTCATTTACAAAAACCAAAAAAATTACAAATTTTCTATTATTTTTTTTTTTAAAAAAACATGTTTTTTAGGAAAAACCGTTTTAATACCGTTTCAATACCGGTACGTACCGGTATCGAAGGAGAAGGTTTTTGGATACCGGTATCCGATACCAAAACTAAGTTTCGGTATTGTTATTGGTACCGGTATTCAATTTAAAGGGTTTTGAAACGGATAACGGTATTGAAAAGGTATCGATTGCCAACATTGATTTTAACAATTTCAAAATATATTTGGAAAATTTAAAAAACATTTCGACATTTTTAGAATTCATTTTAACAATTTTAAAATATATTTGGACAATTTTAAAATACATTTGGCCAATTTTACCATACATTTTGACAATTTCTGATTAATGTTTATTAAAAAATATTAATTGTTTTTATTCGACCTTTAAAATATTATATTTTGAGTAGGTTTATTCTAGCTCGAGGTCATTATTTTCTTTACTAATTAAAACTATGATATTCTCATAGAATTATTTTCAAGAAAATAATTTTTCATTTTAAATTTATTAGTGTTGGCAACTTTTTGCAAGACTTAATCGACAGGAGTTTCGGAATATGTCATATTTCATTGTCACGATTATTTAGCAAAAATAAAACCCTAATACTACAAGAAGCAAAGGGATTTCAATGACAAATCGTTAATGATCAAACTAAAATATTAATACATATTTGACTCTACTCCCATTGGGAATTAGTGTTGCGATTTGGAGATTTTGGGGAAAAATTTTGATTTTGAGCCATCCCATTGTTGTCCCAACATAAAAATTTTAGAATACATATATATTTTTTAGGACTTTCTCTAAAAGATTATCACGACCTTAAAATAAGGGAGGTACTCCGGGTAGTGGAGCTACCATATTTACACAGATGGATCGAGGATGCACGAACAAGTGGGCTTTGGAGTCTATTCGGAAGAGCTTGGGTTGAGCCTGGCTCGTAGATTGCCAGATCATTGCAGTGTTTACCAGGCAGAAATGCTGCCAATAAAGGAAGTGGCTGACTGGTTGAGCTGCAATGTCTTGTCTACAACCGCAGTCAACATCTATACTGACAGTCAAGCCGCGGTCAAGTCCCTGGAAACAATGTTTCTGAAAACAAGATCTGCCCTTAACTGCCGCACGTCTTTAAATGAGATGGCCAAGCAGTTTAACATACGACTCATATGGGTCCCAGGGCACAGAAACATTCCAGGGAATTGCAAAGCCGATGAGCTTGCAAGACTAGGAACTACCTTACAGGTTCCAACAGAATTGGAATGTGTTGGTATGCCTCTAGAAACTTGCAAGCAAAATCTACGGCTTTGTTCTGCGACGGAGACTAATCAAAGATGGGCAAATGGATGGACGTGTGAGACAACATGACTGATTTGGCCTTCTCTTAATCAGGGGCGCACAAGTGAGCTGATATCGCTTCCAAGAGGAGAGATTTCGACGGTGGTTTCTATAATTACCGGACACTGTCTTATAGGGAAGCACGCAGAGCGGTTAAACGTGCCGTCGAATGACTTTTGCCGAAGTTGCATGGATGAAGAGGAGTTGGAAACTATCGAACACTTTATTTGCCATTGCCCGGCACTTTCTGGTCAGAGACTTGCTTCACTGGGATCTCGGGAGCTGTACGATCTTTTTGATTTGTCAAATGTCAAAATTCAACATCTCAGGAGTTTCATAAGAAGCTCAAACTGGTTTAACGACAGGGACTAGTAGGGAAACCTATTACGGTCCCGTGGTATCAAACTGGACCTCAGAGTCTACGTGTGTTGACGTAAAACGTCAGCAGCCACTTACAACCTTACCTAACCTAACCTAACCTAACCTAGTTTTCGGTTCTTATTAACATACATAAATTGCAGAGCAATCGAAGTGAAGCTACACTCAAAATATTTTGTAGGCAAAAACAAATGAAAAACACACTTAAAACCAGGGAATAAATAATTGAAAACCATCCCAGTAATTATTCATTTGTTTTAACAAACATCAACATTTATTTTTTACTGTTGACAAAATTTTCTAAAATAAATAACATTAAACATTCAAAAACAAGTAAGAAAATTATAGTCGGTCAAGACCGACCATATAATACCCTACACCAGAGTTTCCCGGACCATGGGTCCCAAGTTCAAACATGGACTGATTAGATATATATTTTGTCAAATCTTTAATAAGTGTAAAAAGCAATCACTAATCAAATTTGAGTGGAATAGGCTTCTTTTTGTTGACAATAAATCGCTTCAACTGAATATCGGGCGAAATTTCCACATGGGACCTAAGTCCAAAATGGTCCGATGATAATTAGATTTGATAAGGTTATTAAAGTACGCGTTTAACATACACAAACAGAATTTTAATTAAATATTTTCTATTTTCATGAAAATTGAGAGATTTATGTGAAAATCGGGAAGGTGGTTTGTATGGGGGCTACTAGAAGAACTGGTTCGATTTCTTTAAAATTCGGAATGGTGATTTGTGTGTATAAAACATTAATTCCTGCCAAATTTTGAAAAGATACCTATTAAAATGCGACTATTAGAGTCATTTGAGCCAAAACTAAAGAGGATGTTTGTATGGGGGCTAGGTCTAAATATAGACCGATTTTTTCCAATTTCAATAGGCTTCGTCCTTGGGCCAAAAGAGGCTTAAGTTTTAAATTTCAAGTCAATTGTATCGTGTTTACACCGTTTACATGGACAGACAGACGGACGGACGGACGGACGGACGGACGTCGCTAAATCGACTCAAAAAGTGATTCTAAGTCGATCGGTATACTTAAAAGTGGGTCTAGGACCAATATTTCGGGTAGTTACAAACATCAGCACAAACTCATTATACCCTGTACCACAGTGTGGTGTAGGGTATAATTAAGATTTTTTCACTCTTTTTTACCAACAAATTCGAAAAAAATAACCAACGAAAACATTAAAAATTAATGATAGTTCTGTTATTTTTACCAGCAAATTTCAAAAAAATAACCTACGAAAACAATAAAAATTAATGATTTCGTAGGTAATTTTTTACAATTTTTTATTGAAATATTTTTTTTTAATTTTTAATAAAATTTTTGGGGAATCGATCCCGCAATCAACTACATTCTGGCCAGACACTCTACCCATCATGCCAAAGTCACTTGATACAAACATGTTTTTATATTTCTAATTTTTTGATTTTTTTTTTCTACAAAAAAATAACTGACTTGTGTAGGTAAAAACTAATGATATTTCATTAAAAAATACCAACAATTTAAAGAAAAATTACTTACACAAATCATTAAAAATCAAAAGAATAATCAGTAGTTTTTACTTACAGAACAAAAATAAATGACTTTAAAAATTAAATGTTAATGAAAGTCTTTATTTTTTAGTGTCTTATTTTTGAAACAAAGGACTGAAGTAGTCATTAATAAAAACTGAACATCAAACAAATGTTTTTTCTTTTAAAAACGACTAAACGGAAAACTTTTTAAATAACCTACAAACAGTTAATGACATAATTTTTTGAGTGTATGGGATACTTTCATTGTAAGTATTAATTTTTGTATGTTGGAACATTCTAAAATTTAAATTTTAAAAGATTTTTTTAATAATTCAATATATTTAAAAAAATTCGAGTAATTGATTATCGCGATTAACGGTGATTTTGATAAACGTAATCGCGATTATGAAATATTTCGATTATATGCAAACTCTAATACAGACGGACGAACGGACATCACTAAATCGACTCAAAAAGTAATTCTTAGTCGATTGGTATACTTGAAGGTAGGTCTAGGACCAATATTTCAGGTAGTTGCAAACATCATCACAAACTCATTATACTCTGTACCACAGATACCAAAAATTCAGAAAAAATAAGGAAAACTACACTCAAAATAATTCAACAGTAAAAAAATTAGTAAGTGCGTTGGTAACCCAAATCTACTAATAAGTTACTAATTACCAGTATTACAGTAGTTTTTTTAGTATCTTCAAAGTGCTAAAATTAGTATTTCTTACTGTTTATGAGTAATTTTTGTTGGTAGTTGGTTTTACTAGTTTTTTTACTATTTTTAGTTCATAAAAGTACTAATAGACAGTAATTTAATAGGTTTTTAATTTATTTTTGTTAGTAATTATTCCGTAAGGGGCGCTTGTTTACAAGCAGAGCTACCAATCGTTTTTTTTTTTTTTTGCAAAATCGTTAAATTTGAATTCAGTGTTGCCATTATGTTACATTTCGGGTATTTGCTGGTGCTTTTTTGATCTTGCCGTTTTTAAAAATAGGGTACTTATGGTGTTTTTCCATTTTTTCGCGACATTTTTTTTTTGTAATTTGTGATTTTTATATTATCAATAGATTTTGCTGAAATTTGAAACTTAAGCCCAATACCTAAGGAAATTGGGAAAAATCAGACCGTGTTTTATTTTATTTTGTTGGTTATGGAGTTGTATTTTTGTAATAATGCAATCAAAATATGTATTTTTGACAGATTTTAATAAGGAAAATTTGGGGTTATTTTCGGAAATTATGTAACAGGCAAAACGCGCAAAACAGTAACTCAAAATGCGCTAAAACCGCAAAATATGAATTAAGTTAAAAGTTCCAAAAAGCGCTAAAAAATAATTTTAATTAAAGGTTAAAAAAAAAATATATAAAATCAAAAGGCCTATTCACAGAATAAGTCTAAAAATTGTGAAAGTTTTCCATTTCTTTGGTTGTACTACAACAACTACATGAAAAATATGAATCTAAGACTGTTATTAGGACGTTTCTGTTGTGAAATGTAAATTTTTTTCTCAAATGATTAGTTCTAGAAAGAAGGCGCTAAATGCGCTAAATGAAAAAGGGGAAACGCGCCAGTTTAGAACATTTTGTAAAAACGCGCTTGATTAAAAACATTAGCTTTTTGGGTGGTCGGAGAGCGCTAAATCTAGCACGAATTCTTTTTTAAGTAATATGAATGTAATATTATTTTTACTCCTGATTGTATCAGCTTATTTATTTAATTTATGATAAAAACAAATATTTTTATTATTGTTTTTTTTTCGCTTTTTATCCTTGTAGCCTTAAAAAGCACATTTTCCATTTTTTAAAATTATCTCTTATTTCTAGTCGCTGATTTTTTTTTTGTAAATTTTTACCCTTTTCCTACGATTTTTGCGTTTTTTTCATATTGGCAATGGCAACACTGTTTGTAATAGCGGACACATGCTTCTTCACAATTCAGCAGCAAGCAGCAGACAGAAAAAATCAAGAGTACTCTATTTAATTATAATTTCACTAAAATGACGCATTTTTTATTTCTTAACATTAAAAACGCATACCACAAGCTGTAAATACAAAAAGTACTTCTTGTATAAATTTATAATTAAACACAGTTCTTTATATTTCTTGCCGTCTGCAGCTTGCTGCTGCAGTGTGTGCGAACACCACGTTTGCTTGCATTTAACTCACAAGGGAAGTCTCCCTGGTGTCACCCTCCGATCTTCATGAAATTTGGATATGTTGTTAAGAACGAAAATTAATTCGACACGTATTTTTTTTAGCGGCCCAAACTCATTTTTAGGGGTGGTCGATTTGTATGGGGGGAAATTGACCTTTTTCATTTTTTTTACGATTTACGCCTATTTAAACAAAATTAATATAGGCATGTGTGGTATCAGATTAAAGGTATTAAAAATACCTATCTCGTGGTGCTAACAACGGGCAAAAGAAGTTAATATTTTTCGACTTATTAACAAAAATGTCCAAAAATTTTGGTATTTTACTCAATATGACGAAAAGTTGTGCGTGTTTGGACAAGTTCTTAGCACACGTAGATAGGTTTTCCAAAGACCTTTTATTTGGTGTGTAACATGACTAGGATTCTTCGCATAAAATAGGAGATAAACGAAAAAAACTGAAAAATGGCCTTGTCTTCCCCCCTCCTTCTTACCCCCTTAATATGAATTTGGGCCGCTAAAAAAAAATACGTGTCCCTTTATTTTTTCTGATCTACAAAATAAAACCAATTCCATAAAGATCCGCGGGTGACACTAGGGAGACTTCCCTTGTCAGTGCTACCAACTGATTTTTCTGTTTGTTTAGTGCGAAGAAAATTTAAAACCGAAACAATGCGATACATGGTCACGGAGTGTTTGTAAAACAAATCTATTCTTAATTTATTTAATTAAATTGTGTGGTGTTAAACTAATTAAATAAATTCCTTATTTAAATATGTACATTAAATAAAATGCCATTAATAATAAAACTACATCAATTTTTTTGTTAAATCGTTTTTCATTTCAATGGCTGTGAAAAAAAACTCAAGCTGATGAAGAATGTTATGGATACACACACGTATACAAAAAATGTAGGTAAAAAAACACCCTCTGTAGTAAAATGTTTGTACTTACATTTGAGCATGTATTGAGAAAATATTATTTTTTTTATTTATATTTTTAGCAATCGTTTCCAAAATATATTTCAATCGTATGGCGACAACATTTATATTTTCAAATGCCTGACGTGGTACAATTTACGCTACATTTTTAAGCAGCACAAGAAGACATGTAATTAAGTATATCTTATAACCGAAGTGAAATAAAAAATCATTTATATATAATTTTTTTCTGATTTTTATTTATTAAAATTGATAAGTAGGTAGTAATTTTATTAACTAAAATTAGTAATTTTTTTTACTAAATAGGGCAAAAATTTGAAATATTTATGATTTTTTTAGTAATTATATTTACTAAAATTGTAGTAAATTGCAGTAATATTTACTGTTTGTTTAGTATTTTTCATGTACTATTTAGATATTAGTAACAAATTTTAGTATTGATTACCAATTCCTGCACTAGGTCCTTTTGGACTAAAACATTAGTACTCGTAGCTAAATTTTTAGTATTGAGTACCCATGTTTTTGTTTGAGTGTAAGAAAAATTAAGCGAAGTTAATAGAACGAAATCAGCAAAATTCTAAAAAATTGTGGACAATAATTTTGATTTAGCCAATATTCTTACTTATTTGGACTAACAAATAAAGGGATTTAGAAATTATAGCTTGGTATTCTTTTGTAAAGTTAAATAAATTTAAAATTTATACAAATTATCCCACAGTGCATACCCGAGTAAAAAAGATTATATATAATTTTACTTATTTTTATATAAACATATATTATTTGATAAATTTATACGTAAATTGTTTTGCTATCATATAAGATTATATATATTTACACTTCGTATTTTTTTCTTATATAAAATTATATAAAAGAAAATGTTAAGTTATACATAATAACATATGATTAAAGTTAGTTTATATAATTACATATGAAATATAAAATTCTGTCTGTTTTTTTTATATAATTTAATATAACAAAATATTTGAAGAAATTTTATATAAAACTTTATGCAACTTTTTTCTGAATCATATGTAATCTTATATGAGTAAAATTAAAAAAAAAAATCTAAGTCCTTTATATATAATTTGATATAACTTTTGAAAATTTTTCTAAGTCCAGAAATTTTTTTTTTTTTAAGTTCCAAACCTAAACCTTAAACATTTGTTTTAAAAATTTTATATGTTATTATATATAATGCAAAATTTATGAAAAAAATCTAAGTTCTTTATATATAATTTAATATAATTTTTTTTGGTGATTTTTTTTTGGATTTTTTTTATTTAATTATATATAATTGCATAAATTTTTCTAAAAAAGGGGCCAATTTTCGCATCAAATCATATAAAATTATATTAAAATCACATCAAATTATATCAAATTTAATGCAACTTTATATGTTTTTATCGACTCTTTTTTCGCATCAAATTCTATATGAATATATATGATATCTTTATATAATTAAATATAAACATATATAATCTTTTTTACTCGGGTACAAAAGTATTAACATTTCTACTGGCGTAAAAAACACAAATTACAAAATTCTAAATTATTTACACACAAAACTTTTTCCAGTAATTTGGCAAGAAAACCACAAATTTTTTAGTACTAAAAAAATTTACTTATGTGGTAATAGGCGCACAATGCGGATATATGCCATATCCGGTTTCCTACCATACTTACATACATATTAAGTAAATAACAACCAAAGTTAAAACCTCCTTAAAATGTGTTAACTTAACAACAACAACAAAAAAAAAAACAGTTTAAACCAATTATACTTGAAAAAAAAAAAAAACTGTTGCATGTTATAATTATACCCTTTTGAAATCCTTTTGTTAAAAAAGTAAATAAACTTAATTTTTTTTTTATTACATGAAATAAAAACTAAATAAAAAATATTTACAAAATACTTAATTTGAGAGGTTTAGAAAAAAAAAAAAAATTCAAAGAAAAAATAAACTTATAAAAAAAACGAACAAACAAACAAAAAAACAAGTAGAAAAGTTAAATTCGACTTGGCCGAATCTATGAATACCCTCCACAATGCCCTTTTTAAGTTATAGTAAATTTCCTAGAGTGAAAAAATAACATATTTGATTAGAAATATTTTATTTTTTTAAAAAAATTTTTTTTTTAACTAATTTTTGAAAAAAAAAAAAATAATTTACTAAATTTTTTTTTTGAGTGTAAAATTTTTTTTGAGTGTAAAATTTTTTTCGAGTGTATTTTTTTTTCTTTTAGTGTAAAAATATTTTTGAGTGACAAAAATGCGTTGTAAAATATTTTTGTGACTTACCAATGTATTTATAACCTGTTTAACGGGGTTTCAACACGTGAATTTAAGGTGAGGCGAATCTGAAATTTACGGTTTTGCTAATAACTTCTGAACCACTAGACCGATTTGGCTGAAATTTAAAACGAACCGGACCAGAGGAACGGCAAATATATATGCCACACTTCAGTACCCTCAGAATTGCCGTTAGAAAGTTACCGTGTGTTTTATCCCGTAAATTCCAGAAAAACCCTTGCCGAAATTCACTCATTTGCTTATAACTTTTGAACCACTGGACCGATTTCGCTGGATTGCAATACCAACCTGACCAGGTAAATGCCCAACATATATGCCAAACTTCAGGAGCCTCCGTAAAGTCTTTCAAAAGTTAGCGTGTTTTCAACAGACAGACAGACAGACAGACAGACGGACAGACGGACGGACGGACGGACGGACGGACGGACGGACGGACGGACGGACATCGCTAGATCGTCTTGAAATCGATCGAGGATCATGAATATATATACTTTATGGGGTCCTAGACCAATATTTCGAGGTGTTACAAACGGAATGACAAACTTATATATACCCTCTATCACTAGAGTGGAGGGTATAAAAACACTTAAATAATTGGAAAAAAAGACCATAGAAAACAAAATCTAAAACAATCCTTGTGTTCAACAAAATTCATATTTTACCACTTGTAATCCTTTGTATACACGATAATCTGTCTATAAATAACTAAAACAACAAAACATCATCATTAAATAATATTTAAAAACTATAATATAATCCTAATAATTCCTAAAAAATTGATTACAATACAAAAAAAATTAATTGACATTTTGTTGTAATCAATATAAACAAAAAAATAATCAAAACAACCACAAACAATAATCAAAAAAAAAAAACAAAAAAACAATCATGAATTTAATGTTTCGTAAGAATTTTCGTGAGGGTGCCAGCGGTAAATCCGGTGGTGGCGGTAGTAAATTACAAACAAAAGCCAATCGTACGAAACGTTCACGTGATATGGGTCTCTCTTCCCAGCCAGAGGATATACACTATAGGACTCATCTATTCTTTTCACCTAATCGTCCGGGCTATGATGTGGGCGAAGGTAGGCGCTCACTCACAATATACATTCTATATATAATCACACACGTGTGTTCAGATGAACATTTTTTAAACATTTAACAATAACTTTTATTATTTTTTTTCTAAAACACACACAAAAAATTAAATATGAAAAGAAAATACACTGCATTAAACAAAAAATAAATTAATTTTAACAAAAAGGAATATTTTGCAATTAACCCCCAAAGAAATAAAAATTATTAACAAAAGGCATTTACAAACAAACAACTAACAAACAACCAAACAAAACAATCATAGTTGGAAAAAAATGCAATCAAATTAAAATAAAAATTTTCGTCTGATGTTAAAATACAAACAAAGAAAGTGGATTAAATTTTCCAAACTTTTAAACATAATTAATGGCGAGTGGTACTGCGAAAGTGTACTAAAAATGTACACCTTCTGAATTAAAAAGTGTTAAAAAAAAAATATTTCTAAGAAGGGGTATTTAAAATTTGACGATGTACTAAAAATGTACACTTTCTTTGAAAGTGAATTCAAAAGTACCCTTTATCAAAAGTGTACCAAAAAAAATCCATTTCTTAAAAGGGGTACTTAAATTGTATCATTTCTTTGAAAATTAATTAAAAATGAACTATTTCACTAAAAGTGTACTTTTAAAGTACCACCGTTTTGCTAAAAAAGTGCACCCCATTTTTAAAAGTAAACAAAACAAGTGAAAATATAAAATTTGTATGAGCCAAACCCGTCTAAAATGTTTAAAAAAAAAAAGTGGTTTAAATTTTTCAAACTTTTAAACATAATAAATGGCAAGTGGTACTGCGAAAGTGTACTAAAAATGTACACTTTCTTTGAAAGTGAATAAAAAAAGTACTCTTTAGTCAAAAGTGTACCAAAAATAAATGCATTTCTTAGAAAGGGTACTTAAAATGTAATATTTCTTTGAAAATTAATTAAAAATGTACTATTTCACTAAAAGTGTACTTTTAAAGTACCACCGTTTCTCTAAACGTGCACTTCAAAAACACCCCATTTTCAAAAGAAAACTAAACAAGTAAAAATGTAAAATTTGTCGAGCCAAACCCGTCCAAAATGTAAACAAAGAAAGTGAATGAAAATTAATTAATAATGTACTATTTCACTAAAAGTGTACTGTTAAAGTTCCACCTTTTTCCTAAAAGTGCACTTCAAAAATACCCCATCTTCAAATGTAAACTAAACAAGTGAAAATGTAAAATTTGTCTGACAAGGGAAGTCTCCCTGGTGTCACCCTCCGATCTTCATGAAATTTGGATATGTTGTTAAAACCGAAAAAAAAAAATCGACACGTATTTTTTTTAGCGGCCCAAACTTATTTTTAGGGGGGGGGGGTCGATTTGTATGGGGGAAATTGACCTTTTTCAGTTTTTTACGATTTACGCCTATTTAAACAAAATTAATGTAGGCATATGTGGTATCAGATTAAAGGAATTAAAGATTCCTATCTCGTGGTGCTAACAACGGGCCAAAGAAGTTAATATTTTTCGACTTATTAACAAAAATTACCTAAAATTTTGGTATTTTACTCAATATGACGAAAAGTTGTGCATGTTTGGACACGTTCTTAGCACACGTAGATAGGTTTTCCAAAGACCTTTCATTTGGTATGTAACATGACTAGGTTTCTTTGCATAATATAGGAGATAAACGAAAAAAAAACTGAAAAATGGGCTTGTCTCCCCCCTCCTTTTTACCCCTAAAATATGAATTTAGGCCGCTAAAAAAACGTGTCGCTTTATTTTTTCTGCTCTACAAAATAAAACCAATTCCATAAAGATCCGCGGGTGACACTAGGGAGACTTCCCTTGTGAGCCAAACCCGTCCAAAATGTTAAATACAGTGGTACTGCGAAAGTGTACTAAAAATGTACAAATGTAAAGATGTACAACAAAAAAATGTTTCTTTGAAAGCGAATTAAAAAGTACCTTTTCGTCAATAGTGTTCAAAAAAAAATCCATTTCCAACAATAAGAAGAGGCACTTAATAATAATAATAATTTGATCCAATGATCAGTTTTTATTTATTTTTCCAATTTAATTACACATCATTTTTAATAATTTAAACCTAAACGAGAACTGATAACAATGACCGTAGTCTCGTTGTAGCGAAATCGACCAGGGTTTTTTGTGGGAATCGAACCCACGACCCCCTGTTTCATAGGCTAGCACGCTACCAACTAACCTACAGGGCCCCCCCTGGCACTTTAAATATACTATTTCTTAGAAACTTAACTAATAAAATATTAATTATGCTAACCCGTTTGTAAAAAGTGTTCAAAAAAATATATTTCTAACAATAAGAAGGGGTACTTAAAATTTGAAGTGAATTCAAAAGTACCCTTTCGTCAAAAGTGTACCAAAAATAAATGCATTTCTTAGAAAGGGTACTTAAAATGTAATATTTTTTTGAAAATGAATTAATAATGTACTATTTCACTAAAAGTGTACTTTTAAAGTACCACCTTTTCCCTAAAAGTGCACTTCAAAAACACCCCATCTGTAAAAGTAAACTAAACAAGTGAAAATATAAAATTTGTATGAGCCAAACCCGTCAAAAATGTTAAAAAAAAAAGTGAATTAAATTTTCCAAACTTTTAAACATAATTAATGGCAAGTGGTACTGCGAAAGTGTACTAAAAATGTACACTTTCTTTGATAGTGAACTAAAAAGTGCCCTTTAGTCAAAAGTGTACCAAAAATAAATCCATTTCTTAAGGGTACTTTTCACTATCACACTTTTCCATTATAACCATCAAAATTTACCAACTTCCTAAAGATTTTTGGATTCTTTTTTGATTAAAACCTAATCGTATCTAATAAGTGAACAATTTCTGGCCAAATTTTTTTAAAAAATATTTCGCTAACATGGTGAAATTACGCTTGTATAATGGAAATGTGTGATAGTGAAAAGTACCCTTTAGAAAGGGTACTTAAAATGTAATATTTTTTTGAAAATGAATTAATAATGTACTATTTCACTAAAAGTGTACTTTTAAAGTACCACCTGTTCTCTAAAAATGCACTTCAAAAACACGACATCTTCAAAAAAAACCAAACAAGTGAAAATGTGATATTTGTTTGAGCCAAACCCGTCCAAAATATTAAATATAAACAAAGAAAGTGATTTAAATTTTCCAAACTTTTAAATATAATTAATGGCGAGTGGTACTGCGAAAGTATACTGAAAATGTACACTTTCTGAATTACAATGTACTATTTCTTATAAAATAAACTTATTAAGTACTATTTCACTTTGAAGGTGTACTAAAAATGTACACTTTCTTTAAAAGTGAACTAAAAAAGTACACTTTAGTCAAAAGTGTACCAAAAATAAATCCATTTCTTAGAAAGGGCACTTAAAATGTAATGTATCATTAAAAATTAATTAATATTGTACTATTTCTCTAAAAGTGTACTTTTAAAGTACCACTTTTTCACTAAAAGTGCACTTTAAAAACACCCCATTTTCAAAAATAAACTAAACAAGCAGAAAATGTAAAATTTGTCTGAGCCAAGCCCGTCCAAAATCTTAAATATAAACAAATAAAGTGGATTAAATTTGCCAAACTTTTAAACATAATTAATAGCGAGTGGTACTGCAAAAGTGTACCAAAAAAGTGCACTTTCTTTGTAAGTGAATTAAAAAGTACCCTTTAGTCAAAAGTGTTCCAAAAATAAATCCATTAAGTGTACCAAAAATAAATCCATTTCTTAGAAAGGATACTTAAAATGTAATATTTCTTTGAGATTTAATTAAATATGTACTATTTCACTAAAAGTGTACTTTTAAAGTACCACCTTTCCCTAAAAATGCACTTTCAAAACACACCATCTTCAAAAGTAAACTAAACAAGTGAAAATTTAAAATTTGTCTGAGCCAAGCCCGTCCGAAATGTTAAATGTAAACAAAGAAAGGGGTTCAAACTTTTCAAAATAATTTATGGCAAGTGGTACTGCGAAAGTGTACTAAAAATGCACACTTTTTGCATTAAAAAGTACCCTTTCGTTAAAAGTGTTCAAAAAAATTATATTTCTAATAAGGTGTACTTAATGTGTACTATTTCTTAGAAAATAAACTAATTAAATACTAATTCACTTTGAAGGTGTACCAAAAATTAATGGTGAGTGGTACTGGAAAGTGTACTACAACATTTCCAATTGTATTTTAGAAATTCCCAAATGAATTTTAAAATTGTTCAAATATATATTAAAATTGTATTTTAAAATTATCCAAATGTATTTTAAAATTGTCCAAATGTATTTTAAAATTGTCCAAATGTAGTTTAAAAACTCCCAAATGTATTTAAAATTGTCCAAATGTATTTTAAATTTTCCAAATGTAGTTTAAAATTTTCCAAATGTATTTTAAAAATTTTTAAATGCATTTTAAAAATTTGGAAGTTTAAAATACATTTGGACAATTTTAAAAAACATTTACAAATTTTTAAATACATTTGGAAATTTTTAAAATACAATTGGAAATGGTGTAGAAATGTACACTTTCTGAATTTAAAAGTACCCTTTCTTCAGAAGTGTTCAAAAAATTCCATTTCCAAGAAGGGGTACTTAAAACACCGTCCGACACACTTTTGTACACATGGACCGGACCCGAAAATTCTAAAAGTAGGGACAAAAAAAAAATACCCGTGTCTCCCAGTTTTTGTAGTAGATCAATTCGCGTTTTCGCGAAAAACGCAAAAAAAAAAAATTACAATGTAAAAAAAAATTTCGTTTTTCAGAAAGTGGGGCTCAAAATAACATTCTTGTGTTTCCCGGTTTTTCTATATCAATTCGCGTTAAAATAAAATATTGTTCTAGTTTTTCCATATTAATTCACGAAAAATGCAATTTTGAAAAAATGTATTGCATTATTTTTTATAAAACATAAATAAACATGATTTACTGTAGAATTACGGAACTTATACCTGAACCCATCGGACCCCGATAGGTTCAGACCACGATGAGCCCAGACCCAGTTGGGTTCCTTAAGAATCGTCACAGTTTCTGATCCAAAATATTTTTCCTTTTATCTCTCTCTACCTTGCTTAGTTTTTAAAATACGTGAATTAAGGGGACCACTGAGGTTTTGAATTTTAAAAACTCGATAACTTTAAAACTGTTACTTGGAAAGCTTTTGGGTATTTGGCGGTCTTGTTCTCAGTATAAAGAGCTACAAATATGCTTTTAAAGTTTCTGTTGTGTTGGCAATATTTACCGACACACAAAAAATTTTTTGCTAAAAAATTTAAATTAAATCTATTGATCAAAAAAATTTAAAAGAGTAAATTATTGTTTTAATCAACATTTTTGTTATTTTCTTTAACTATCAAATTACAAATTTTCAACATACCACATTTTTTTCGCTTCAATTTATTTGAATACATTAATTCAAAAATATACTTTATACTCGGGTTTTACTTTTTTTTTATTGTCGGCAACATATTAGAAATCAAGAAATATGAATTTCTTCATTATTTTGTCATAAGCTTAAAATTCATTTGTTAAATCAATCATTATTTTAATTGACTTTGAATAAAAAATTGATAAAATTTTTGATCAAAATCGAAAAAATGGTTGAATGAAAAAAAAAATCAATTAAACACCTACAATTTGATGATTGATATAACAATTTTCTTTATCGGAGGAGTTTCAATTAAAAAATTAATTGAATCTGCGTTTTTATTGATTGAAATTCGTTTTCAATTCTTTCTGTGGAGATATGAGCATTTTAAAATTTTCGGGAATGATAACTTTTTTGGATCCATTAGGGTTCACACATGTAAAGAGGACCAGTGATACTATGAAAGTCTCGAGAACCAAAAATGGCCTATATTTTGCTCTATCTGGCTTAGTTTTCGAGATAGCGCCATTTTAAGTTTTCTTAAAAAATAAAATTTACAATTTATTTTTCCTAATATTAGCAAAAAAGCTTGTAAAAATTTGGTCAACTCAATTTTAAATTTAGCAAAAAAAACTAGTTCAAATTTTGTTTAAAATTGCTAATGCACTACACCATTTACAGATGTAATTCGAAAAAGATCAATTGTAATTCGAAGATTCTATTTGTAATTCGAAGATTCCATTTGTAATTC
This sequence comes from Pegoplata infirma, assembly GCA_963921195.1. Classification (NCBI taxonomy): domain Eukaryota; kingdom Metazoa; phylum Arthropoda; class Insecta; order Diptera; family Anthomyiidae; genus Pegoplata; species Pegoplata infirma. The sequence goes on along the minus strand of OY992538.1, from coordinate 191,251,030 downwards.
GAAGATTCCATTTGTAATTCGAAGATTCCATTTGTAATTCGAATACTCCAATTGTAATTCGAAGATTCCATTTGTAATTCGAAGATTCCAATTGTAATTCGAAAAAGATCAATTGTAATTCGAAAAAGATCAATTGTAATTCGAAAAAGATCAATTGTAATTCGAAAAAGATCAATTGTAATTCGTAAAAGATCAATTGTAATTCGTAAAAGATCAATTGTAATTCGAAAAAGATCAATTGTAATTCGAAAAAGATCAATTGTAATTCGAAAAAGATCAATTGTAATTCGTAAAAGATCGAAGATTCCAATAGTAATTCGAAAAAGATCAATTGTAATTCGAAAAAGATCAATTGTAATTCGAAAAAGATCAATTGTAATTCGAAAAAGATCAATTGTAATTCGTAAAAGATCAATTGTAATTCGTAAAAGATCAATTGTAATTCGAAAAAGATCAATTGTAATTCGAAAAAGATCAATTGTAATTCGAAAAAGATCAATTGTAATTCGTAAAAGATCAATTGTAATTCGAAAAAGATCAATTGTAATTCGTAAAAGATCAATTGTAATTCGAAAAAGATCAATTGTAATTCGTAAAAGATCAATTGTAATTCGAAAAAGATCAATTGTAATTCGAAGATTCCATTTGTAATTCGAAGATTCCAATTGTAATTCGAAGATTCCAATTGTAATTCGAAAACCAACGAGTAAATCAACAAAACACAATGTTTTTAAAGGCGTAAGAAACGATTTTACTCGTTGGTTTTCGAATTACAATTGGAATCTTCGAATTACAAATGGAATCTTCGAATTACAAATGGAATCTTCGAATTACAATTGATCTTTTTCGAATTACAATTGATCATTTACGAATTACAATTGATCTTTTTCGAATTACAATTGATCTTTTTCGAATTACAATTGATCTTTTTCGAATTACAATTGATCTTTTTCGAATTACAATTGGAATCTTCGAATTACAAATGGAATCTTCGAATTACAATTGGAGTATTCTAATTACAAATGGAATCTTCGAATTACAAATGGAATCTTCGAATTACAAATGGAATCTTCGAATTACAAATAGAATCTTCGAATTACAATTGATCTTTTTCGAATTACATCTGTAAATGGTGTAATGTATTATTTTGAGTGCACACCATTTACAGATGTAATTCGTAAAAGATCAATTATAATTCGAAGATTCTACTTGTAATTCGAAGATTCCATTTGAAATTCGAAGATTCCATTTGTAATTCGAAGATTCCACTTGTAATTCGAAGATTCCAATTGTAATTCGTAAAATATCAATGGAAATTCAGTTGATATTTTTCGAATTACAATTGGAATCTTCGAATTACAAATGGAATCTTCGAATTACAAATAGAATCTTCGAATTACATGTATAATCTACGAATTACAAATGGAATCTTCGAATTACAAATGGAATCTTCGAATTACAAATGAAATCTTCGAATTACAAATGGAATCTTCGAATCACAAGTAGAATCTTCGAATTACAATTGATCTTTTGCGAATTACATCTGTAAATGGTGTAGTGCCCATACAAACAACCCTCTCGATATTCACATTTCTAAACATTCTAAAAATGGGAAATATTGGATTAAAATTTTGCAAATTTGATTATATTTCCTCCTTCCCCTCCGATCTTTATGGAATTGGCTTTATTAATTAAGCTGTTTAATTTATTTAAAAACTGTTTTTAGCTGTACGTGATAACAGGATATAAAGGTCGTCATATATTTGAAGTAGCTTTATAATTTCCAAACTACTTTGAAACTTTTAAAATTCTTAAATAAATTTTTTCCAACTATGAAAATGTACTCTAACTAATATGTACTTTTAGCGCATAAACTCTCATACAAAACATATCAACACTCTATTGAGTTTAAAAAATTACCGACAGGATTTGAAATTCAAATCCATTAAATTTAAAATACTAAAACGATAAAAGTTCATCAGAAATTTAATGTTTAATCAATAACCAACAATAATAATAAATCATCGCCAGTGAACGTTTTATTAACAAATTAAATAACAAAAAAAAAAAAAAAACAGCAACTTTAAGCAACAACTAAATAATATAACAGCTTTTAAAACTAAACCAAAAGAAAGTAATTGTAAAAAGATGGCTCCATGTAAGTTTAAAGAATATCTTTAACTTAATATAGAAAACTTTAAGCTAAATTTTAAATTAGTTAATTGATATAATGGCATAGTTCTTTTTCAAAAGAAGGCTCCTCCCTATTTTTCATATGCACCACAAAAAAACCCTGAACCTACTAGCAAAACAACAAAACCACATTAAAGCTCTACTGCACTCAAAAATAGAAAGTTAGAAAAATTATGCTTAATGTTTTGAATAGTTTGATAAAGCTAATTTGTTGATAATAAAGGGGAAAAATTTAAATATTCTCAAAAGCTTTTAGTTTTTTATTAAATTAAATTTTTATTTTAAAAGCTTTACGTGTTTTAGTTTAAATTTAAAAAAAAAATATAATAAAGAAAATTGTAAAGCTTTAACATTTTTTGTTCAAGATTAAAAGAGAAGCTTTTCGCTTATCTTCGAAGTAATATAAGTAAAGTTTTATAACTTAAACTAAGTCCAAATATTGATAACGTTAATGAAATTTTGTTAAGCTTTTACGCTGAGATAATTAAAAGTGTCCAACCGAATACTTGATTTAAAGAAGCTTTTATTAAGCTTTTAAGTTAAAATAATTAAACTCTAGAACATTTTATTTATATTGAAGATTATAAACAGAAGCTTTTCGTTAAGCTTCGAAGTAAAATGTGTAAAGCTTTTTAAATTTACCTTAGCCCATATATTGATAATGTAAAAATGATAGTTTGTTAAGCTTTCAAGTTGAAATAATTAAACTCTAGTGTCCAATCAAAAATTTCATTTTTGGGAAATTTTCAGTAAAAGCTTTTAAACGTTACAAAATGTTGACTAAAAATGTTTTAAATAGTTTGAGCTAACTTGTTGATAATAAAATGAAGAAATTTAAATATTCTTAATTTTGGCACAAAAAATCATTTGTTGCTAAACTAAATTCTAATTCTTAAAGCTTTGCAAGTTTAAGTTTAAAGTTAAAAAACAATAATTAATTTTTTTTTATAGATTTAACATTTTTTGTTGAAGATTATAACAAAAGCTTTTCGTTTGGCTTTGAAGTAAACTGGGTGAAGCTTTTTAGCTCAAACTAAGCCCAAATACTATTAATTCTAAATGAAGTTTTGTAAAGCTTTTAAGCTGAAATAATTAAACTCTAGTGTCCAACCGAAAATTTTATTTTTATTGAGATTTTAAACCAAAGCTTTTCGTTTTCTTTAAAGTAAAATGTGTAAAGCTTTATAAATTAACCTAAGCCCATATATTGGTAATGCGAAATGACAGTTTGTAAAGCTTTCAAGTTGAAATAATTAAACTCTAGTATTCAACCAAAAATTTGGGTTTTGGCAAATTTTCTCTAAAAGCTTTTAAACTTTAAAAAATGTTTACTAAAAACGTTTTAAATAGTTTGATGGAGCTAATTTGTTGATAATAAAGTGAAGAAATTTAAATATTCTCTATTTTGGCACAATAAATTTTTTGTTACTAAATCATATTCTAATTTTCAAAGCTTTACAAGTTTCAGTGTAAATTTAAAAAAATATTTTAAAAAAATTGTTATAGCTTTAACATTTTTTGTTGAAGATTTAGCAAAAGCTTTTCATTTTGCTTAAACTTAAACTAAGTCCAAATATTATTAATATTAAATGAAGCTTTGTAAAGCTTTTAAGCTGAAATAATTAAACTCTAGTGTCCAACCAAATATTAAATTTGTGGTTAAAGATTATAAGCATAAGCTTTTACAAAGCTTTTAAATTGAAATAATTAAACTTTATCCAGCCGAAAATTTTGTTTTTGTTGAAATATAAATTTTATGATTATGAAAAGAAGCTTTTCGTTAAGCTTTTAAGTAAAATGTTTAAAGCTTTATAAATTACCTTAGCCCATATATTAATAATGTGAAATGAAAGTTTGTAAAGCTTTCAAGTTGAAAAATTAAAACTGTAGTGCCCAATCAAAAATTCGATATTTTCTAAAAGCTTAAAGCTTTACAAAAACTTTAAAAGCTTTTTGATATTAAATCGACTGAAGATAAAATTTTATTTTGGCAACTTTAACTGACTTTTATTTCTTGAGTGTATGTATAGATTACAAAAAAATGCAAGCAACATACTTTTGCTTTTGTATTTCTAACTCTACTAAACATTGTGCTGAATTCCTAAAAAAAACACACACATATCCATAACTACTAACTACAACATACACATTAGATATTTTTCCTAAATGTATTACCAACAGAACCAATCATTGCAGAACGTTGCAGTGGTTTCACAGGTGCTTGTTCACAATTTTCAACCACCGCCGCCACCACGCTTACTGTGCCAAACATGCCGCATGAAATGGATGCACCGCAGCCTTTAGTTGATCGCAAGCCCTCAGTATCGCTTTTAAGATGGAACAGCGGCAGCAGTAACAGTAACAACATTTCAGCCATCAACACAACCGCCACCAACAACAACAACAACATCTACAACAACCAGCAACAGTTTTACACGAATAACAATAGTAGTATTAGAAAAAGCAGCTCCTCTAAGTCTGGCTCTGCATCTTTGGGGGTTTCGACGAGTGCTGCTAGGCAAGGTTTGAATTTGATCAGCCATTTGAATGAATTTTGTAATAAATTCTAAAACAAAAATTAACTAAATTTCAACTCTTAATAAAACGGTTAATTTTTTTTTTCTTTGTAATATTATGATTTCTTTTTTCTTTTTTGGAACCCAATAACACGTTAATTCAAATATCCCCCCCCCCCTTTTGCAACCAAATTATCATTTCTGGTACTTACAAGAAAAACTATTGTATATAATCTTATTAATTAAACCATCAATTTAATGTTAACTAACAATAGCCCTGTTTTCGCATAACCGTATATACGCTTACCCATACAAATTTTAAATTATCCACGCTTATTTTTAACTTGTATAATTATCGGCGTTAAAATGAAGCGTCTATAAAAAGTGATGCCAAGTTCATATTTTAATTGAAATGTCAAAGACACAAACCTTTTTCTTTGTTAATAGCAAATACACAAACCTTTTTCACAGAAGTGATGCCAAGTAAATTTTGTTAAACGTGGATGCGTTTTCGGTTAATCGGTTAATGTTAACATGTATACGGTTATGCGAAAACAGGGCTAATACTAAACTTTAAAGCTTAATTATTTTAACTGAAAGTGGGCAAAAAAAAAGATTATTTGTTAAAATGTAAAAGATTAAAAAAAGCTTTTACGTTTTTTGTTTTAAAACACATTAGAAAAGATTTTTTAATAAAAAATGTTTGTTCAGGGAAAAAATAAAAGCTTTTAGATTTTTTTTATTACACCAGAAAAGCTTTTTTGTAAAAAAAAAAAAATAATTTGTTCAGGGAAGCTTTATTCAAAACAGAGTTTATTTCAGTTTTTTTTTAATTTTCTTCATAAAGCTTTCTTAAAAAAGATTTGTTTTAATAGAGATTTTAAAAAAAAAAAATCTTTTTTGAATATCAATAATTTTTAAATTGTGGGAAGCTTTAACAACTAAATCTTATCATTTTTATACTTAAAGCTTTTAAAACAATGTTTTTTAAACCAAAACTTAAAAAAAAACATATTTGGCCACTTTTACACCTTTTTAATGTGTGTAGTTACACACGTTAAATTGTGAAACTTTTGAACCTTTTTTCAAAAAAAAAAAAAACTATAAGAAAAAAAAAATTGTGAAATTTTTAAACCCTTTTTTCCTAAAAAGCTCCTTTTTAAACTAATAGAAAAAAATATTTGGTATTAAAAAATTGAAAAAAAGTTGAATACCAAATAATTGTTTTCCATTAGTTTTTAAACGAGCTTTTTATAAAAAAGGGATAAAGATGGACAATGAAGCTTTTTTAATGTTTTTATTAATTATTTCTTAAAGTTCCTAAAATATCTTTTTAAAAGCTTTAAGTACAAATATGTTAAGATTTTGTTGTTAAAGCTTTCCACAGTGTATAAAAAATTATTAAAATTAAAAAAAAAAAAAAATTAAGAAAAAAATTTCTTTAGAAAGCTTTAAAGATTTTTTTTTTTTTTTGAAGAAAGCTTTTATAATTTTTTATTGTTCAAAAAAATATGTATATCTTTAAAATCTTAAAAAAATTTAGTCTAACATTTACCAAACATTAAAATTATTGGAAGTATGTTAATAAGTCTTAAAAGTAAAGCTCTCTATTTAACATTAAAGCTTTTAAAAAAGATAAACGGATTAAGAAAAGTTTTAAAATAAAAAATAAAATCAAGATTTACTATACATTGACTAAAAGCTTGTTTTAAAAACAAGCTAACTTTAAACTAATGTAAAGGTGGAAACTAAGCTTTTTTTTAATGTTTTCATTAATTATCCCTTAAAGCTCTAAAAATATCTTTTAACAAGCTTTAAGTATAAATAAACTTTAGTTGTTAAAGCTTCCCACAATGTATAAAAATTATTAAAATTTAAAGAAAACTTTCTTAAGAATAATGAATTTATTTTTATTTTAAGAAAGCTTTTATTATATTTTTAAGTAAGCAGGGTTTTATTTATTTTATTTTATTAAGAATTACCATATAATTAAAAATCATACACTTATTTTACCTAACCGAGAGCTGGTAACAATGACCTTCGTCTCGTTGTAGCGAAACAGACCAAGGCCTCCGGTGGGAATCGAACCCACGACCCCCAGACTCATAGGCTAGCACGCTACCAACTAGCCTACTGGGCGCCTAGCAGGGTTTTATGTTTTGAAAATATTTTTCTCTTGCATTTTTTTTTTTTTTTTCAAAAAGTGTTCTTAAACAATTTTCTTAAAAAAACTATTCTGGAGAGCTTAGTGTTCAATAAAATGAATTACACATATTTTAAAAATTTTAAAAGTTTTCAGATAATACTTTCTTACAACTCACAAAAAAGTCCTTAAAAATCGTCTGAAAGCTCAATTGAATGAGCTTTTAATCCAGCATTTACAAAACATTAAAATTATTGAAAATTCCTAATGAGCCTTTAAAGTAAAGCTCAATATTTAGCATTAAAGCTTTAATAAAATCAGTTTAAAGGTAAAAAGGTTTAAAAAAGGTTAAAAAAAAAACAGATTACATTCAATAAAAGCTTCTTTTCAAAACAAGCTAAATTTTTAATATGATAACAGTTTTAAAAAAATATTATAAACAGCAAAAACTATTCGGAAAGCTTCTTAAAATAATCAATTTCGAGTTGAAACGCTTTAAAAAGGGTTTCTAATAAAAGCTGTATATATCTATAACACTTACTTTTTGCAAAAGCTTTAGAAAAGCTTTAAAAAGGTTTTTGAGCTTTAAGAAATTTTATGTAAGGAAAATAAAAGTTAAATGCTGTAAACTAAGAATTACGCATAAAAAAACTAAAACTCTACTCAAATCTAAAATATTTAAACAATTAAGCTTTAAAAACTTTCAGTTAAATTAGTCATGTGCTTTAATGTAGAAAAAAAAAAACGTTTGAAACAATCTTCATTTGTACTAAACAAACAAAGCTTTAAGCTAAGTACTCTGTTTCTTACGGTGAAAATTTCACTTAAACTTTAAACGCCTCAAATTGCAATAAAACATTTAAAAATCAAGAACTTTTGACAATGATAAGAAAGAAACGATCATAACAAAACTGAAATGTCACTTTTCACGGCAATTTAAATTGTCTTGTATAATAAAAATGAGTGAAAACTTTTTTAACAATTTCCCCTTAATTCCTCGCGTTGCCAATTTTTTTTTTTTTTATATGGAGTTTGACAGATTTTTTCCCGTGAAACCGAACAGAGTACTTAGCTTTATACAATATAAAGTCTCATTAACCTAAAAGCTTAACTAACTAAAAAGCTTTTGTAGACCTAAAAGCTTTATAAAAAAAGCTTAACTAATTAAATCACAAATTGTTTAACCAGTTATACTCACATTATCAGACTTTCTAGTGTACAATCGAAAGGAGCCTAAGTAGTTAAGCTTTTGTGTTTTTTCTTTTGTAAAGTAACTTGCTAAAGCTTTTTTTGAACTTTTTAGAAAAAAAAAACTAATAAAAAACTTTATTTTTTTTCTTATTTTAGCCAGTTTTGCCGCTAGTGGTAGTAATGGAGGTGCGGCTGCATCGGGCGGCTTAACCGCCACAAGATCTGAACCAGTTTCGTTAACCACTTTGGATCGTGATTGTTTCATAATACCGGTACATAGTGTTGATCGTTTTTTACCAGCTGGTATACCGGTAAGTAGGAATTATGTTATTTATAATGTTGTTGTATGCGAAAATGACGGAATGTAAAATTTTCTTAATACGAAAATTCGAATATATATTTCACATATGATTACATATATGAGCATATATATTTAATATATGAGCATATACGAAAATTGGCGGCATGTGGACAGACATATATGAAACATATATGAACACATATGCACATATATAATTTTCGCACGTGTAACATATATTTACATATATGAACATACATGTCCATATTTGGACCACATATGATTCATATATGAACATTTTTCACCGGGTTGAGTCATTTTTTATACAGAAAACTTGGTCAGAATCTCAGATTTTTTTCATCTAAAATTTTTTTGTTATGAAAAATTTCTGAGGTTGGAAAAAAATAACCCATAGAAAAATGTCACTAATTTTTAAGCTTTTGCATTGTGGATGTTTTTTCTTATAGAAATCATTTTCTATAAGAAAAAAAGTTCTAAAATCGGAATTTTTTCATTAGAAAACATTTCTAAAGCTTTTTTTTTATAAAAAAGTGTCTTAAAATCTTAAACTTTTTCTGTACAAAAATTTTTTAAAAATTTAAGGCTTTTTCTTCAAAAAAAAAATCTCACAAAATCTGAGAATTTTTAATGTTTTTATAAAACATCTTTCCTTCATTTCCCTCAGCTACCTCCCTCACCAGTAGAAGGTCCGAGCACTAAAGCTAATAGTCCTTTAAGTGTTTTAGAAGTATCTGATCCAAAATTATGTGTACTTGTACATTTAATGAGTCCTTTGGAGCCCATCGATCCAGTTTTAGAATCGCCACTGGCTCATCCCCTACTCAAACAAAGAACAGTAGCAGCAGAACTTTTGGCGGAAGTTCAACAGGCTAATACAGCTGTAGGCGGTATGCTTTTGGCAAACATGGAAAAATTGTGTAAGTAAAAGAAATATGAAATGTCATAAATTTTTTTTTGTAATTTTTGTCCTTTATGTTGGCGTTGTTTATGTTGCTGGTGTTCATGATGATGATGATGTTGCTGGTGATTTTGTGGTTTAGCTGAATTTCCTTTTATTTCTTATTATGTTATAAATACAACACAAACGGATCCTTCAAATTTTTATACTGGCATAAGAGTTTCATCTTTATCGAAATTTGAGCCAAAAAATTTAAAGTAAGTTAAAGGATTTTAAATAAGATTTTGAATAGAAATTTTAATGAAATTTATTTCTTTCGCAGATACACTGCCGCTCATACTTTAGATTTGTATAGTGAAGTGGCGGCTATATGCCGTCCACCTTTACAATTGGCTCCCAGTGAATTGGGCAGTTTTAAAAAGACACAAACTCCTGCCACGGGTTATATTATATCTGTTTTTAAGGTGAGTTATTATTTAAGGACTTTAAAAAATAAATGTCTTAAGTAGAATTGAAGAAAACTCTTTCCTACACAGAAAAAAATACGGAGGAAACAAATTTGAGTAATCACTTGTTTAAATTTAAAAACAAAAATTGAGTATTTTTTTAATTGACGCAATTAAAAATTTACTTAAAAATTTTAAAAACAATTTAAGTAAATAAATTAAAAAAAATTTAATAGTTTTTTTAATTTTTTTTAAACTCTCATAGTTTTTTAAATTCTCGTTTAGTTTATAGTTTTTTGTGTATGTATATGAAAGTTTGTAATCGTCTTTATAAAATTTTCCTATGTTTTTGAGACATAAATATGTTTGGTAAAGTTTGAAAAAACAAGTTTTTTGTTTTTTTTCTTGTAAAAAAATTTAAAACTTTTTTAAACTTAAAAAAAAAAATAGATAAATTTTGACACAATTGAAAATTTACTCAAATTTTTTTCAAACATTTAATAAATTTTTATTAAAAGTTTACTCAATACTATTAAATCGTTTACTGGTGCAAAATTGAGTAATTTTTTACTCAATAGTATTAAAAATTTACTCAAATATTTTTTTTATTTTTTTTCTGTGTAGTAATAAAACTTAAGAAATTAGGTACTAAATCTACAGCTTTTCCAATTGAAATTGTAAAATTCCAATTAAAATTCCGAAAAACCTAATTAAAATGCAGAAAAGTCCAATTGAAATGCAGAAAAGCTTAATTGAAATATGTACATTTAAAAAATTATGACAGTAGATTCCACTACAAAAGACAGTTAAAACAACTGCATTGGTTGCTTAGACGTCTACTACATTTTACGGTAAATTCAACCAAAAAATGTTGTTGTTTTTAAGTATTGATTAACAACTACAGAAAACGGTAAAAACAACTTTAAATAACAGTTGTTTTTACTGTAACACAAATTGTTTGCATTTTTTTTTATTAAAAAAAAAATCTTCTAAAACGTTAAAAACGGTAAAATTGTTTAAAACCAAAAAAAAATATAAAACAACTGTTACTACAATGTAGCTATTTTTTGTTATTATTTCTTAAAACAACTACAAAAAAAGGTTGTTTAAAATTTTTCATAAAAAAAAACAACTGAAATAGTAGTTGAAAACAACAACTACTACTTACTACACAAACCACCGACATGTACTTACTGCAATAATTTTCTAAAATGGATGTTAAATGGGGTTTTCAATTTTGTACCAACTTTAAAAAAAAAATTTACTTTTTGGACCCTCACGGTACCATTTTTTTTTTTTAAGTAATAAAAACTTTACTAAAACAAATGAGAGGGTAAATTCGGTTGTACTAAATCTTGTATACACTAGGGTGGCTCGTTTTTGGGCTTTTCTCTCTGATCAAATTCTAATACCCGCCAAAAGTGTCGGTCCCCTAAGGGTAACTCACATGCAAAATATCACTCCGATCGGAGTTTATCTTCTGTCTCCACTTTGAGCCTCAAAATTGGGGTTTTTGGAAAAAAGGACTTTTAAAAAAAAAAAAAAAAAAAATTTAAGTTTTTTTATTAAAATAATGAAAAAAATTTTTTTGTATAATATTTGATCATAAATACTTAAATATGAAATTTAAAGATTTTATGGTATCATTAACCCGTTCAAACTTGATGACAAAAAAATGGCATGATTTTGGGGGCGTTCTCAAAACACCTTTTTTCAAAATTTGAAAATTTTATTAAAAAAAAATTTTAAACATACCATTTTTTCTTTCTGAATTCATTAAGAACACCTTGGAGAAGAAAAATGTGAAATATGGCGGATATCCGTCGAGCCGCTTTTTGGGAATCGCGGGGGAAAGTTAGCGGATTTCAAGGAAATGTTGGTTTTATCAATAATTTGGATTAATAAAATCTTATAAATTTAATTTTTGGGCAAATTAACTGTTTTTTGGTGTCGTGGCATTCTATTAGATAACTTTAAGTCTGTCATGAAATCTTACCGATCTAGGACGTCTTTAACCCACATTGGCGGGGGGTCAAAAATGACCCCCGCAGGAAATTTGAAGTTTAGAGCTTACATTTTGTGCAATTAACAAGTATAAAACGGCTTTTGTGTTTTCTACCCTAACTAATATTTTGTATTAATATATTATCTTTAAAAAAAATCGTTAACCCTTCTTGGTAGGGGGTCAAAAATGGCCCATTCAATAAAATTTATATATTTTTTATAGAAAATTAATTTGTGGCAGTCTATTAGATAACTTTAAATCAGCCCTCAAATTTCACCTGTTTAAGATATCTTTAACCCACATTGGCCAGGGGTCAAAAATGACCCCGGCAAAAACTTTTCGGCATAGTGCTTGAATTTTTTGATATCAACAAAATTTATATTTTTTATTGAATGGGTCATTTTTGACCCCCTACCAAAAAGGATTAACGATTTTTTTAAAGATAATATATTAATATGAAATAATAGTTGAGGTAAAACACACAAAAGCCGTTTTATACTTGTTTATAGTACAAAATTTAAGCTCTAAACTTCAAATTTCCTGCGGGGGTCATTTTTGACCCCCCGCCAATGTGGGTTAAAGACGTCCTAGATCGGTAAGATTTCATGACAGACTTAAAGTTATCTAATAGAATGCCACGACACCAAAAAACAGTTAATTTGCCCAAAAATTAAATTTATAAGATTTTATTAATCCAAATTATTGATAAAACCAACATTTCCTTGAAATCCGCTAACTTCCCCCCGCGATTCCCAAAAAGCGGCTCGACGGATATCCGCCATATTTCACATTTTTCTTCTCCAAGGTGTTCTTAATGAATTCAGAAAGAAAAAATGGTATGTTTAAAATTTTTTTTTAATAAAATTTTCAAATTTTGAAAAAAGGTGTTTTGAGAACGCCCCCAAAATCATGCCATTTTTTTGTCATCAAGTTTGAACGGGTTAATGATACCATAAAATCTTTAAATTTCATATTTAAGTATTTATGATCAAATATTATACAAAAAATTTTTTTTCATTATTTTAATAAAAAAACTTAAATTTTATTTTTTTTTTTTTTTAAAGTCCTTTTTTCCAAAAACCCCAATTTTGAGGCTCAAAGTGGAGACAGAAGATAAACTCCGATCGGAGTGATATTTTGCATGTGAGTTACCCTTAGGGGACCGACACTTTTGGCGGGTATTAGAATTTGATCAGAGAGAAAAGCCCAAAAACGAGCCACCCTAGTATACACCCCCCCCCCCCACCCACAGAATTCTAGAATTTTTCGACAGGAAAAATGTATTTGAGTGTGTAAAAAAAATGTATCAATATCTTAGAATTCTTCCAAAGATAAAAGGTGTCAAAATCTGCGATTAATATAATCTTCATTAATTGTCTATAAATAACTGACTGATTCTTCTGTGGAAAATTCTGAGACTTTGTTTGGTAAAAGAGAGTAAGATTTTTTTCCCAAGTGTCTAATTCTGATAACTTTTCTTTTTTTGTAATTTTTTTTTATTTGATAACTTCTTTAAACTCCCAAGCAGAAACTGCCAACCGTTCCAAAGAAAAAGTCTCGGCAAAGCACTTTATTTTTGTGTAGAAGGTAGTATGAATTCGAAAAAGTGCTTTCCAAGCGCTTTGCCAATGTTTTTCTATTTAAATTCGTTCAAAGTATAAATATTTTATTAAAATTTATTAATTTGCATAACAATTGGAATTTTTTTATTTCCTTGCAGGATAAGGCCGGTCCTTGACATTTCACATGATATGTCACTTACCCAGCAAAAACTTGGTAATGACACATCATTACCATTCGAATTACTTTGTAATGACAAAAAATTACCTTTATCATTATTTTGAAATGTAAAATAAGGACTTATTAATAATGACTTACATAAGTCATTATAATATAATAAACAAATTTCAGAACTAGATTTTCACTTTTTGACTCACTGTACATTATTTTGATTAAAAATAAAATAAAATTAAATATTTTTTTATTTTTTTAAATTTTTTTTTTAAAATAATTTTTTCATTACCTATAAGTATATATGTAATTAGTTATTAATACTGGTTTGATAATCATTACATTTGGCACATTTGCTTGTAAATGTAATGGGAAACGTAATTCGAATTGGAAGTAGTTATAGCTTTTGAATTTCCCATTACACATTTCATTACTTGGTAATGCAAGTTTTTGCTGGGTATACACAATGACCTACATATTACAAACTTGACACCTTTTATGTAAAAACACCTGTTTCTTTCGTGAGGAAGTGTCTTAAACTCCGGATACATTACCCCTAAACTCCGGATACATACCCGTTTCAGTTCAATACACCACTTTTTTGTCGGAACTTTTCCAAATTTTTTCCTAAAAGCATTTTAATTAAATTTTTTATTCCAAACCGCAATGCAAACAAATTTTTTCTGGGACTTAGAAAATGGTTCAAAGTTTGTTCAAAATTTTTTTATCCTAATAAATGCGTCAATAATTTTTTTTATCCTGTTTTAATAAATTTCTTTATTTAAATAAACACCAAAAAAAGTTGTGTCTTATGGACTTACTAGCTTACCATCCCGGTACTTCGTTACCGGTTGTATTGAATACCGAATAATAGAAGGATCAGGATTACTCTATGATTTCAAAAAAATTCCCCTAGGTATTCTTTGTTTTATTTACTTGTGGACGTTTACGTCTTTCATAAAATAATATTTCAATGAATAATTTGAACAACACAATTTGAATAACTTCGCTGGTACGTTATCATGTGCGTTCCGGTGAAAAAAAGATATTGACAATTTTCGAGCCCTTATATCAGGTTTTTGGATTTAAAGTGAATAAATATTTCAGTGAAAAAAGAAATGGGAATAAAAATAAGTTTGAGTGAAAAACCATATAGGGAGAAAAAATATGGAATAAAAAAAGTTAAATACGATAAATTTGAGTAAAAAGTATCATTCCTTATTGTTCGATCCCCGTTCTACTCCATTTCATTTCCAATTCCATCTCCTTTTGTTCCACGCAAGTTTCGTTCCTCTGCGTATAATATGCGTTAAAGAAATAAAAATTTATATTGTCGTTATTTTATAGATATGAAAAGTACCATTTTACACCACTTTTACCAGGTACCCCTTTATATCCTAAAATTTTAAATTTTAAAATATGGCTGTTATTTCTGGGGCTTTTAGTTTAATAGTTAGATAGGTAAAAATAACAATTTGCCACCTCTTCCCTTAAAATTAAATTTTCCAAAAAACCTCATTTTTTTGTGCTAGTTGATCCTATATTTAAAATATCAAGTTCCTGAACCATTATTTCAAGAAATATAAGAATAACCAAATTTACACTTCTTTATCCCCTTTACAATCAGTCGCGACCCTTAGAACAGAATTTCCTAAAATAAAGCATTCAAAATTTCAGTGCCTAGGATCATTAAAGTATCAAAAAAACACTTTTTTATACCTCTAGAAACGGATTTTTTAAAAAAATACTTAAGCAGAATGTCTTTTCACCGAAGTACCCTACATTCCAAAATTCAAGCTTCTAAGGTCATTATTATAGGAACAAAAAAAGTACCAAAAGTACACTTTCTTACCCCCGTTAGAAACGGAATATCCAAAAAGTATTTCTTACAGAATGTTTTTTCTTCATCGAAAAATCCTACATTCCATATTTCAATTTTCTAGGATCATTGTTTCAGCACTTTCGGTACTTTTAATAAAAGGTACCTTATATTAAAGGTAATTTTTGTAAAAGGTACTTTTTATAAAAAGTACTTTTTATAAAGGGTACTTTTTATAAAAGATATTTTTATATATGGTACTTTTTATAAAAGGTACTTTTAATAAAAGGTACTTTTTATAAAAGGTACTTTTTATAAAAGGTACTTTTTATAAAAGGTACTTTTTATAAAATGTACTTTTTATAAAAGATACTTTTTATAAAAAGTACTTTTTATAAAAGGTACTTTTTATAAAAGGTACTTTTTATAAAAGGTACTTTTTTATAAAAAGGTACTTTTTATAAAAGGTACTTTTTATAAAAGGTACTTTTTTATAAAAGGTACTTTTTATAAAAGGCACTTTTTATAAAAGGTACTTTTTATAAAAGGTACTTTTTATAAAAGGTACTTTTTATAAAAGGTACTTTTTATAAAAGGCACTTTTTATAAAAGGTACTTTTTATAAAAGGTACTTTTTATAAAAGGTACTTTTTATAAAAGGTACTTTTTATAAAAGGTACTTTTTATAAAAGATACTTTTTATAAAAGGTACTTTTTATAAAAGATACTTTTTATAAAAGGTACTTTTTATAAAAGGTACTTTTTATAAAAGGTACTTTTTATAAAAGGTACTTTTTATAAAAGGTACTTTTTATAAAAGGTACTTTTTATAAAAGGTACTTTTTATAAAAGGTACTTTTTATAAAAGGTACTTTTTATAAAAGGTACTTTTTATAAAAGGTACTTTTTATAAAAGGTACTTTTTATAAAAGATACTTTTTATAAAAGGTACTTTTTATAAAAGATACTTTTTATAAAAGGTACTTTTTATAAAAGGTACTTTTTATAAAAGGTACTTTTTATAAAAGGTACTTTTTATAAAAGGTACTTTTTATAAAAGGTACTTTTTATAAAAGGTACTTTTTATAAAAGGTACTTTTTATAAAAGGTACTTTTTATAAAAGGTACTTTTTATAAAAGGTACTTTTTATAAAAGGTAGTTTTTATAAAAGGTACTTTTTATAAAAGTACTTTTTATAAAAGGTACTTTTTATAAAAGGTACTTTTTATAAAAGTACTTTTTATGAAAGGTACTTTTTATAAAAGGTACTTTTTATAAAAGGTACTTTTTATAAAAGGTACTTTTTATAAAAGGTACTTTTTTATAAAAGGTACTTTTTATAAAAGGCACTTTTTATAAAAGGTACTTTTTATAAAAGGTACTTTTTTTAAAAGGTACTTTTTATAAAAGGTACTTTTTATAAAAGGTACTTTTTATAAAAGGTACTTTTTATAAAAGGTACTTTTTATAAAAGGTACTTTTTATAAAAGGTAGTTTTTATAAAAGGTACTTTTTATAAAAGTACTTTTTATAAAAGGTACTTTTTATAAAAGGTACTTTTTATAAAAGTACTTTTTATGAAAGGTACTTTTTATAAAAGGTACTTTTTATAAAAGGTACTTTTTATAAAAGGTACTTTTTATAAAAGGTACTTTTTTATAAAAGGTACTTTTTATAAAAGGCACTTTTTATAAAAGGTACTTTTTATAAAAGGTACTTTTTATAAAAGGTACTTTTTATAAAAGGTACTTTTTATAAAAGGTACTTTTTATAAAAGGCACTTTTTATAAAAGGTACTTTTTATAAAAGGTACTTTTTATAAAAGGTACTTTTTATAAAAGGTACTTTTTATAAAAGGTACTTTTTATAAAAGATACTTTTTATAAAAGGTACTTTTTATAAAAGGTACTTTTTGTAAAAGGTACTTTTTATAAAAGGTACTTTTTATAAAAGGTACTTTTTATAAAAGGTACTTTTTATAAAAGGTACTTTTTATAAAAGGTACTCTTTATAAAAGGTACTTTTTATAAAAGGTACTTTTTATAAAAGGTACTTTTTATAAAAGGTACTTTTTATAAAAGGTACTTTTTATAAAAGGTACTTTTTATAAAAGGTACTTTTTATAAAAGGTACTTTTTATAAAATGTACTTTTTATAAAAGGTACTTTTTATAAAAGATACTTTTTATAAAAGATACTTTTTATAAAAGGTACTTTTTATAAAAGGTACTTTTTATAAAAGATACTTTTTATAAAAGGTACTTTTTATAAAAGGTACTTTTTATAAAAGGTACTTTTTATAAAAGGTACTTTTTATAAAAGGTACTTTTTATAAAAGGTACTTTTTATAAAAGGTACTTTTTATAAAAGGTACTTTTTATAAAAGGTACTTTTTATAAAAGGTACTTTTTATAAAAGGTACTTTTTATAAAAGGTACTTTTTATAAAAGGTACTTTTTAAAAAAAATAATTTTTATAAACGGTACCGAATTTTCAGAAAGTACTTGTTCCAGAATTTTTTATTTCACTAAAGGATCCTACATTCTAAATTTCAAGTTTGAATGCCCATTATTTTAGTAAATAAAAAAAAGTACCAAAAGTACACTTTTTTACCCATTTTACTCCCGTAGAATCTACATTGGCAAAAACCCAGCCGTAGTAAATCTTTTTTCCCGGAAGTGAACCGAAATTGCAAATTTCAAGTTTCTAGTACCATAATGTCAGGAGATATAAAAAGTACCAAAAGTACAGTTTTTTACCCCTTCAGAATCAACACTGGCAAAAATCCAGCCTTAGTGGATCTATATTTCGGGAGGTGAACATACAGTCCAAATTTCAAGTCTCTATGACCATTATTTCAGGAGATATAAAAAGTACCAAAAGTACAGATTTTTACCCTTTTTACCCCCTTAGAACCAACATTGGCAAAAACCAAGCCTTACTGGATCTAAATTCCATAATGTAAACATACAGTCCAAATTTCAAGTCTCTACGACCATTATTTCAGGAGATATAAAAAGTACCAAAAGTACAGTTTTTTACCCTTTTTACCCCCTTAGAATCAACATTGGCAAAAATCCAGCCTTAGTGGATCTATATTCCGGGAGGTGAACCTACAGTCCAAATTTCAAGTCTTTGTGACCATTATTTCAGGAGATATAAAAAGTACCAAAAGTACAGTTTTTTACCCTTTTTACCCCCTTAGAATCAACATTGACAAAAATCCAGCCTTAGTGGATCTATATTCCGGGAGCTGAACATACAGTCCAAATTTCAGGTCTCTACCTTAAGCGGTTTGGGCTGGGCGATGATGAATCAGTCAATAAGTCAGTCAGTCAGTCAGTCAGTCAGTCACATTACTCTTTTATATATATAGATGTATACAACTTAGATACGTCCCATTTTTTGTTCTAAAAGTGCTATAATAGTACCATATTTTTTGTTCTTAAAGCGCTTTCAAAGCGCTTTAAAATAGCAACGGCATACCGTTTACCGTGGTAATCATTTTGGACGCTGGGAGAGTACTAAACTGTGATGCTTTCCCAGCACACAAGCGACCATAAAAGGTACTTTGCCAGAGCTCTCCCGTTCGTATTTTTCTGCCTGAGCTGTTTCAAAACAACTAAAAAAAGTGTCTCATTTAAGATGTAAATCGGTCTAGCATTAGTACTTTTGTGAGAATTTGTTTAAAGTAAAGAAAAATGTTGGGGTATTTTTCCGATATTTCGATGAGTTATAAAGAAATTGGAAATTTTAAAATTGTACCAAATGAGTCGCGGAAGTACCACGGTACTTTTGAAGGTCAAAATGTACCAAAAAAAAGTACAATTGTATCAGCTTTAACATCCCTGATCTCAACCCTTATGAGCCGATTTGCCTGAAACTTAAAATATATATAAATGAGACGATTTTAAGGTTGGGGTGCCACGGCTAATCGGCCATATCAATGTTTAAAAATTTCGTTGTCACCTTATGAAATAATGTGGACATTCGGGAAAGTTTCGATAACTCCCGAACTAACAGGAATATTAAATTAAATGGCTGTTTCAGGCAAATCGGTTGAAAAGGTTTCCTTGCATAAACATGTTCCATTTGTTTAACAAAAATATAAAAATCACGTTGAAAAAATCGTGTTTCTTAGATGTTGGTTTAGTTCCTTAAGGGGAAACTTTTCCCCTCTAGTCCAATTTTGGTCATTTACGAACTTAACCTGCCTAAAACCATAAGACATATTTATGCCAAATTTCCGGAGGCTATGACGTTTATTTTGGACTGCATCGTGCCATCTACAGACAGACGGACGGACATTCACAGAATGTCTTAGAATCGATCATGGATCAATAATATATATACTTTATGGGGTAGTCCAACGATATTTGGATGCGTTACAAACGGAATGACAAAATGAGTATACCCCTATACTGTGGTTGGAGGGTATAAAAAGGAAAGAGAAAAAATTATATAATCAGAGAATTTTTTTTTATGAAAAATCTTAAAAGAATCTTAAAATTTTTCTACAGGAAAAATATTGTGGATGTTTAAATTTTTCGGTGACATGACATAATCCCCACGGACATAACCCCCATTTCCGTTATGGGGACTACGACCAAAACGAATTCGGTCATAATCCCCATAACGGTAGTGGGGACTATGACCGAAAAAAATTTAGACATAATCCCAATAAAAAATGGACATAATTCTCAGTTTTATGGGGACAATGACCACGTAAAAATAGGACATAATCCCCATTACAGGGATTATGTCTTCTATACTATTAGGTCATAATCCCAATAATTATGTGAAATTTTTTTTTGTCTTAAAAGTTTTTCTGCGTAGTCGGCCTTCGGCCGGTCTTAGGGATTACAAACTCCATGCATTAAACCCACCCTCTCCGCAAAATAAAGGGATTATGACCGAAGTTGTTTTGGACTTAGTCCCCATAATATGAATGCGCGTTATGACCGAAAAACTTTCGGTCGTAATCCCAACAGGGAAGGGACATAATCCCCATTGGGATTATCAGCGTTTTTGAAATGGTCATAGTCCCCACAACTAATATGGGGATTATGTCCGTAATGCATTGGGTCATAATCCCCATTTCCGTTATGGGGAAACCGAATTTTTCTATAAAAAATTTAAGAATTTTTCTTTAGGAAAAAATTTAAAATGTTTCTAAAGAAATAATTTGCGAATTTTTCTATAGGGAAAACCTTAGAATTTTTCAGAAAAATTGGAGAATTTTTCTGAAAAATTGGAGAATTTTTCTATAGGAGAAATTTTTTATAGAAATTCTTGTCTTTTAATTTTCTAAAGGAATAATGTCTCAGAATGTTAGAATATTCAAATCTTTCTTTAGCAAAAATACAAGAATTTATTTAGAGGAAATATTCGGAAAATTTAAGAATTTTTCTATAGGAAAAAATGGGGAATTTTCCTTTAGAAATAATTATATGGAAAATTTGATAATTTTTATAAGGAAAAGATGACAGTTTTTCTGTAGCAATAATCTGAGAGCTTTACTATAGGAAAAATTCCCTATAGAAAATAGGGAAAATCTGATAATGTTTCGCTCAAAAAATCTGAGAAGATGGGTAAAAAGGAAGGAGAAAAAGGAAATAATGTAAGAATTTTTTCTTGGCAAAATGTCCAAGAATCTCAAAATTTTTCTATAGAAAAAATGTTATTGAATCTTAATTTTTTTTATAAGAAAAAAGTCTCGAAATCTTTAAATTTTTATACAGAAAAAAATAAGAAAATTTTTTTAGAATTTGAAACAAATTCACAGATTCAGTGTAATTTTTCCTATAGAAAATTTGTCTCGGAAACTGAGAACTTTCTAATAAAAGATGTCTCAAAATCTAAGACTATTTTGTTTTAGGACAATTTTTTTCTATTTGAATGATGTTTCGGAATCTAAGAGTTTTTGTACTAGAAAAATCTAAGACCTTTTCTATAGGAAATAAATCTTGGAATCATAGAAAAAAATCTCTGAAATTTGTAGATACAAAACATGTCTCGGAATTTGTCAGAATCTGAGACTTTTTCCCCTATAGATAACTAGCTGTTTTGTACCCGGCGTTGCCCGGGTTGAAAAAAAATGTTATGTAATGAAAGAGTTTTTTATTATCATTTTATCTACTTCTTCGTGGCTTTTCACTAATGAAAATAAACCTATTCATGTGGTTTGGTCGATTTTATTTTTCGATTTTTCTTAGCGTCGGGAACATGGTGTGTACGTGTTCCTCCGTCATGGGAACAAATCTAATATTAATAGGCCTTTTTTGTTGGCAAACTTAGATTGTTAACATGCATCAAAACGAAAAAAAACGAAACATTCATTAACTTCCATAAATTTCTCAATTTAATTTAGCGTCGTTTGGAATAGTTTTGTAAAATATTACTCATTTTCGATGAAATATTGATAAAATTAGTTTATTAAATGCAATTTAGCTTGAAAGCAACACAAAAACATTTATCTTTTTTATTAATACCAAAGAGAGCCATTAACAATAAGAGAATCATTCACAATGTATGTAAGTTAATTTTTAACTTCTAGAATTTTGAGCGTTAACACTAATGTGAACTTTGTATTTATGTATTTATTTAATGACTTTTCAAAGGAACCTATAGTTCCATCCTCGGTTAGCACTTTATGAAGTGAAAACATCAATAAAGACATAACTTTCACTGTAGTTCAAGTGGGTGTGGCATTTAACGCATTTAGTTAAATTTTGGTCTCATGTGACCTATTGGTTAGCACGTGAATTCTTTTGACCACCCATTTTTTGTAAACAAAGAAAAGATGTTATTGTTTATTAATTTTAGTACACTTATGTATATGCTAAGGATATATTAAGATAATTTTAATTTTTCTTTGTTAACAAAAAATTGGTGGTCAAAAGAATTGGAGTTCAAAAAATGTGGATTTTTGCTACTGTACTTAAAAAATTCCACTGTTTGTTTGGGTTGTTGGAAAAATTATTTGATCGCTGAATAAAAACTATTGGACCTTTTTTTAAATTTCTAATGTTTTAACTTGGAAAAAATCGATTTGGAAATATTTTTTAAAAATGCTCTGAAAAATGTCTATAAATTTTTTCATTTTCCACATCGACCCTCGTAACACATTCATTATTTTCCCAATCTGGACGCTATTAAGCTTAAATTAAAGCTTGATAAATAACCTACATAACTTTTTTTTATAATACTTGTTTGATAATTATAAAGTTTAGTTTTGTTAACTTTGTCTTTAACAAATTTCATCTACTATAAAAAAGTTTCCAATGTATTGTCGCCCACTGTATATCACTATTTGTGTTGGAAATTTCATTGAAATCGGCTCAACTGTTTTCAGGTTATGATATAGCAAATAGTTCGCGTTCAGTTAGTTCTAACAGTAGTGTTTAAAGGAGTTGGTTAAGCCGTTTTTGCATGATAGCAAATAAGTCAGAAATAGCGTTCTGTATATTACAAATTGACGTGGCATTTTACTCCCATTTGCCTAATCACGGGCTAATATTGCATATCGTTCAACAGGAAAAAAAATTTTTTAATTTAATACAAAGGGGTGCGGCATTTTAAGCCCCTTTTCCCGATCGCCACGGTGATACCATCTGTAATGAAATTTAATTAAAATTTTTTCACCGTTAGCGCGTGTGTACGGATCGGGCAGAAATAAATTTCAATGTATTACAAAGGGACGTGGCCATTTACGCCTTTGTATGGTCGTGTCTATAGTTTCCGCCTCAATAAGTACTAACTAACTGTGGTGAATATTATGATAACCGTTTAAAATGATTACGGAAAGGCAGAATGAACTTTCAGTACATTGCAAAAGGCGTGGCAGTTGCTACATACTAAAGTGCCCGCCTCTGTTAGTACTATCTATGGAAAAAAATTTGTTAAAATCGGTTTAGTCGTTTAAGCGTTATTAAGGAACAGGCAGAAGCACTTTCAGTATAGTACAAAGGCGCGTGTCAATTTACGCCCCTTTGTCGAAACGCGCTCTATTTTAATCTATAGTTCCCGCCTCGGTAAGTACTTACTATCTGTGGTAAAAGTTTCATTCTAATCGCTTTAGCAGTTTATGCTAAATTACGGAACAGACAGAAATAGCGTTCAATTAAATAAAAAGGGCGTGATATTTTAGTTCTTTTAAATCGATATGGTCGTTTAAGCATTATTACGGAACATACAGAAAAAACTTTCAGTATAGTAAAAAGAGGCGTGACATTTTCCGCCCCTTTGTCCAAACGCGCTCTATTATAATTTCTAGTTTCCGGCTCGGTTAGTACTATCTTTGGTAAAAACTTCATTAAAATCGGTTCAGCCGTTGAGAAACAGGAAGAAATAACTTTCGATGTAATACAAAGGGGCGTGGCATTTTACCCCTTTCTTCGATCGCCTTCTATTGTGGAGCATACTTTTCACTTCGCTTAAAACTATCTGCAGTGAAAATTTCACGAAAATCAGTTCAGCCGTTTAAGCGTAATTGCGGAAAAGGCAGAAATAGCTTTCAGTCTAACAAAAGGGGGCGTGGTATTTTACGCCCCTTTTTTTGATCGCCCTCTATTGTGGCTCATAGTTTTCGCCTCGGTTAGTCCTATCTGTGGTAAAAATTTCAGTGAAATCGGTTAAATCACTTTTCAGTGATTGCGGAACATGCTGACATAGTTTCTGTATAGTACAAAGGGGCGTGGCATTTTACGCCCATTTTTCCGATCGCGGATTTTTCTGGCCTATAGTTCCCGCCTCGATTATTACTATCGGTGGTGAAAATTTTATGACAATCGGTTCAGCCGTTTTTCCGTTATTGCCGGACAGGCAGATATAGCTATAGAATAGTACAAAGGGGCGTGGCATTTTACGCCCCTTTGTGCGATCGCGATCACTTTTGGCCTATAGTTCCCGCCTAGGTTAGTACTATCTGTGGTGAAAATTTCATGAAAATCGGTTCAGCCGTTTTTCCGCTATTGGAAAGGTATATATAGCTTTAGCATGGTACAAAGGAGCGTGGCATTTTACGCCCCTTTGTCCGATCGCGGTCGCTTATGGCCTATAGTTCCCGCCTCGGTTAGTACTACCTGTGGTGAAAATTTCATGAAAATCGGTTAAGCCGTTCTGTACTTATTGCGGAACAGACAGACAGACAGAAAGAAGGACAGACAGACAGACAAACCAACAATCAGATTTATAATATTAATAGGGATTAAAAATAAAATAATTAGAATCGTGTTTTGGCGCTTAACGGTTTAATAAAATTTTTCCATGTAAAGTAATGAAAGGAATTTCTTTAAGCTTTCGAATGATACCAATTTCATTCAAATCGGATAAGTACTTTTTAAGATATTAAAGAAAAACTTTTTTAACTTTAAAGCCCCGCTCACTCGAAGAGACATTTTTCCTATAGAAAAAGTCTCAGATTCTGAGACATTTTTCCTATAGAAAAAGTCTCAGATTCTGAGAAATTTTTCCTATAGAAAAAGTCTCAGATTCTGAGACACTTTTCCTATAGAAAAAGTCTCAGATTCTGAGACACTTTTCCTATAGAAAAAGTCTCAGATTCTGAGACATTTTTCCTATAGAAAAAGTCTCAGATTCTGAGACATTTTTCATATAGAAAAAGTCTCAGATTCTGAGACATTTTTCCTATAGAAAAAGTCTCAGATTCTGAGACATTTTTCCTATAGAAAAAGTCTCAGATTCTGAGACATTTTTCCTATAGAAAAAGTCTCAGATTCTGAGACATTTTTCCTATAGAAAAAGTCTCAGATTCTGAGACATTTTTCCTATAGAAAAAGTCTCAGATTCTGAGACATTTTTCCTATAGAAAAAGTCTCAGATTCTGAGACATTTTTCCTATAGAAAAAGTCTCAGATTCTGAGACATTTTTCCTATAGAAAAAGTCTCAGATTCTGAGACATTTTTCCTATAGAAAATGTCTCAGATTCTGAGACATTTTTCCTATAGAAAATGTCTCAGATTCTGAGACATTTTTCCTATTGAAAAAGTCTCAGATTCTGAGACATTTTTCCTATAGAAAAAGTCTCAGATTCTGAGACATTTTTCCTATAGAAAAAGTCTCAGATTCTGAGACATTTTTCCTATAGAAAAAGTCTCAGATTCTAAAACATTTTTCCTATAGAAAAAGTCTCAGATTCTGAGACATTTTTCCTATAGAAAAAGTCTCAGATTCTGAGACATTTTTCCTATAGAAAAAGTCTCAGATTCTGAGACATTTTTCCTATAGAAAAAGTCTCAGATTCTGAGACATTTTTTCTATAGGAAAAATGTCTCAGAATCTGAGACATTTTTCCTATAGAAAAAGTCTCAGATTCTGAGACATTTTTCCTATAGAAAAAGAGAGAAAGAGAATAGAAAAAGTCTCAGATTCTGAGACATTTTTCCTATAGAAAAAGTCTCAGATTCTGAGACATTTTTCCTATAGAAAAAGTCTCAGATTCTGAGACATTTTTTCTATAGAAAAAGTCTCAGATTCCGAGACATTTTTCCTATAGAAAAGTCTCAGATTCTGAGACATTTTTCCTATAGAAAAAGCCTCAGATTCTGAGAAATTTTTCCCATAGAAAAATTCTCAGATTCTGAGAATGTTTCCTATAGAATAAGTCTCGGTTTCTGAAACGTTTTTCATATAGAAAAATTCTCAGATTCTTAAACACCTTTCCTTTAGAAAAAGTCTCAGATTCTGAGACATTTTTTCTATACAAAATTTTTTACATTCTGAGACATTTTTCCTATGGAAAAAGTCTCAGATTCTGAGACAATTTCCTACTCGAGGGCGTGACCCCTCCAAAGTATGAAGTTCACGCGACTCAGGAAAGACCCCTTAGTCGATACACAAAGTTTTAATATGCTGGGAGTCATTTCGGTATTCTAGTTGTATGCCAAATTTTTTAACATTTATTTATTCTAAATTAGTCTTTTTTCGTTTTTTTTGTTAAAAAAAATATTTTTGTTGAATAAAAAATTTCATTTCCCGATGTTCTTAAACTTAAGTGCCGATAATGTCGGCATGTTTTTATCAAAATCATTTGGCATCCCTGCTATAAAAGCATAATGAGAAATTCAATAAAAAAAAAACTTACCTTTTTTTCTATATTTTTATGATGAGAATTTATCAAGAGATTGATTGTTGCATTTCTCTTTCTCTCTTTCTCTTATTGAACTAACACCATTTTAACGAAAACACCGATGTAAGCTTAACACACACAAACAAACACTTTTTTAGCAAAAACCTTAAAATGGTTTTGCAATGAATTGCATTTTTTTCTTTAATATTTTAAAACACTTTTTTCTTTAAAATTTTCATGATTTTTCTGACTTTTTTTACATTTTTTAATAAAAGATTGCTTTAACTTCATTTTTATCAAATTTTTATTACTAAAAATGAATTTCTTCTATGAAAATTTTTTTATTAAACATTATATTATTTTTTCACTATTTCACAACACGTGTTTTAACGTTAAAGTTTAAGCGCGAACTAGTTAATGGGTCAACTAAAGGAGAGTGTGATGGTATAAAATGGGTTTTGACATACACATTAGAGATGCGCACGTGACACGAATTTTTCTTGGTTCACGCGTGAATCACGCGTGATAGTCAGTGATATTTATTTTAACTTATGTTATCGTAAGTGCGCGTGATTAGAAAAAATTGTTTCGTGCGTGAGTAATATTTGTTTCGTTGCGTGACTGTTTTGTGCTTTTTGAAATAGAAAACAAGAAAATGGTAAAAAAAAAAATAAATTTAGAGGGTAATTAATACAAAATGTGATTAATTTAATTTTTAATTATTGTTTTAGAAAATTAAATACTTTTTGTGCAAGAAATCGAAAAAAGTAAAATAAAAATTTGTTTATTTTAATTTCGTGAGTGTTCGTGAGCGTAAAAAAATGTTTAATAACTCACGTGAGCGTGTGTGAAAGTGAGCAGAAAAAAAAACAGTTTCGTGGGTGATCAATATATTTTTTTCGTGAGCACGACCGTGCGTGAGTCAAAAGTTTTTAGGTAAAAGAAAGTGCAAATATGCTAAAAGATGTATTGTAGAGGAGTCTCTAATTTGATCCACTTACTCACTGTAAGTCCTCAGAACTTCTCAATTTCTGTGACAAAAGAAATTTTTCTTGTCAAGCGAAATTAGGTCCAAGAAGGGGGTTCAAAGGTCCGAATTCTTGTACAATATTATTGAGTTGCAAATCTTAAAAATTATAGCGAACAGCAAAAAGCTTAAGCCAGAACTGCGTAATTGTCAAACGGCAAATTTTTTCATCAAGAAAAATAAGGAGGAAGGAGAGGGTTTAGGACTCCAATATTTTGTTTCATAAATGCCTTAAGGTCACAGATTACGACAATGAACGGGAAACCAAAATTGCTTCGGCAGAAAATGTATGTATTGTTGCTGATAAATATTAGCAAAAAATACATTTTTTGCTGATAAATATTAGCAAAATATGTATTTTTTTCTAATATTTATCAGCAACAATCTAGGTATTTTAGAAAAATTTCATTAGAATCTGAGGATTTTTCCTATTCAAAACTTCTCAGATTCTAAGAACTTTTTCTTCAGAAAAAAATCCGAGGATTTTTCCTATAAAAAAATTTCAGATTCTGAGAACTTTTTCCATTAGAAAAAAAGTCCTCAAAATCGAAGGTAATAAGAAAAGCCAAATTTGTTAAACCCTTCAACCAGTCGGGGCCTTGGGCACGTGCCCAACACCCCGAACTCACGGGATAGTCTCAGTTTCTGACACATTTTTCGCATAGAGAAAACTTAAAAAATGTATTAGAATCCGAGACTTTTTCTTTACGATAATATTAAAAATCTTAGACTTTTTCTATATGAAAAATATCTTAAAATCTGAATTTTTCTAAACGAAAGAAGAATTAAAATCTGAGAATTTTCTTAACGAAATATGTCTTAAAATCTGAGACTTTTTTAAAAATGAAAAAAGTTTTATATTCTGAGACCTTCCTTATTCATCTAGAAAAAGTTTCAGACTCTATATATTTTTCGTATAGAAAAAGTCTCAGATTCTGAGAATATATTGAAAAAGTCTTAGTTTCGGGGACAGTTTTCGTATTGAAAAAGTGTCAGTTTCTGAGACATTTTTCGTAAGAAAAAGTCTCAGTTTCTAAGACAGTTTTCTTAAAGAAAAAGTCTCAGTTTCTGAGACATTTTTCGAGACAAGTCTTTGATTCTGAGATATTTCTCGTATATAAAAGTCCCTAACTCTGAGACGTTCTTTGAAAAAAGTCTAAGATTCTGTGATATTTTTTTTTTTATAGAAAAAGAATCAGATTCCGAAACATTTTTCGTATGGAAGAAGTCGCTGGTTCTGAGGCATTTTTCGTATACAAAAATTCTTTGATTCTAACTCATTTTTCGTATAAAAAAAGTTTCAGATTCTGACACTTTTCGTATATAAAAAGTTTCAGATTTTAAAACATTTTTGGTATAGAAATAGTCTCAGATTCTGAGACATTTTTCGTATAGAAACAATCTCAGATTCTGGGAATTTTTTCGTATAGAAAGTCTCAGATTCCGAGACATTTTTCGCATAGAAAAAATACCATATTCTGAGACGTTTTTCGCATAGAAAAAATAACAGATTCTGAGACGTTTTTCCTATAGAAAAAGTCTTAGACTCCAAAACATGTTTTGTATAAAAAAGTCTCAGATTCTGCGCAATTTTTCGTTTTAAAAAAGTCTTATATTCTGAGACATTTTTGGTATAGAAAAAGTATCAGATTCTAAGACATTTTTCGCATTGAAGAAGGCTCAGATCTGAAACGTTTTTTGTATAAAAAAAAACCCAAATACTGAGAAATTATATATATAAAAATATGCTCAGATTCTGAGACAATTTTCGTAAAAAATTGTGTCAGAATCTTAGAAATTTTTTGTATAGAAAAAATTTCAGAATCTGATACATGTTTCGTATACAGAAGGTTTCAGATTCTTAGATATTTTAAGTACATATAGAAAAATTCTTCAAGCCTGAGACATTTTTCGTTTAAAAAAGTTTCAGATTCTGACAAATTTAGCGTATAGAATATGTCTTAGATTCTGAGACATTTCTCGTATAGGAAAAGTTTCAGATTAAAACCAAATTATTCTACACGAAACCCATGGCTTTAATAAGTAAAGACAAATGACCTCGAGCTAGAATATCCCTACTCAAAATATATATTTTTTTTAATTTATTTTTTCTTAATAGCAGTAATAACATGAACTTAATTTGAAATAAAAGAATGTATTGTTTTTTGTCATGCGACTTTTTACTTTCCAGCGGGGACCCAAATTCTTGTGGGACCTCGCCATACCTTAAAGCGGACCTGCTTAAATTTTAAACTTTCTGCTCTGTAGGCCTTAAGTTTTTTTGTAGAATTTGGGATTTTTTACCAAAATCTATTATTGTTTTTATAGGTCTTTAATAAAGTTTAAATTTTAAAAAAGTTTTTAAATTGTATAATTTAAGGTATTTGAAGGCGATGATGGTGAAAGATTTGAGAAAAACTGGTTATATTGGACTGGAGCCAGAATGATGTATAGGTAAGTAAAGTAAAGTAAGGACATTAAAAAATATTTGACACATCATAATTGGGACAAATTTGTGATTAGGATTAAACAGCTAAAGAATTCACTAAAAACACTTTTTCTATACTTAACCTTCATAATTAACATAGGTTACATTCTTTACATTCATTATTTACATAGGTTACATATTTTACATGACTTATTTTACATTATATATGTTACTTAACATATTTTACACTACAAATATTATTTTTATTACATCTAAAAAATTTACAAAACTTATTTGGCCTTTACATACATTTTCTACATAGTTTACATGACATGCTTACATTATATTAACATTATTTACATAACTCATGATACACTTTATAACGAAATTTCGTATTAATCATTATAAAGTTTACATTAGTAACATTTCATAATTTATATTTGACAATACACACATTTGTTGTATACTAGGGTGGCTCGTTTTTGGGCTTTTCACTCTGATCAAATTCTAATACCCGCCAAAAGTGTCGGTCCCCTAAGGGTAACTAACATGAAATATCACTCCGATCGGAGTTTATCTTCTGTCTCCACTTTGAGCCTCAAAATTGGGGTTTTTGCAAAAAGGACTTAAAAAAAAAAATTAAGTTTCTTTATTAAAATAATTAAAAAATTATTTTTGTATAATATTTGTTCGTAAATACTTAAATATGAAATTTAAAGATTTTACGATATCATTAACCCGTTCAAACTTGATACCAAAAAAATGCCATGATTTTGGGGGCATTCTCAAAACACCCTTTTTAAAAATTTGAAAATTTTATTAAAAAAAAATTTTAAATATATAATTTTTTCTTACTGAATTCATTAAGAACACCTTGTAGAAGAAAAATGTGAAATATGGCGGATATACGTCGGGCCACTTTTTGGCAATCGCGGGGGGAAGTTAGCGGATTTCAAGGAAATGTTGGTTTTATCAATAATTTGGATTAATAAAATCTTATAAATTTCATTTTTGGGCAAATTAACGGCTTTTTGGTGTCGAAGCATTCTATTAGATAACTGTATGTCTGTCAGGAAATCTTACCGATCTAGGACGTCTTTAACCTACATTGGCTGGGGGTCAAAAATTACCCCTGCAGAAAACTTGAAGTTTAGAGCTTATATTTTGTGCTATAAACAAGTATAAAACGACTTGTGTATTTTGTACCTCAACTTTTATTTAGTATTAATATATTATCTTTAAAAAAATCGTTAACCCCTTTTGGTAGGGGGTCATAAATGACCAATTCAATAAAAAAAATATTTTTTAATAGAAAACTAATTTGTGGCAATCTATTAGATAACTTTAAATCAGCCCTAAAATCTTACCTATTTAAGATATCTTTAACCCATATTGGCCAGGGGTCAAAATTGACCCCATCAAAAGCTTTTAGACATAGTGCTTGATTGTTTTGAAATCAACAAAATATATATTTTTCACTGAATGGGTCATTTTTGACCCCCTACCAAAAAGGGTTAACGATTTTTTGAAAGATAATATATTAATACGAAATAATAGTTGGGGTACAAAACACAAGAGCCGTTTTATACTTGTTTATAGCACAAAATATAAGCTCTAAACTTCAAATTTTCTGCCAATGTGGGTTAAAGACGTCCTAGATCGGTAAGATTTCATGACAGACTTACAATTATCTAATAGAATGCTACGGCACCAAAAACCCATTAATTTGACCAAAAATGAAATTTATAAGATTTTATTAATCCAAATTATTGATAAAACCAACATTTCCTTGAAATCCGCTAACTTCCCCCCGCGATTCCCGAAAAGTGGCCCGACGGATATCCTCCATATTTCTCATTTTTCTTCTCCAAGGTGTTCTTAATGAATTCAGTAAGAAAAAATTATATATTTAAAATTTTTTTTTAATAAAATTTTCAAATTTTGAAAAAAGGTGTTTTGAGAATGCCCCCAAAATCATGGCATTTTTTTGGTATCAAGTTTGAATGGGTTAATGATATCGTAAAATCTTTAAATTTCATATTTAAGTATTTACTATCAAATATTATACAAAAATAATTTTTTAATTATTTTAATACAAAAACTTAAAATTTTTTTAAAGTCCTTTTTTGCAAAAACCCCAATTTTAAGGCTCAAAGTGGAGACAGAAAATAAATTCCGATCGGAGTGATATTTTGCATGTGAGTTACCCTTAGGGGACCGACACTTTTGGCGGGTATTAAAATTTGATCAGAGAGAAAAGCCCAAAAACGAGCCACCCTATTGTATACTTTACATACATTTTCTACATAGTTTACATTACATACAATTTCCATTGAAATTTCAATAACAATTCAAAATTCCCAACTATGTATGTTCTATGACAAGTTATAAAATCTTAAATTCTCATTTATTATTTTCTGGTAATTTTTTTCTTTTTATTCCTTTTTATTTTTTTTTACAGATATTTACCTCGTGCTGCTGGTCTAAGACGTATTTCTCTGCACAAAAGTACTTCACATAAAGGTGATAAAATGTATTTGTTAATAGCTGAATGTGCCGATTTATTAAAGGATATTTCATCAGCTGCCGTTTTAATACCTGCCCTTAGAGCTAGACTATGTGGATATACAGGACTTTATAGACCAATACAAGCATTTTGAGTTTTTTTTTTTTTTATTCTTATTTTTTTCTTTTCAACAAAAAATTTAATAAATACTCAATGATTTAAACAAGGACAACAAAAAATATTCAATTATCTTTGTATAAATTAAACACACAGCATCTAAACAAAAAAAAATTGGTGATAAAGTTTAGGAATGCATATAGTCTACATATGTATGTAAAATATTTATTATAAATAAATTTTTATTAAACAAGTCAGAAACAGAAAATATTTTGAGATAAATTGAATTTTATAAAAGAAGTTTTAGCAAATACATGTGGGTGGAATTAAACAAAGTTGTTAGTATTTTTCCTCAAAAAAGTTTTAAAAATACAGCATTTCTTTAAAAAAGTACTAAAAATATAACATTTCTTCAGAAAATTACTAAAAAAACATACGGGTACTAAAAATAGTACGCTTTCTTTAGAAGAATATTAAAATTAGTACCATTTCTTTTATGGAGTACTAAAAATAGTACCCGTTCTTAAAAGGAGTACTAAAAATAGTACCCTTTCTTCAAAACAGTTCTAAAAATAGTACCCTTTCTTCAAAAGAGTACTAAAAATAGTAACCTCTTTTTTCAAAAAAGTACTAAAATAGTACATTTTCTTCAAAGAGTACTAAAAATAGTACCCTATTTTTGCAAAAGAGTACTAAAAATAGTATTCTTTTTGCAAACAAATAATAAAAATAGTACCCTTACTTCTAAAAAGTACCGTTTCTTCAAAAGCATACGAAAAAAAAACAATTTTCTTAAAAATAATTCTAATATCCTTTCTTCAAAACAGTACTAAAAATTTACTTTCTTCAGAATAGTACTAAATATAGTATCATTACTTCTAAAGAGTAATAAAAATAGAAGTATTTCTCAAAAACTGTGCTAATCATAATATCCTGTTCAAAAAAGTACTTCAATTAGTTATTTTCTTCAAGATAATACAACAATAGTACTCTTTCTTGAAAAAAGTACTCGAAACTATACTATTTCTGTAAAAGATTACTTAAAAAAAAGCACTATCAAGTGAGAGTGTTAAAATGTACTCTTTCTTTCTCCAAAAAAGTACTTTAAATAGAATATTTTCCCAAAAGGTCTAGTACTAAGTACTAACAATAGTGCTCTTATTTTAAAAAAGCACTTAAAATATTATCTTTTTTCAAAAAAAGTACTAAAATTAGTATCATTCATGACAAGAATTCTAAAAATAGTACCTCTTCTTCAAAAAGTACTAAAAATATAGCATTTTTCCAAAAGGTCCAGTAATACTCGTACTAAAAATAGTGGCCTTATATTAAAAAAATTCTAAAAATAGTACCTTTTTCATAAAAAAGAAATAAAAATAATACCATTCTTGACTAGACTACTAAAAATATGTCTTCAAAAAATACTAAAAACAGTACCCTGTCTTCAAGAAGTACTAAAAATAGTGCACATTCTTTAAAACAGTTTTTAAAACAGTAGACTTACTCCAAAAGAGTGTTAAAATAGTACCCTTTCTTTAAAACATCACTTAAAATTGTACCCTTTCTTTTAAAGAGTACTAAAAATAGTGCCCTTTCTTAGAAAAGAGTACCGTTTTCCAAAAGAGTACTTAAAATAGCACAGCTTTTTAAAAAGTCTATTAAAACCCGTTCTTTAAAAAAGTACTAAAAATAGTAGCTAAAAAGTATTAAAGAACTACCCATTTTTTTAAAAGAGTACTAACAATAATAGCATTTCTTTAAGCGAGTGTCAACAATAGTCACCTTTCTTGAAAATAGTAAAAAAAAGTTCCGTTTCTTGAAAAGAATTAACAAAATAACTCAAAATTACAAAAAAATTAATACCCTTTCTTAAAAAATACTCAAATACTTAAAAAATACTACAAAATTTCCCCAAAAGAGTACTAACAAATATATCATTTAGCAAGACTAATTGTACCCACTCCACAAAAGAGTACTCGAAACCGTATCAAAACACTACACATACCTATTCTTTAAAGCAGTACTAAAAAAGTACCTTTTCTTTAAAAGAGTACTAAAAACAACACCTTTTCTTAAAAAAAATACCTATACTCGCTTTTCAAAACGGTACTAAAAATAGTACCATTTCTTAAAAACTGCACAAAATCTTCAAAAGAGTGCAAAATGTATTACCCTTTCTTTATGTAAGGAAAAAAATAGTACAATTTCTTCAAAATAGTACTAAAAATATTACCCTTTCTTTAAAAAAGTAAAAAGTAAATGGAAATAATGTTACCATTTCTTTAAAAAAAGTACTAAAAATTGCACCCTTTCCAAAAAAAGGTTATAAAAAAAATTCCCATTTTTCAGAAGAGACCCGCTTTTTCCAAAAGAGTACTAAAAATAGCACATTTTCCTAAAAAAGTTCTTCAAAAAATTACTAAAAATAGTACTTTTTTTTTAAAAGAATATCAAGTATTGTAAAAGATTACCCTTTTTACAAAAGACTACTAAAAATAGTAATTTTTTTTAAAAGAATATAAAAAATAATATCAATTCTTCAAAAGAGTACTAAAAATATTACCCTTCTTTTAGAAAAGTACTAAAATATTAACCTATCTTTAAAAAAGTAAAAAAGTACTAAAATAAAACCTTTCATAAAAATATAACACAAAATACAGTTTCTCTAAAAGAGTACTAAAAATAGCATATTTTTCTATAAAGTCTAATTTTACGCGTTCTTTAAAAAAGTATTAAAAAAGTACCCTTTTTAAAGCGTACAAAAAAAATTATAATTTTTTCAAAAGAGTGTTGAAAATAATTTTAGAATACTAAAACTAGTTCCCTGTCTAAAAATAACTCAAATTTTAACAAAAACAAGTAAAAAAGTAAATTCGGCCTTGCCGAATGTAGTGATACCCTCCACAATTTTAAAAAGATTATTGCAAAAACTTGATTTAAAAGGAAATTAAAATCGGCGATTTTTTTCTTTTTTTGTCAAAAAATAAGTTCGTACTTGTTTAAATACCATTTGGTGTTCAATTATGTTTACATATGTCAACCAGAAGCCGAATTAAAGCATTTTGTATTTTTAGGTTATGTTGAATGTACTGAAATTTTTGAGGTGTGCTTACATTTTCGTTCATAACTTTTGAACCGCTGAACCGATATCGCTCAAATGCAATACCAAACTTCTCGGGAGAACTTCCAATAAACATGTTAAGTTTCAGTCATCTATGTGCAATATTTTGTCCGCGACAGCATTTTCCACAGACAGACAGACGGACATCGCTAGAATGTCTTAAAATCGATCGGGCATCATGAATATATATACTTTATGGGGTCCCAGATCGATATTTCGATGAGTTACAAACGGAATGACAAACTTATATATACCCTCTATCACTAAGTGGAGGGTATAAAAATTACCTA
The DNA here is from genome assembly GCA_963921195.1 of Pegoplata infirma. Taxonomy (NCBI): domain Eukaryota; kingdom Metazoa; phylum Arthropoda; class Insecta; order Diptera; family Anthomyiidae; genus Pegoplata; species Pegoplata infirma. Next base: position 191,215,190 of record OY992538.1, on the reverse strand, counting down.
TTCTTTAAAACAGCGGTTACCAACCTTTTTGGCTCGCGTACCCCTAATTTTAAATTTTATCAGCCGCGTACCCCCTAACGAGTTTTTTGATTTCGTTAAAAAACTTCACATATAAATATTAGAGTTAATTATGAAATTTTTGATCTGCGGGTATTATAATTTTTTTGAAGGGTTTAGGGGAGATCAAAACAATGGTGGTATTTTTTATGAAAAGCAAAAAATTTTAAAACACGGATTTTGAGCTGATTTTTCTGCAGAGCAAAAACGGCTGAAAATATTGCAAATCTGATTTCACCAGTCGATTCTACACCAAAAATTAAAACAATTGACTTTTTTTAAACTCTTAAAAAGTTCCAAAAACCAATCACAGGGCGGAAGTATATTTTTTTTATGTTTTTTAATACAGGGGCAGATCAATAATTCCGTGACTTTTCGAATAAAACACCCTTGTATATACAATAAAAGGGAATTTTGAGCTTATCAAAATGGCACCAAAATTTCCGCTCTATCACAACCGGTCCCAAAAATGCCCAAAAACACGTTTTTTGAGAACTTTGACATAAATTTTCTCAAAAACCTGACATAATAGAAAAATTTGGGAACCATATTCGGAATCAGACTCGAATGGTTAATCGAAAACAAGTGGTCAGATCTGAAAATATCAATCAAAAATATCGCAAAAAAAGCTCTCTAAATTGCACAAAAATACGTCTTTTGTGAATTTTGACCTCAACTTTCTTAAAAACCTGACGTTCCTAGTAAAAAAGTTTTGATATAATAATATATAACTTTATACAATCATATTAAATTATATATGACTTTTTATATGCTCAGATTTAATTTCATCTAAGATTTATTGCGGCTCCATTTTCCTATCTGAGGTTATACATAAATATATCTGACTTTATGTAATAATATAAATCTATATTAATTTATATAAAATAAGATCAAGTTGATTTAATTGGATATGACCAACATTCGGATCTAATTGTATAATTTTTTATATTTGTGTATCTAAAATAATACATTTAGATCAATATCTGATCCAACTTGATACAGCCAATTTTGAGATCAAATTAGATCTTAAAGTTTTTTTTTACTCGGGGTTATATAAAACTTTGGAAGCCAGATGCGAAACCAGGATTGAAAGGTTAATCTAAAACGAATGTCCAAATTACTAAAATTTTGCGTACCCCCGCGAACCGTTTCGCGTACCCCCTAGTGGTACGCGTACCATAGGTTGGTAACCGCTGCTTTAAAAGATTACATATACTCTCTTTTCAAAACAGTACTAAAAATATTAACTTTTCTAAAAAGTTGTACTAAAAATAGTAACTTTTCTTTAAAACAGTACAATTTTTTAAAAAAGTACTTAAAAAATAAAATTTCTCCAAAAGAGTACTAATATTATCCTTTAAAAAAAAAGTTCTAAACATGTTACCCTCTCTTTCAAAAAGTACTAAAATAGTACCCTTTCCTTAAAAGTGTACCGTTTCTCCAAAAGTGTACTAAAAGTTGCACATTTTCCAAAAAATAAATTTAATAATCATTCTTCAAAATAGTTCTAAAAATATTATTTTTTAAAAGAGTACTAAAAATAGTACCCTTTCCTAAAAAGAGTACTAAAAATAATACCCTTTCCTGAAAATAGTACTAAAAATAGTACCCTTTCTTGATAAGAGTACTAAAAATAGAACCCTTTGTTGAAAATACTAGGTTCTAAAAAAGGTTCCCTTTCTTTAAAAGAGTTCTAAACATATTTCAAAGTAACACAGAATTTCTTCAAAAGAGTACAGTTTTCCCCTTCTTCTAAACAGTAAAACAAATAGAACTATTTCTTAAAAAAAAGTTTTTAAAAAAGGTATTCTCTCTTTAAAATAGTACTAAAAATATTAAAAATGGTACCCTTTCCTAAAAAGAGTACTAAAATTATTCTGAAGTAGTGTCCTTTACTAAATTTTTTAATACCCTTTCTTAAAAAGAGAACAGTTTCTCCAAATAATAACTAAAAATAACACAATTTCTTAAAAAGACTATTTATACCCGCTCTTAAAAACTGTAATAAATATAGTATTATTTATTTAAAACAGTACAAAAATAGTACCATTTCTTCAAAAAAGTACTAAGAAAGGTATATTTTGCTTAAAATAATATTTAAAATATTACCTTTTTTTGTAAAAAAAAAGTACTAAAAATATTACTCTTTCTTTGAATTATAAATGGTATTTCTTTAAAAAGAATACCGTTTTTCCAAAAAAAATTTTAAAATAGCACATTTTTCTAAAAATTCTTCAAAACTGTACTAAAAGATAGTAACCTTTTTCAATATAATACAAAAAACACCCTTTTTTTAAAGAGTACTAATAATAGTACCATTTTTCAAAATAGCACTTAAATTAGAAAACTTTCTTAAAAAGAGTAAGTACTTAAAATAAAAACACAAAAATGAGTACCCGTTCTTCAAAAGTACTTAAAACTTTACAGTATCTGCAAAAGAGTACTAAAAAATATAACATTTAGAATGACTTATAGTATTCATTTATCTTTATATTTTTTGCAAATGTTTATTGTAATTATATAGGCTGACGACTGAATGTCAATGCCTCTTAAAACTTTTTTGTATATTTTATCAATAAAGTTTATTCTATTCTATTCTATTCTAGTATTCATTTTTCAAAAGTGTACTCGAAACTGTATAGAAAGACTATAAATACCCATTCATAACTGCACTAAAAAAGTACCCTTTCTTCAAAAGGGTAATTAAAATAATACAATTTCTTCAAAGGAGTACCGTTTTTAAAACTTAATACTAAAAATAGCACTTTTTCTTAAAAGAAATACTATTTTTAGTACTGTTTTAAAGAATAGTACCCTTTCCTCAAAACAGTATAAAAACAGTACCATTTCTTGAAAAATAGCATTTCTTTAAAAAAGTACTAAACATATTACCACTTCTTTAAAAGCTTATTTAAAGTAAAATCATTTCCATAAAAGAGTACTAAAAATAGTATCCTTTCCTAAAAAGAGTACTTAAAATAGTACCCTTTTCTGAAAAGAGTACTTAAAACAGTACCCTTTTTTGAATAGAGTTCTAAAAATATTACCCTTTCTTCAAAAGATTACCATTTCTCCTATTTTTCCAAAAAAAGTTCTAAAAATAAATATATAGTACAACATGTGCTAAGTGGTAAAATATTCCTTTAAATGAGTTATAAGAGTGGAACTTTAATTTTTTTTTTTTTTTGTAAAATTCAATTTCTACATCATTATTTTTTGTTTCTTATAACAAAGTAGAAAATTCTAGATATATCAAATCTATTAAAAACACATAAAACCAAAAAAAAAATTTTAAAATAATTAGTTAGGTAAGTAAGTAGTTAGTATCAGAGTTTGTTAATCATATAAACTTTTTAATCTCTACAAGGCTAAACAAAAATCATATCATTTGTTATTTAGTTACAACAAAATTTGTTTCGTTTTTAAAATTAATAGTAATTAATTAATCACAAACAAAACTTCCAATTATGTAGTACTTATGAATCGAAAAACAAATATCCTATTGGACCACATTTACTTATTAATGAAAAAATTAACAAAAAATAAATACAAAAATTAACAAGGGCAAACAAAAATTAACAAAAAATAGCATTAACCAAAGCATAAATACATATTTTTAACAAAATGTTTTCATCAAAATATTTTTAAAAAAATATTTTCATCAAAAGCTTGTAAAGAAAAATCAAAATAATTTTTTTAATATTTTAAAACTAATTAAGAAAAAATATAAATATAAAAATAAATAATATATTAAAGATTAAACCACTTAATTTAATAATAAAATTAATAATAAAAGCAATAAATCAATCAATATTTTATGCATAAATGCTTCTTTTTTTATATAAAAAATGCAGTATTTAGTCTTTTGAGTAAATAGGTCGAATAAATGAGAAATTAAATATAAATATAAATTTTCAAAATACAAAAATCTTAATTAAAATTCAGAAAATTTTTAAATTCACTGTATTTTTTAAAATAGTATTAAAAAAAGTACTTTTTGTTAAAAATACTACTAAAAATACAACCAATTCTTCAAAATATTTCTAAAAAGGTTAAACTTTTTCAAAAGAGTACTTAACAAGTAAAAAAGTTAAATTCGGCCTTGCCGAATGTAGTGATTCGCTCCACAATTTCAAAAAGATTATTGCAAAAAACTTTTTTTTTAAAGGAAATTACTTTTGAAAAAAAAAAAATTAAAAAAAAAAAAAATTTCCGCGAAAAAAAATTTTGGTAAAAAAAATCCCCGATTTTTTTCTTTTTTTGTCAAAAAATATGTTCGTACTTGTTTAAATACCATTTTGTGTTCAATTATGTTCACATATGTCAACCAGAAGCCGAATTAAAGCATTTTGTATTTTTAGGTTATGTTGAATGTACTGAAATTTTTGAGGTGTGCTTACATTTTCGTTCATAACTTTTGAACCGCTGAACCGATATCGCTCAAATGCAATACCAAACTTCTCGGGAGAACTTCCAATAAATATGTTAAGTTTCAGTCATCTCTGTGCAATATTTTGTCCGCGACAGCATTTTCCACAGACAGACAGACGGACAGACGGACATCGCTAGAATGTCTTAAAATCGATCGGGCATCATGAATATATATACTTTATGGGGTCCCAGATCGATATTTCGATGAGTTACAAACGGAATGACAAACTTATATATACCCTCTATCACTAAGTGGAGGGTATAAAAATAGCACAATTTCTTAAAAAAAGTACTTAAAAAAAGCATGCCTTTAAAAGATTATTACCCTTACTAATAATAGTACCCTTTCCTAAAAGGAGCACCGTTTCGCCAAAAGTGTACTAAAATTTGTATATTTTTCTAAAAAAGAGTACTATCATTTAGCAAGGCTAATAGTACACATTCAGGCAAAGATTACTCGAAATCGTATCAAAACACTACAAATACCTATTTCTCATAAATGCACTTAAAATTACCCTTCTTCAAAATACTATAAAAAATAGTACCATTTCTTTAAAAAAGTACTTAAAAAATATTCATTATTTGAAATAGTACTAAAAATGTTACCCATTCTTTAAAAGCTTACCAAAAGTATAATCATTTCTTTAAAAGAGTACTAAAAATAGTACCCTTTTTTGAAAAGAGTACTAAAAATGGTACCATTTCTTCAAAAAAGTACTTAAAAATTTACCAATTTTTGAGAGAGTAAAAAGTACAAAAAAAATTTGTTCTTCTATAAAAGTGCTTTAAGCTTTGCTGGGGTAAAATTCAGAAAATATTTAAATTCGCTTTGTTTTTTAAAAGAGTATTAAAAATAGTACTTTTTTTTTAAGAGAACTTAAAAATGTACAAATTTTTAAGAAAGTAAAAATTACCCTTCTTTAAACTATTATAAAAAATAGTACCATTTCTTCAAAAAAGTACTTAAAAGATATCCTTTATTTGAAATAGTACTAAAAATATTACCCATTCTTTAAAAGATTACTAAAAGTATAATAATTTCTTTAAAAGAGTACTAAAAATAGTACTCTTTTCAAAAAAGGGTACTATTTTTAGTACTCTTTTAAAGAAATTATTATACTTTTAGTACCATTTCTTTAAAAAAGTACTTAAAAAATATTCTTTATTTAAAATAGTATTAAAAATGTTACCCATTCTTTAAAAGCTTACTAAAAGTATAATCATTTCTGTAAAAGAGTACTAAAAATAGTACTCTTTTTTGAAAAGAGTACTAAAAATGGTACCATTTCTTCAAAAGAGTGCCTAAAAATGTACCAATTTTTGAGAGAGTAAAAAGTACTAAAAAGTTTTTACTTCTATAAAAGTGCTTTAAGTTTTGCTGGGATAAAATTTAGAAAATATTTAAATTCACTTTATTTTTAAAAGAGTATTAAAAATAGTACTTTTTTGTAAAAGAGAACTTAAAAATGTACAAACTTTTAAGATAGTAAAAATTACCCTTCTTCAAAATATTATAAAAAATAGTACCATTTCTTCAAAAAAGTACTTAAAAGATATCCATTATTTGAAATAGTACTAAAAATATTACCCATTCTTTAAAAGATTACTAAAAGTATTATAATTTTTTTAAAAGAGTACTAAATATAGTACTCTTTTCCAAAAAGGGTACTATTTTTAGTACTCTTTTAAAGAAATTATTATACTTTTAGTACCATTTCTTCAAAAAAGTAATTAAAAAATATTCTTTATTTAAAATAGTACTAAAAATGTTACCCACTCTTTAAAAGCTTACCAAAAGCATAATCATTTCTTTAAAAGAGTACTAAAAATAGTACCTTTTTTTGAAAAGAGTACTAAAAATGGTACCATTACTTCAAAAGAGTACTTAAAAATGTACCAATTTTTGAGAGGGTAAAAAGTACTAAAAAGTTTGTACTTCTATAAAAGTGCTATAAGCTTTGCTGGGGTAAAATTCAGAAAATATTTAAATTCACTTTATTTTTTAAAAGAGTATTAAAAATAGTACTTTTTTTTTAAAAGAGTACTTAAAAATGTACAAATTTTTAAGAGAGTAAAAATTACCCTTCTTCAAACTATTATAAAAAAAGTACCATTTCCTTAAAAAAGTACTTAAAAGATATCCTTTATTTGAAATAGTACTAAAAATATTACCCATTCTTTAAAAGATTACTAAAAGTATAATAATTTCTTTAAAAGAGTACTAAAAATAGTACTCTTTTCAAAAAAGAGTACTATTTTTAGTACTCTTTTAAAGAAATTATTATACTTTTAGTACCATTTCTTCAAAAAAGTACTTAAAAAATATTCTTTATTTAAAATAGTACTAAAAATGTTACCCATTCTTTAAAAGCTTACCAAAAGTATAATCATTTCTTTAAAAGAGTACCCTTTTTTGAAAAGAGTACTAAAAATGGTACCATTTCTTCAAAAAAGTACTTAAAAATTTACCAATTTTTGAGAGAGTAAAAAGTACTAAAAAGTTTGTACTTCTATAAAAGTGCTTTAAGCTTTGCTGGGATAAAATTTAAAAAATATTAATTTTCACTTTATTTTTTAAAAAGAATATTAAAAGTAGTACTTTTTTTTAAAAGACTACAAAATATTTCTAAAATACCACTTCACCAAAAGAGTACTTAAAAATGTACAAACTTTTAAAAAGTGTATTAAGCTTCCTTAATACACTTAAAAAGTTTATTAAGCTTTGCTGGATTCAAATTCAAAAAAAATTTAAATTCACTATTCTTTTCAAAAGAGTATTAAAAATTGTACTTTTTCTTAAAAATTCTGCTAAAAATACTTTCAATTCTTCAAAATATTTCTAAAAAATAGTACCATTTCTTTAAAAATTCTAAAAATTAGTATCACATTTCAAAAAAAATAGTACCACTTCTTTAAAAGAGTACTTATAAATGTACCAATTTTTGAGATAATAAATAGTACTAAAAATTTTGTTCATAAAATTGTGTTTTTAGCTTTGTTGGATTAAAATTTAGAAAAAATTTGAATTTACCTTTTTTTTCAAAAGAATATTAAAATTAGTAGTTTTTCTAAAAAAATAGTACTTTTTCTAAAAAATATCACAAAAAATACTTCCAATTGTTAAAAATATTTTTAAAAAATAATACCATTTCTTCAAGAGATTCCTTTAAATTGTACCAATTTTTAAGAGAGTAAAAAGTACTAAAAAAAATTTATTCTTCTAAAAAAGTGTTTTAGCTTTGATGAATTGAAATTCAGAAAATATTTAATTTCACTTATTTTTCAAAAGAGTATTAAAAATAGTACTTTTTCTTAAAAAGACTACTTAAAATACTATCAATTCTTCAAAATATTTCTTAAAAATAGTACCATTTCTTCAAAAGAGTACTTAAAAATGTTCAAATTTGAAGGCAGTAAAAAGTACTAACCAAATTCTAAAAAACTGATTTAAGCTTTGCTGGATTAAAATTCATAAAATATTTAAATTCAGTGTAATTTTTTTAAAGAGTATTAAAAATAGTACGTTTTTCTTAAAAATATTACTAAAGGTACAATTCTTTAAAATATTTTTAAAAAATAGTACCATTTCTTTAAAAGAGTACATTAAAATGTACAAATTTTAAAGTGAGAAAAAGTACGTACTAACAAAATTAATTTTTTAAAAAAGTGCTTGAAATTCAGAAAATATTTCACTTATTTTTCAAAAGAGTATGAAAAATTAGTACTTTTTTTTAAATAAAAGACTACTAAAAACACCTTTAATTCTTAAAAATATGATACCATTTCTTCAAAAGAGTACTTTAAAATGTACCAATTTTTAAGCAAGTAAAAAGTACTAAAATTTTTTTTCTTCTAATAAAGTGTTTTAGTTATTTCTCCCAATTCGTCGACCTGTTTACTCAAAAAAACCAATGGCTTCAATTAATGTAAAGGATATAGGTACAAATTAGTAATGAGAGTTAAAAAGGTATCAATCATTTAAAGTGCTACATTAAACAACAATAAGTATAAGATAAATAAATTTAAAAAAAAATGCATGTGATTTTTATTAATATTAGATTTAAAGTGAATACAATTTAAAAAAAATACAATTTACCACAAATATTTCTACACTAACGACATTAAGAAAGATATATTGATAAAGAAATTTCGGAAAGACTGTGGCGGAAAAATGTTTTTTTCATTTATATTCATTTTAAAAGTGTACTAAAATCCGAAGAGACTTTTTCTAAACCAAAAATGTCTCAGAATCTGGGACTTTTTCTAAACGAAACATGTTTAAGATTCTGGAAACTTTTCTATACGAAAAATGTCTCACTTTTTTTTTAAAAAAGTAGTACAAAAGTTCTTTTTTTAAAAAAGTAATTTTTTCTTAAAAAGTAGTACAAAAGTTCTTTTTAAAAAGTTACTAAAAAAGCACTTTGATCTACAAAAAAGTACTTTTTTTCTAAAAATTGACTTTTTTCTAAGAAAAAAGTAATTTTTTCCCAAAAAAAATCTTTTTTCTAAAAAAACTAGTGCAAAAGTACTTTTTTTTTTTAAGTATTTTTTTTTTCTAAAAAGGTACTATACATATTTTCTTAAATAATGAAAATGTCTCACTTTTTTTTTAGAAAAAATATTTTATTGTGGGAAAAAAGTACTTTTATTTTTAAAAAACAAGTACCTTTTTAGAAGTACCCTTTTAGAAAAAATTATGTTTTTCTTAAAAAGTAGTACAAAAGTTCTTTTTTTAAAAAAAGTAATTTTTTCTTAAAAAGTAGTACAAAAGTTCTTTTTTTTAAAAAAAGTACTTTTTTCTAAAAAGGTACTACCAAAAAGGTACTGAAAAAGTACTTTGATCTACAAAAAGTACTTTTTTCTAAAAATGGACTTTATTCTAAAAAAAAAAGTAATTTTTTTCCCAAAAAAAATCTTTTTTCTAAAAAAACTAGTACAAAAGTACTTTTTTTTAAAAAAAGTATTTTTTTTCTAAAAAGGTACTATACATATTTTCTTAAATAATGAAAATGTCTCACTTTTTTTTTAGAAAAAATATTTTATTGTGGGAAAAAAGTACTTTTTTTAAAAAAAAAGTACTTTTTAGTAGTACCCTTTTAGAAAAAAGTATTTTTTTCTAAAAAAGTAGTACTAAAGTTATTTTTTTAAAAAAAGTAATTTTTTCTTAAAAAGTAGTACAAAAGTTCTTTTTTAAAAAAAAGTACTTTTTTCTAAAAAGATACTACTAAAAAGTTACTAAAAAAGCACTTTGATCTACAAAAAGTACGTTTTTTTCTAAAAATGGACTTTTTTCTAAGAAAAAAGTAATTTTTTCCCAAAAAAAATCTTTTTTCTAAAAAAACTAGCACAAAAGTACTTTTTTTTTTTAAAAGTATTTTTTTTTTCTAAAAAGGTACTATACATATTTTCTTAAATAATGAAAATGTCTCACTTCTTTTTTAGAAAAAATATTTTATTGTGGGAAAAAAGTACTTTTTAAAAAAAGAAGTACTTTTTAGTAGTACCCTTTTAGTAGTACCCTTTTAGAAAAAGGTACTTTTTTCTAAAAAAGTAGTACAAAAGGTCTTTTTTAAAAAAGGACTTTTTTCTAAAAAAGTAGTACAAAAGTTCTGTTTTAAAAAAAAACGTACTTTTTTCTAAAAAGGTACTAAAAAAGTACTTTGATCTACAAAAAGTTTTTTTTTTCTAAAAATGGACTTTTTTCTAAGAAAAAAAAATTTTATCCCAAAAAAAATATTTTTTCTAAAAAAATTAGTACAAAAGTACTTTTTTTTTTAAAAAGTATTTTTTTCTAAAAAGGTACTATACATATTTTCTTAAATAATGAAAATGTCTCACTTTTTTTTTAGAAAAAATATTTTATTGTGGGAAAAAAGTACTTTTTTTTTAAAAAGTACTTTAAAAAAAAAAGTATTTTTTTTCTAAAAAGGTACTATACATATTTTCTTAAATAATGAAAATGTCTCACTTTTTTTAGAACAAATATTTTATTGTGGGAAAAAAGTACTTTTTTTTTTTTAAAAAAAGTCCTTTTTAAAAAAAAAAAAAGTACTTTTTAGTAGTACCCTTTTAGAAAAAAGTACTTTTTTCTAAAAAAGTAGTACAAAAGTTATTTAAAAAAAAAAAAAAAATTTTTCTAAAAAAGTAAAAAGGTACTACCAAAAAGGTACTAAAAAAGTACTTTGATCTACAAAAAGTACTTTATTCTAAAAAAAAAATAATTTTTTCCCAAAAAAATCTTTTTTCTAAAAAAACCAGAACAAAAGTACTTTTTTTAAAAAAAAATATTTTTTTCTAAAAAGGTACTATACATATTTTCTTAAATAATAAAAATGTCTCACTTTTTTTTTAGAAAAAATATTTTTTTTTGAAAAAGTACTTTTTTTAAAAAAGTACTTTTTTAGAAGTACTTTTTTAGGAGTACCCTTAAAAAAAAAGTATTTTTTTCTAAAAAAGTTGTACAAAAGTTCTTTTTTTAAAAAAAATGCTTTTTTCTAAAAAATTAGTACAAAAGTCCTTTTTTTTAAAAAAAGTACTTTTTTCTAAAAAGGTACTAAAAAAGTACTTAGATCTACAAAAAGTTTTTTTTTTCAATAATTTACTTTTTTCTAAGAAAAAAATAATTTTTCCCAAAAAAAAATATTTGTTCTAAAAAAACTAGTACAAAAGTACTTTTTTTTAAAAAAGTATTTTTTTTTTCTAAAAAGGTGCTATACATATTTTCTTAAATAATACCTTTTAGGGAAAAAGTACATTTTTTTCATTTAAAAAGAGGGCTTTGAAGTACCCTTTAATTTAAAAAAAAATATTAAAAAAAAGTACTCCTTCTGCATAAATGTACTAAAAGTGTTCTAAAACAAAACCCTTTCTCTGAAATTGTTCTAAAACGAGTTAATATTTCCGAAAGAAAATTAAGATTTTTTTAGAAATTCAATTTAGCAAAAAAATTTTTCCAATTCTAGCTTTCTTCTTCGAAAGCTTATGAAAAAAGTTACACCTTCTTAGCAAGTGTAATTAGCACTTTTAACACTATTTAGCTAAAACCATTATTAAAAAAATGTGTTAACAAAAAGTTGTCAAATATTTAAAAAAAAAACCCATTTATTTAACATTTTCCACCACAAATCACTGAAACGTATAATCAATATTTTTGAATAAAAAGTGCAAAACATTTGCATGTTTTTGCCTATGCATGTTCAGGAAATTTTAACAAATTAAAATTTTTAATAAAAAAACAAAAAACAACACTAAACACTGAATAAAATGCTGTGATACTAAACAACAAATACACACACAATTACACGAACAAATTATAAAAAATTATTAATGAAATAAAACAAAATGGCGCTATCTAAAATAAAAAAACCTTTTGCACTTATATTTCAACAATTAAAATAAAATGCTTAATTTTAAATATTTTTTAAAATTGCAAAAAAATTAAAATAAAGAGAAGTTATAAAGAGAACTTATTTTTTCAAGGATTTTCGAAAAATAATTATAAAACTTTCAAGATAAATTTACAGTTCTGATTCACATTGAAAAGTATCGCATTTCATAATTCTCAAGTTTTGGAACCTGAAACCTTTTTTAGGATAAAATTCTGAATTTGCGACGTTTTGATCAAAACTTTTAGTTTCTGAGACTTTTTCTCTAAAGAAAAACAGTCAAACGTTTCTCTATGTAAAATCTGAGAATTTTTCCATAAGAGGAAAAATGTCACAAAATTTGAAAGTTTTGTCTAAATAAAATCATTTAAGCAGCCCGATTCTTTAAGTGACCATGCCCGAGAAAATAGTTTATATATAATTATATATAATTCTATATATTGGATAAAATTAGATCAAATAATATACAATTTGATAAAATTATATATAACTAGCTGGCCCGGTCCGCGTTGCTGGCCCAAATATAAGATCAGTGTTATATTTAGTTTCGCTTTAAATATATAGCACTGCAAAAAATGCAATGAATTTCTTGGCTAAGAAAAATTTTTGGGCGTAGTTTTCAAGACCCGATGTTTTTTAAAGGCATATTACCATGTCTTCGACTTTGCGAACTGTACAAATTTAAAATGTCTTTAGTATCATTACGAACAACACAAAAATAAAATTTCGCATATACTTCGTTCTTATCGTGAGATATTTTCTTGAGTAATCTTGAGTTCATACAAAAAACCACAAACATTTATAACTTATCCGAATTTTAAATTTTCTGGGACACTTTCCACATTTAACTTTCCTTAAAAACCTAATTAGAACTATTACTATCATAAAAAATCGATCCGGTCATAAGTATTCGACTTAAAGCGATTTCACATATTTAGACTAAAGTGGGCATTTAAATTTGAGTGGTAAATTAAACTTGTACATAACAATACCCAAGGATTTAAAACCATTCGTACCAAGTTTAAGCGGAATCTATAAATATTTTTTTTAAATATATCGAATTAGAGTAAATATGAGCTTCAGATATATCGAAAAAAAGTGATAAAGGACAATTTTTCTTTCCGAACAACCATATAGACTATTACGAACATTAAAAAAAAATTGCAAAATCGGTCCGGGCGTTCTCAAGTGTTAAAAATTTTAAAGATATTGAAAAATGTAGGCTTTTAAGAGGTCGAGAACAATAATTATTTCCTTAAAAACCTTACTTGGGCTATGATCGTTGTTCTAAGTTCATTCTAAGGTTTCCGTAAAAATCTTAGTTGGACTGTGACGAACGTTTACAAAAAATAGCCAAATCGGTCTTGCCGATCTCTATTTTAAATATGAATATCGAAAAAAAGTGGGCGTGAAAAGTTTTTATTTCCGTTTAAACCTAAGTTGGACTGTGACGAACATTTTAAACAAAGTTTAGCCAAATCGGTCCAGCCGCTTTCCGATTTGAGATACATCGAAAAAAGAGGCGTAAGATTGAGCGTTGTTAATTTGTTTTTCCGTAAAAACCTAGCACCAACATTTAAAAAAAAATATTATCCAAATCGGCACAGCCGTTCTCAAGAGATGCGATTACCAATGAAAAAAATTTTATTTTCCTAAAGAGCGAATTTTAGATAAATCGAAAAAAAAAGTTGGTAGACAACTTTTCTTACCGTAAAACTCATTTGAATTTGACCTATTCCATTCTCAAGTGATGCGATTTTATATATATCAAAAAGGGGGCATGGAAATGGAAAATTGTTCTTTCCGAATAACCTTAGGACGATGATAACCATTAAAAACAAAATTGGCCAAAGTGGTCCAGCCGTTCTACGATTTAAAATATACATATCGAAAAAAGTGAGCGTAAAAGTAGGCGTGTCCAATTTTTCTTTCCTTAAAAATCTTTTGCGGACTATAATCAAATCGTCCTAGCCGTTCTAGTTTTTTCGTTACATAGAAGAAAGTGGGTATGGGCAATTTACGTTTCCGTAAAAACCTTTGCTGAATTATGACGAATATTTGCAACAAAAATTAGGGAAAGTAGGCGTGGTCATTTTTTTTTCGAAAAAATCAAAGTTGGACTATGATTAAAATTCATTTAAAAAATTAATTAAAATCGGTCCAGATGTTCTTAGATTTTAGATAAATCGAAAAAAGTGGGCGGTAAAGTGGGCGTGGTCGATTTTTCTTAAACTGTGTTACTACGAACATTTAAGTAAAAAATTACCCAAATCGATGCAGCAGTTTTCTGATTTTTGATAAATCAAAAAAAGTGGGCGTAAAAGTGGGCGTGGTCAATTTTTCTTTACGTAAAAACCTAAGTTGGACTATGACGAACATTTCAAAAAAAAAAATTGTCCAAATCGGTCCAGCCGTTTTCAACTGATGCGGTTACCAACGAACGACAATTGATTTTTATTTATATAGATTATATCCCAATTTTTTATATAAAATTTTATAAAATTATATTAAATTATATCAAATTTGATAAAATTATATATAATTTGATAAAAATTATATATAATTTGATAAAATTATATATAATTTTATCTAATTTTATAAAATTTTATCAAATTATATATAATTAGATATAATTTTATAAAATTTTGTATAAAAAATTCGGATATAATTATATATAATTTTATCTAATTTTATCAAATATATATAATTATATATAATTTTATCAAATTATATATAATTATATATAAACTTTTTTACTCGGGTATACATAATTTTATCTAATTTTATCAAATTTTCTAAAAGTTTTTTTGCTCGGGTATAGTTTCATCTAATTTTTTCCAATTTTCTGAAAAATGAAACATGTATGTATAATCTTATATAATTATATATAGTTTTATCAAATTATATATAAACATTTTACTCGGGTATGTAAAAATTGTATTTTTTTCTAAATTTGTTGTTAATTTCTAAAAATCGGTCTGTAAATTAAATTTTCTTTCTTCAAACTGAAGCATTAAAGAAAAATTTATCGAAAATTCTATAGAAATGATCAGATTTAAATGCATAAAAGTCAATTTAATAAAAAATATAAAATAAAATCAACAAAGAAAAATTATTTTCGAAATATATTATTAAGTAGAAAACCTACAAGAAAATTAGAAATTTTTACTTAAAATAATTTAAAATTAAAGAAAAACTTAATTAAGCTTGATATAGTGAAAAAAAAAACTCAAAACCAAGGCATAAAAATAAATGATTAATTAATAAAAAAAAACACAAATGATGCGAATTTAATTTGACAGAAGGGGAGACCCTAAAATTTGGGAATTACAAAATTTGACTAACTTTGACCCGCATAGAGAGTTAGATAAAAAAACTCTCTATGTCTTAGAATCTAAGAATTTGTCTGTATAGAAAAAATGTCTCAGAATCTGAAAATTTTTCTATATACAAAAGTGTTTTCTATATAAAAAAAAAAATTAAAAAAAAAATATTTCTCAGATGAGAATTATATAAAAAAATGTCTCAGAATCTGAGAATTTTTCTATACAGAAAAAATATTCTCAGAATTTGAGAACATTTTTACATAGAAATAATGTCTCAGAATCTTAGAATTTTTCTATATAGAAAAGTCTCAGAATTTGAGAATTTTTCCACATAGAAAATGTTTCTATAGAAAATTTACTTTTTCGATAACAAAAAAAATTTCCAGAGAAAATTTACTATTATCGATAACAAAAAATTTTCTATAGGAAATATACTATTAACGATAGCAAAAAATTTTCTATAGAAAATTTATTATTATCGATAACAAAAAATTTTCTATAGAAAATTTACTATTATCGATAACAAAAAAAATATCTATAGAAAATTTAATATTATCAATAACAAAAAAATTTTCTATAGAAACCTTACTTTTATCGATAACAAAAAATGTTCTAAAGAAAATTTACTATTAGCGATAACAAAAAATTTTCTACACAAAATTTATTATTATCAATAACAAAAAATTGTCTATAGAAAATTTGCTATTATCGATAACAAAAATTTTTTTATAGATAATTTGTTACTATCGATAAAAAAATTCTATAGAAAATTTACTATTATCGATAACAAAAAATTTTCTATAGAAAATTTAGTTTAATCGATAACAAAAAATTTTCTATAGAAAATTTACTATTATCGATAACAAAAAAATTTTTATAGATAATTTGCTACTATCGATAAAAAAAATTCTATAGAAAATTTACTATTATCGATAACAAAAAAATTTCTATAGAAAATTTACAATTATCGATAACAAAAATTTTTCTATAGAAAATTTAGTTTAATCGATAACAAAAAATTTTCTATAGAAAATTTACTATTATCGATAACAAAAAATTTTCTATAGAAATTTTACTATTATCGATAAAAAAAATAATGTTCTATAAAAAAATTTACTATTATCGATAACAAAAAAAATTCTATAGAAAATTTACTATTATCGCTAACAAAAAATTTTCTATAAAAAATTTACTATTTACGATAACAAAAAATTTTCTATAGAAAGTTAACTGTTATCAATAACAATTTTTATATATTCGATTAGCGTTTTATTCTAGTTCGAGGCCCAAAAATATTTCTATTTATGATATTGTCATAATAGAGTATTTTTAATTTATTGCTTTAAAAAAGTTACTATCTCATAGTATATCTGTACTGATCAGTTTCATCCCCACTAAAGGAATCTTCAGCAGACTTTAGAGAATCATCGTTGGTCAATCAAACATCAAACCAGACATAATATTTGATATATTTCCCAATAGTAACTTTTTTAAAGCAATAAATTAAAAATACTCTATTATGACAATATCATAAATAGAAATATTTTTGGGCCTCGAACTAGAATAAAACTCTAATCGAATATATATACATATATAAAGGCCGAATAAATACATTTTATTTTTATGTACCTTTTGGTACTAAAAATAAAAAAACAACAAATAACAATTTTTTTTTATAGAAATTTACTATTGTCGGTAATATAATATTTTCTATGGAAAATTTATTATGGTCGATATAATTTAATTTTCTAAATAAATTTACTTTTACCGATAACAAAAAATTTTCTATAGAAAATTTACTATTAACGATAACAAAAACTTTTCTATAGAAAATTTACAATTATCTATAACAAAAATTTTTTTTTTATAGAATATTTATCGATAACAAAAAATTTTCTATAGAAAATTTATCGATAACAAAAAATTTTCTTTAGAAAATTAATCGATAACAAAAAATTGTCTACATGAAATTTACTATTATCAATAATAAAAAATTTTCTATAGAAAATTTACTGTTATCGATAACAAAAAATATTTTATAGAAAATTTACTATTATCGATAACAAAAAATATTTTATAGAAAATGTACTATTATCGAAAACAAAAAAATTTTCTATAAAAAAATTTACTATTATCGATAACAAAAAATTTTCAATAAAAAATTTACTATAATCGATAACATCAAATTTTCTATAGAAAATTTACTATTATCGATAACAAAAAGTTTTCTAAGGAAACTTTTCTATAGAAAATTTACTATTATCGATAACAAAAAATTTTCTATAGAAAATTTATCGATAACAAAAAAATTTTCTATAAAAAAATTTACTATTATCGATAACAAAAAATTTTCTATATAGAAAATTTACTATTATCGACAACAAAAAATTTTCTATCGAAAATTTACTATTATCGATAACAAAAAATGTTCAATAGAAAATTTACTATAATCGATAACATCAAATTTTCTATAGAAAATTTACTATTATCGATAACAAAAAGTTTTCTAAAGAAACTTTTCTATAGAAAATTTACTGTTATCGATAACAAAAAAATTTTCTATAAAAAAATTTACTATTATCGATAACAAAAAATTTTCTATATAGAAAATTTACTATTATCGACAACAAAAAAATTTCTATCGAAAATTTACTATTATCGATAACAAAAAATGTTCAATAGAAAATTTACTATAATCGACAACATCAAATTTTCTATAGAAAATTTACTATTATCGATAACAAAAAGTTTTCTAAAGAAACTTTTCTATAGAAAATGTACTATTATCGATAACAAAAAATTTCCTTTAGAAAATTTACCATTATCGATAACAAAAAATTGTCTATAGAAAATTTACTATTATCGATAACAAAAAATGTTCTACTGAAAATTTACTATTATCGTAAGAAAAAATTTTCTGTAGAAAATTTACTATTATCGATAACGAAAAATTTTCTATAGATAATTTACTATTATCGATAACAAAAAATTGTCAATAGAAAATTTACTATTAATAATAAAAAAAAAATTCTATAGAAAATTAATTATTATTAATAGCAAAAAATTTACTATTAACAACAACATAAATGTCTATAGAAAATTTATTATTATCAAAAACAAAAAATTTTCTATAGAAAATTTATTATTATCGATAAAAAAAAATTTTCTTTAGAAAATTTACTATTATCGATAACAAAAAATGTTCTATAGAAAATTTACTATTATCGATAACAAAAAATTTTCTATCGAAATTTTACTACTATCGATAACAAAAAATGTTCTATGAAAATTTACTATAATCGATAACAAAAAAAAATTCTATAGAAAATTTACTATTATCGATAACAAAAAAATTTTCTATAGAAAATTTACTATTATCAATAACAAAAAATTTTCTATATAGAAAATTTACTATTATCGATACAAAAAAATTTATAGAAAATTTATTATTATCAGAAACAAAAAATTTTCTATCGAAATTTTACAACTATCGATAACAAAAAATTTTCTATAGAAAATTTACTATTATCAATAACAAAAAATTTTCTAAAAATAAAAAATTTACTATTATCGATACAAAAAAATTTTCTGTAGAAAGTTTACTATTAACGGTCACAAAATTTTTTTTTGTAGAAAATTTACTATTATCGATAACAAAAAATTTTCTATAAAAAAATTTACTATTATCGATAATAAAAAAAAATTCTATAGAAAATTTACTTTTACCAATAACAAAAAATTATCTATAAAAAATTTATTATTATCGATAACAAAAAAATTTCTATAGAAAATTAAATACTACGACAGCAAAAATTTTTTTATAAATCTGAGAATTTTTCGATATAAAAAAAGTCTCAAAATCTGAGAATTTTTCTATATAGAAAAAATGTCTCAGAATCTGAAAACATTTCTATATAGAAAATATATCTCAGAATCTGAGACTTTTTCTACTATCAAACATTTTGTTAAATCCCCAAATAGACTAAATAAAGATTTTTTTATGTTTTCACTGAATTTTCTTAGAAAACATATTAAAGTAATTTTTATTTTAGAAAGTTAAATACTCCAAAAATTTGACAAAAACAAATTTTGATCTTAATCTATAATTTCTTACTTGGTAAAAAAACAATACTTTTTGTATTAAAAAAAAATTAAATTAACTTTAAGCTAAAATTAATGGAATATATTATTATAAATTCTAGACCAAAAACTTGTTTTATGATCATCATAATCATGTAGAAGTGCTCTACGATATGAAATATATTCCTGTAAAAGTTTTGGTTCCAAAGGACCCCAACTTGAACAGGGTTTAAAGGACGAAACGAATTTCTGTAAATAAAAATATTATTTTAAAGGAACAAATTCCCAATTTATGCTTTATCCACTTACCTCCTCCAGAGTTTGACCCGGTTGTTTATAGACCGTATATAATGCCCATAGTGGCAATTGACCTACACCTACAGCCCATATTATCCAGGCTAAGTTATAAATATGTTCAGGATAGGCCACGTCTTTATACTCCAATGGTTCCAAAGTCAGCAGCGTATAAATTAAAACGAAAAACATAAGACCCGGCGTAACAATGGCCCAACATATGCGCCAATATAAACCGGTTTTAACGTTTAACATAAATTCAATATCCTCACAGAGACGTTTGACACCTGAAAAGAGAAGATTTTATGAGACATTTTGCCTAAAGAATAAACTTAAGATAAATTTTCTACTGAAAATAATAGTAAACAAAAGTAATTTTCAATAGAGAATTTTTTGTTATCGATAATATTAAATTTTCTATAGAACATTTTTTGTTATCGATAATATTAAATTTTTTAGAGAAACTTTTTTGTTATCGATAATAGTAAATTACTATTAATTTTTAATTATCGATAATAGTAAATTTTCTATAGAAAATTTTTTGTTATCGATAATAGTAAATTTTCTATAGAAAATTTTTCGATAATAGTTAATTTTCTATAGAAAATTTTTTGTTATCGATATTAATAAATTTTCTACAGAAATCTTTTGTTACCGATAATAGTAAATTTTCTACAGACAATTTTTTGTTAGCGATAGTAATAAATTTTCTATAGAAAAATTTTTGTTATCGATAGTAACAATTTTTCTTTAGAAAATTTTTTGTTATAATAGTAAATTTTCTACAGACAATTGTTTGTTATCGATAATAACAAAATTTCTATAGAACATTTTTTGTTATCGATAATACCACATTTTCTATAGAACATTTTTTGTTATCGATAATATAAAGTTTTCTATGGAACATTTTTTGTTATCGATTATAGTAAATTTTCTATAGACAATTTTTTGTTATCGATAATAGTAAATTTTCTATAGAACATTTTTTGTTATCGATAATAGTAAATTTTCTATAGAATTTTTTTAGTTATCGATAATAGTAAATTTTCTATAGAAAATTTTTTGTTATCGATAATAGTAAATTTTCTACAGAAAATTTTTTGTTAGCGATAGTAATTAATTTTCTATAAAAAAATTTTTGTTATCGATAGTAATAAATTTTCTATCGAAAATTTTTTGTTAGCGATAGTAATAAATTTTCTATAGAAAATTTTTTGTTATCGATAATAATACATACAAAATTTTGTAATCGATAATAATAAATTTCTCTAGAAAATTTTTTGTTATCGATAATAATAAATTTTCAAAGAAATAAAATTCTATTATCGATAAAAGAAAATTTTCTATAGATTTTTTTTGTTAACGATAAAAGGAAATTTTCTATAGAATTTTTTTTGTTATCGATAATAGTAAATTTTCTTTAGACGATTTTTTGCTATCGATAATAACAAATTTTCTATAGAAAATTTTTTTGTTATCGATAATAGTAAATTTTCTATAGAACATTTTTGTTATCTATAGTAATAAATTTTCTATAGAAAATTTTTTGTTATTTATAGCAATAAATTTTCTATAGAAAAATTTATTATTATCGATAACAAAAAATTTTCTAGAGAAATTAATTATTAGCCATCCCGGTGAAAAATGGTACAAATATGATCATATATGCGTTCATACAGCGTCATGTATGTCCATATATGTAGCATATATGAATATATATGACACTGTATGAATGCATATATGATCATATTTGCAACATATATGTCCATATACGTAAAATGAGGGCATATGAACATTAGGGCGTTTCATCAAAAACTTTTTTTTGGATTTTTGCAACTCTTGAAGCGGAATATGAATTCTTATGGCCTAAAAGATTTTTGAGATTTTTTTCAGATTTTTGGAATGTCGGGATCAACTCGCTCAAATCGATTTTATCCAAAAAATGAGGTTATGAAACATAATTTTTTTTTATTTTTTGTTCTCTGGTGCCTTTTTTTAACAAAACCGGATATAATACTTCTAAATGTTGCTAGCCTCCTAAAAACAAATATTCGCGGTCAAAATAATAAGTTCAAGGGTCACTAAGATGACCTTTAAAGTAAAAATTCAGAATTTCTCGTGTTCCAACCTTAATAATTTGAGAAATATGCAATATATGAACGTAATGATGAATCCGTTAGGTAGGTCTTTCTAATGCCTTTAATTTAAAACCAAAATGACATTTGTCACTTTAGTAGAAATATTAAAAAACTAAGATAAACTCATTTTTTCCCCCATTTTACAGAAAATCGAAGGGAATCCATTAGTAGTTTTTTTGTAAAGTTGAAATAATAAACTTAAAAGAAGTTTTTTTGATTGCAATTAGTGTTTCCAAACCGGAAAACCGGGTTTTGTCAAAACGTTTTTTTTTTGACAAAAAACCGGTTTTTTGGTTAACCGGTTTGGAAACACTAACTACAATCTATAAAAAGTCTTAAAAAGTTATTATTTTAACTTTACAAAAAAAAACTACCTAATGCACCAGTTCAATTTTCGATAAAATGGGGGAGAAAATGAGTTTTTCCCAGTTTTTTTTATTTTTTTAACATTTCTACAAAAGTGACAATAGTCAGATTGGTTTTAAATGAAAGGTGTTTTAAAGACCTATCTAACGGATTCAACATGACGTTCATACATAGCCTATTTCTCGAATTATTGAGGTTAAAACACGGGAAATTCTGAATTTTTACTTTTAAGGTCATCTTAGTGACCCTTGAACTTATAATTTTGACCGCGAATATTTTTTTTTAGGAGGCTAGCCACATTTAGAAGTAATGTATCCAGTTTTGTAAAAAAAGGCACCAGGGGAAAAAAATAAAATAAAATGATGTTTCATAACCTCATTTTTTGGATAAAATCGATTTGAGCGAGTTGATCCCGACCTTCCAAAAATCTGAAAAAAATCTCAAAAATCTTTTAGGCCATAAGAATTCATATTCCGCTTCAAGAGTAGCAAAAATCAAAAAAAAGTGTTTGATGAAACGCCCTAATGAACATATATGACATATATGCTCCATATATGTCCGCATATGTCATATATGGGCATATGCCCTCATTTTACGTATATGGACATATATGTTGCAAATATGATCATATATGACGGCATACAATTTCATATATGACCATATATGCTCATATATTTACATATATGCATCCATATATTTACATATATGTATCCATATATGCACATTTTTCACCGGGATTACAAAATTTTGTATTTATTATTATTGATAACAAAAAATTTTCTATATAAAATTTATTATTATCGATAACAAAAAATTTTCTATAGAAAACTATTTTTATCGATAGTAAATTTTCTATAGAAAATTTTTTGTTATCGATAATAATAAATTTTCTATAGAAATTTTTTTGTTATCAATAATAATAAATACAAAATTTTGTAATCGATAATAATAAATTTCTCTATAAATTTTTTTGTTATCGATAATAATAAATTTTCAAAGAAATAAAGTTCTATTATCGATAAAAGAAAATTTTCTATAGATTTTTTTTTGTTATCGATAAAAGGAAAATTTTTATAGAAATTTTTTTGTAATCGATAATAGTAAATTTTCTTTAGACGAGTTTTTGTTATAGATAGTAATACATTTTCTATAGAAAATTTTTTGTTATCGATAGTAATAAATTTTCTATAGAAAATTTTTTGTTATCGGTAGTAATAAATTTTCTATAGAAAATTTTTTGTTATTGATAATTGTAAGTTTGCTATTTTTTTATGGGAATTTTTTTGTTTTCCATAATAGCAAATTTTTTGTTATCGATAGTAATAAATTTTCTATAGAAAATTTTTTGTTATCAATAGTAATAAATATTCTATAGACAATTTTTTGTAATCGATAATTGTAAGTTTGCTATAGAAAATATTTTTTATCGATAATGGTTAATTTTCTATAGCAAGTTTTTTTGTTATCGATAATAATAAATTTTCTTTAGAAAACTCTTTGTTATCGATAATAATTTTTGTTTATTTACTATTATCGGTTACAAAAAGTTAATTTCTACAGAAAATTAATTTTCTGTAGATAATTTTGTGTTATCGATAACAGTAAATTTTCTAATAAAGATTTTTTGATATCTGGCCGTAAATTTTTTATCGTTTAATATCGATAACAGGCAAAATTGTCATAATTTTGGTAATTTTAAAATGTCTAATAAAAGTACCCGTTTTGGTTCTTTAAAATAAAATCGAAAAACTTCAAAAAAAATTAATTATTGCTATGTTATCGATATATATTTTACCGAAAGAAGTTTCAATTGTGGTACTTTTAAAGGTTTTGCAAAAAGTACCAGTTTTGGTACTTAAAAAAAATAAAAACAAAACAACAAAAAATATTTTTGTTATGTTATTGATGAAAGTAAATCATGTTTAAATTGTGGTACTTTTAAAATGAATTAAAAAAGAACCAGTGTTAGTACTTTCTAAAGAAATTTCGATAAAAAGTTTTGTGTTATCGATAACAGTGAACAAATTTTCAATTGTGGTACTTTTAATATGATTCAAAAAGAACCAGTTTTGAAACTTTTAAAAAACGAAATAAATTATTGTGTAAAAATTATGTTTGTAATTTTTTCAACATCATTCGGTATTCACTTTAGTTCACATATTTCCACGAGCAGTCGAATTATTGCATTTTGTGTTCTTATGTTATGTGGTTTAAAAAGAGAATTACTCAAAAAAGTACAAGTTATGGTACTTAAAAAAAAAATCTATTGAAAATGTTGTTTTATCGATACATCGGAAACATTGAAAATATACTTTTTAAAATGAGAAAAAGTACTATTTTGGGTACATATTTCTAAAAAAAATAAAAAAACACAAAAAATTAAATATCGTTATGTTATCGATGTATCAATAACGGTAAAATTTGTTACTTTTAAACTGACTAAAAAGTACCAGATTTGGTACTTTTTTTAAAAAGTACCAGTTTTGGTACTTTTTTTTAAAAAAGATCAAAAACCACAAATTTAATATTCGTTATGTTATCGATAACATAAAAATAGTTTCAATTGTAAAATATTTCAAAAAAGTACCATTGGAAACATTGAAAATATACTTTTTAAAATGAGAAAAAGTACCAGTTTGGGTATTTCTAAAAAAAAAATAAAAAAAAAAAAAAAACACAAAAAATTAAATATCCTTATGTTATCCATGCATCAATAACGGTAAAATTTGATACTTTTAAACTGACTAAATAGTACCAGATTTGGTACTTTTTTTAAAAAGTACCAGTTTTGGTACTTTTTTGAGAAAAGATCAAAAACCACAAATTTATTAATCACTATGTTATCGATAACATAAAAATTGATTCAATTGTAAAATGTTTCAAAAAGTACCACTTTTGGTACTTTTTAAAAAAAAATTAAAAAAAAAAATCACAAAAATTATTTTTTTAAATTCCAAAACCATTTTTAAAACTTACCATAAATCCATGCCACCGCCACCAATTCAGCTATAGCCAAAAATAGTGCTATGAAGGAGCAACCAAAGAAATCTATTAAATTTAATATAAATTGACCGCCAGGCGTCATATAAACAATGCCACACAAAAAACCCAATACAGCCATTGATGAGGCCAATAACCAATGAGGCAAACGATTAAAACGATCTTTAATCACTGTGATAACACAAGAAGCCATACCAATATTACTGCCCATACCCAAAACTAACAGCATCATAAAGAATAAAACAGCAAAAACTTGAGGCAAATGTTTAAATTTTGCTATTGCCTCGGGGTAAGAGATAAATGCCAAGCCCGCACCACCCTTAACAACATTGGCAATATCGTCGGTATTGGTTTCATAGGCTAAGTTCCCCAGAATACCAAAAATAATACAACCCGCCAATATAGAGGTGACCGAATCAACACTGGTTATTATAATGACATCTCTGGAAAAGAAATTAGAAAATGAGAAGAAGTTTTGGAAATTTTGGTTACTTTTCCGTACCTGTACACATTTTTGCGAAAATTATTAAAGGAAGCGTACATAACTAAAGTACCAAAACATATGGCCAATGAGAAAAACATTTGAGTTATGGCATTATACCAAACCTGGAAGGGAAAGAAAGGAAGAATTATATAAATATTAGATTTAAAGAGGATTTTTTAATATTTAATGAAACTTTTCATTACATTTATGAAATTTTACATCATATTGATGAAACTTTTCTTTACATTGCTAAAACAATTTATCATATTAAAAAAATATTTCATCACATTAAGAAAACTTTTCATCACATTATTAAAACATTTCATTTTAACGAAATATTTCATCATATTGATGTATTGTTTCATTGATGTTTATTTTATTGATATATTATTTGATCGTATTGCTTATTTTTAAATTTATCGTATTGATGAAATAATTTATCAATATTGATTAACAATTTCATCAATATTGTAAAAACATTTCAACAATTTTTAATTTGATTACACTGTTTAATCATACTGATTAGACATTTAATTAATTTTGATAAAATGTATTTTTTACCTTTATAATTTAATCCCCCTCTTACCTTAGGATTCAATAGCTCACTCCATTGTGGCTTCAGAAAATATATAATACCATTTAAAGCTCCCGGCAATGTTAAGGCACGAAATAGTAAAATCGTCATTACTATATATGGAAATATGGCCAAAAAGTAAGATGCTTTACCCGAACTACGTATACCTTTAATCAAAATTATAGCAATTATCAACCAGGCCAACATTAAACATAATACTAGATCCCAATTGGGGGTACCCAGACCCTCATCAATATTTTCACTTTCACGTAATATGGATTTTGTGAAAAATAATTCCGCCGAAGATACGCGTTTACCCAGTGTACTGTTTTGTATTTCTGATTCCGAAGTCGGTATACAGGATTCTCCCCATTCGGGTAGGCAATAGGTCCATGGTAGCACTTCCGATAATGAAGAAATTAAGTACTTTAATGTTAAGGCCATGATACTGGCGTAATAGGTGGTGGCTAAAGCTGTTGCATAAACCTGGCCATAGGCAATACCTGGAAATGGATAATGATTTTTTAAAGGTAACATGTGTAAAAAGTGCAATTTGGTACTTTTTTCCCCCCTGCAATAATGGTCCTAGAAACTATGTTTAAGGGATCCTCTCCGAAAGAAGCTCTTTTTAAAATTTGAAATGTAGGGCCATGCAGCAGAAAAATCATTCTAACAAAAGTACATTTTAAAAAGTCCCAATTCTAACTGGGTTACTTTGGTACTTTTTTGATTTCCCGAAAAAATTGCTTAAAAATTTTACAATATAAAATTCTCCAGCGGAAAATACCCTTATAAAAAATTACTTTAAAAGACAGTTCTAATTCTAAGAGGGTTACAAACGTGAAATTTGGTACTTTTTCGATCTAGCAAAAAATTGCTCCAAAAAATTGACATTTATAAAATTCTCTAACGAGAAAAAATATTCTGAAAATCTGGTATTTGGAACGTATGATCATTCTGCAGAAAAACATTCTCAAATAAGTCTTTTTAAATAGTTTTTATTTTAAAAGGGTAAAAATAAAGCAAAAGTACTTTGGTACTTTTTTGATCTCCCAAAAAAATGCTAAAAAAATTGGCGATTTATTTAAAACAAAAACAAACTTTTAGAAAGTTCTGATTCTTAGAGGGTAAAAAGGGATAACAATTGTACTTTGGTACTTTTTCGATCTCTTAAAGCAGTGGTACTTAAAGCTTGAAATATAAAATTTAGGATCCTCTAGATAAAAAAATATTCTGAAATTAGTAGTTTTAGGAAAGTTGATTCTACGGGGTCTAAAATGGCAGCAAAAAAGGGAAAACTTTAACTTTTTTAAATTATCGAAGTAGAAACCACTAAATCTCAAAACTAAACCTGAAGAATTCTCCAGCAGAACTACTTTAAATTTGAAAAATGTCGAAATATCGATTTTAGTGGGCTTAAAAAGGATAATACTACATTGGTACATTTTCTATTTTCTGAAAAAATGCCTGTAGAAACTTGAAATTTTAAATGCAGGGTCATTCTACAGAAAAACAAATTCTGAAAAAGTACTTTTAAGGAAGTTTCAATTTTAAGGGGTAAAAAGTGTACTTTAGTACTTTCTCGATCTCCCGTAAAAAAGGCATGCAAAATTTAACATATGTAAAATTCTCCAGCGAGAAAAACGTGCTGAAAAAAGACTTTTAGGAAGTTCTTAATCTTAGAGAGTTAAAAAAGGTAAATAAAAATGTACTTAAGTACTTTTTCGAGCTCGTAAAACAATGTTTCTAAAAACTGGGATTGTAGGATTTGAAACGTGGTATCATTCTGCAAAAAAAAAAAAAAAACATTCTAAAAAAAACCTTTTTAGAAAGTTTTGTTACTTACAAAAAGGGTAAAAAATTGTACTTTGGTACTTTTTTATTATTGGTACTTTCGCAATAATGCTTATAAGAATTTTGAATATATGATTTTTTAGCAAAAAAAAAAATTATGAAAAACAGATTTTTAGGAAGTTCTAAAAAATTCCTAAAAAAGTCCTTTTTAAAAAGTTTTGATTCAAAAAGTTTAAAAAATTCTACTTTGGTACTTTTTCAATCATCCGCAATTATGCTTATAAGAATTTGATAATTTGAATATGGGATTCTTCAGCGAAAAAAAAATTCTAATGAACAGACTTTAAGGAAGTTTTGATTCTTAGAGTGTTAAAAGGGGTAAAAATTGTACTTTTTCAATCTCTTAAAACATTAATCCTAAGAACTTGAAATTTTAAATCTAGGATGTAGAGGCGCTTGCTTCAGCAATTTAAAATTATTTTATTTAATATACACTTATTATACTTTGAAATTTTCTATCTTTTACATATTTTACATTTGGTTTACAATGCCATCTGTTGCATTTAGTTTGAAAAATAATATTACCACACAACACAGCTATCACCCACTTGACGTTTATGCGCATATTTATTTATGCGTAGTTTTTGTTAGTAATGGTAAAATAGCGTTAACTATTCAATTTTGCAATCTCATGCACTTCAACCGAACTTTCTTTTGAGATTAAACCATAAATCGCCGCCATTAAATCTCCTAGCTGCCATCGAGTAAAGTCCTCTCTTTACTTAAAAAGTGTTCAAGTTTTTTTTCTAAAGTGTCCAAGTTTTTTTTAAAGTTTTTAAACCGATTGAAAATAATTTACTTTCGGGAAAAAGGATAATACATTATCCTTAAAATAATTAGGAAATCTTTTTCTTCATAAATTGTGAGTATTTTTTTTTTACAAAAAGAATTTTTTTTTTTCCTTTTATTTCCATCTCGGAATTAATTTAATGATTTTTTTTTAGCATTGGGGTTTTTCTTCTGAATTATTTTCTAGTCCTCACAAAAATATAAAGACATTTTTAACACATACAGCTTTACCACAAGAAAATAAAATAAATTTAAAATGAGGTTTTAATTTTATTTCCATACAAATTGTTTTTGTTTTTAAAATCGACTTTCAAAAAATGTATAGAAAATTTGAAATTTAAAATAAAACTTTTGTTAAAATAGACTTTTTGTTTTCTTGTGGTAAGGGCCATAATTTTTGTACGGAGAGTGGCTTAAAAATTTTTTTTGGAAAAATTTTCCTTTGATAAGGCAGAAATTGGCGAAAGTCATCA
This sequence comes from Pegoplata infirma, assembly GCA_963921195.1. NCBI lineage: Eukaryota > Metazoa > Arthropoda > Insecta > Diptera > Anthomyiidae > Pegoplata > Pegoplata infirma. The sequence goes on along the minus strand of OY992538.1, from coordinate 191,185,939 downwards.
ATTATTAAATTTTGGCTAATACCAAAATTAATAGGTAAGATTTACTGGCTAAAATAAGATTTTGGTGAAGTTTCCTAATAAAATGCAAAAACCATAATTTTTAGATCAAACCCATCAAAATCTGGTAATTTCCAAAGGTTGGAGTGTATATGGTGTTGCTGCTTCTTTCTTTTTTTTTGTGCCAGTTTTAAATGGTAAATAATAATTAAATCCAACTCTCTTGTATCACTTGAAATTTATTTAAATTTCTTCTTTAATACAGATTGGCACCCAATTGTAAATCTAACAAAAACAAAATCCCTGCTAAATTCTCTGATTTTGTCAGTTATTTAACTTCTGAGGAAGAGCTTTTGTCCATCTCGCTCATCTGTCAAAGTGATTGTCTGAGTCAGTCAAGTGCGGTCAATAAGCTGAACTGTGGTATTAATATTGTCGTCGCGGAAATTAACAAAATACCATCAAAAACTCCAAAAGGGGAGAACGCGGTGTGAAGTGTTTGCAAAAATATTTAACCATAATAAAATTGCAAAGAAAATGTTAATATTTTGTGTAATAATTTTAAAGTTAATTTTGCTTTAGTTTGGCTTAATTTTTGCCCAGACATAATTTTTTTTAAAATCAAAGAAACCAACATTTCAAAAGAAAAAAACGAAAAAAAAACAGAACAAGAAAAAAAAAAAAACTAAACCAAGATTAATAACACTATGCAACAAAATCTAGTGCTCGTTATGCAAAAACCATCAGCAGAATATATAAGTGAATCAACGTAAATTCGTAAATTGTTTTTGATTTCAAGTGTTTTTTTTTAATTGGGAAAAAAATTAATTTTAAATAAGTTCAGACAAGTCGTGAAGTGAAGTTAAGATCGGTTCATTAAATTCAAAAATTTGCTCATAAAAATCTAATCTAATTGCTTAACAGAATTTTCTTTTTGATAATTTAATTTTATTTTATTTTTTTTTGATTCCTGGTTTTTTTAATTAATTCCATTTTTTTTATTTTTTTTTTCTTGTGTTGAATAGTGTACAAGAATTCTGAGTTAAATTTTACAAAATACCTCCAGTGTTTTTTTTTATGGGATTTAAATCATTTGCATTCTAATTGCAGAGCCTCATATAGATTTACACATACCTAAATAACAATAGAAAACATACATACTAATAGCTAAAAGCTCTTTATTGTTATTTAGTTTGATTTGGCAATACCTTCTGCGTTTAGTGAAATTTAAGAGATAAATTACTTGTTACTCTAGAATTGCAAATGATTTGAAAACTACATAAAAAAGTAGACAATTAGCTTAAAAATAAAATTTCGAAAGTTTTAACAATTAGGTTGTGTTTATTTTAAGAGTGTTTCATGGTTAAATTAAAACAATATAAGGAAAAAATTCTCTTAATCCACTTAACTCTTTAAAAGGAGTACCGTAAATAATCTCTCTCTTAAAATAGCCTCTCTTAAGTGTTTTGTGTAAAGAGATCAACAGAATAAGAGCGAATGAAGGAGTTATTATTTAAACGACATCCACAACAAGCTGCACTCATCGAAAGATCTTTCGGCGTGGGAGCAACAAACATCATAATGTATGTAAGTTTGTAAAATTTTGTTTTTTTATATACTCTCTTTTTTTCTTCTTTATTTTAAACTCCAAATTTAAATTTACAAAAAAAAATAACATTGAGGTGACCGCATAAAATGTTAATTATTTTAAATTAATTTTACGTTTATTTAATTAAATAATACCGATTTGTAAATTATTTTTGATCGTTTAAATGCGGATTTTAATTATCCATCGGGGGATATAAATTTTATCGCGAGAATTTAATTTTTGTTATCAAATTTTATTGAGTTTTGTTTCCGGAGAATTTTTAGTGGGGTCAATGACCGATCATATGTTTTTCTTATATATTTATTCTTCGATTATACCATGAAGCACCGTAACTTTTATTTTGTCCTTTAAATTTTTTAAATTTGTTGGAATGAATTTATAATCAAATTTAATAATTTTTGGCCATTTTGTCATTTAAAAATATTTATTTATCTTTATTATTTTATATTATTTTATTTTTATATTATTATTTTTTTTTTATTTTAATTTTTCTTGCTTTGTTTAAATTTGAAAGTGAAATTTTAATGCATAAATGAAGTTAAAAATATTAAAATTGCAGTTAGTTTTTAATTTAGTTTCCGGTTATAAATGAATTTTGTTTCTATAAATAAATCTAAAATGATTTGTGCCTAATTTAAACGTTAGCTGTTTGATTTAAAACTTTTGTAGGGAACCTGCTGTAATCGGATATGGGATCATAGTATTTGTTTTTGGTATATTAAGTCGCTGTGATCATGGTTGGGTGGGCGAAAGTCTGTAGAAAAACCATCTTATCTACAGACCCATTTTCTTTTGCAGATACTAATTTCTTTGTTAGGTTCCTCTCTCTTTAATTTTCCTTTCCTTTTATGATTTCCCTATATGAAGTCATATAATTAGCACGCATTAAATAAAATTTAATGGTAGCAAATTTGGCAGGGCCAACGCCGAGCAAAAACCCACCCCTCCGACGAGTAACAGGCTGGACAATATGCGTGCGCTCGCTCAGTCATGCCCCCATGAAAATATCCGCCAAGCCCCAGTGAATTTACTTCCTTGTATGCTACAAGGATTTGGAAAGTAGGATCATTCTGCAGAAAAAATATTTTAAAAAAGTGATTTTTTGAAAAAGTTTTAATTGAGGGTGAAAAGTGTACTTAGGTACTTTTTCGATCTTCCAAATAAGGTTTTTACAAATTTAATATTCGCCGTATAGGGCTCTCCAGCAGAAAAAAGCATTCTGAAAACAGTTTTTTAAAGAGTTCTATAAAAATCTAGAAAAAAGTCCTTTTTTGAAAATTTTGGTTAAAAAAGGGTAAAAAATTGCACTTTGGTACTTTTTCAATCTTCCGCAATAATGCTTATAAGAATTTGATATTTTGAATATAGGATTCTTCATCAAAAAAATATTCTGAAAAACAGACTATTAGGAAGTTTTGATTTTTAGAGCATAAAAAAGGGTAAAAAATTGTACTTTGGTACTTTAAATAAATTCTTTTTAGGACCACTGTGGTTCTAAGAACTTGAAATTTTAAATCTCTTTTTTTTTTTGTTAGTAGGATGATGCTGCGGAAAAAATATTTTGACAAAAGTGATTTTTTTAAAAAGTTTCGATTGAGGGTGATAAAGTGTACTTTGGTACTTTTTCGATCTTCCAAAAAGGGTTTTTACAAATTTAATATTCGCCGTATAGGGCTCTCCAGCAGAAAAAAGCATTCTAAAACAGTTTTTTTAAGAGTTCTATAAAAATCTAGAAAAAAGTCCTTTTTTGAAAATTTTGTTACAAAAAGGGTAAAAAATTGTACTTTGGTACTTTTTCAATCTTCCGCAAAGATGCTTACAAGAATTTGATATTTTTAATATAGGATTCTTCAGCGAAAAAATATTCTAAAAACAGACTATTAGGAAGTTTTGATTTTTAGAGCATAAAAAAGGGGTAAAAAATTGTACTTTGGTACTTTAAATAAATTCTTCTTAGGACCACTGTGGTTCTAAGAACTTAAAATTTTAAATCTAGTTTTTTTTTTTTTAGTAGGATGATGCTGCGGAAAAAATATTTTGACAAACGTGATTTTTTGAACAAGTTTCGATTGAGGGTGAAAAAGTGTACTTGGGTACTTCTTTGATCTTCCAAATAAGGTTTTCACAAATTTAATATTTTGCGTATAGGGTTCTCCAGCAGAACAAATCATTTTAAAAACAGACTTTTAAGAAGTTCTAAAAAATTAAAAAAAAAAATCCTTTTTACAAATTTTTGTTACAAAAAGGGTAAAAAATTGTACTTTGGTACTTTTTCAATCTTCCGCAATAATGCTTATAAGAATTTGATATTTTGAATATAGGATTCTTCAGCGAAAAAATATTCTGAAAAACAGACTATTAGGAAGTTTTGATTTTTAGAGCATAAAAAAGGGTAAAAAATTGTACTTTGGTACTTTTTTCAATCTCTTAAAACATTAATCCTAAGAACTTGAAATTTTAAATCTAGGATTTGGAACGTAGGATGATGCTGCAGAAAAAAATATTTTTACAAAAGTGATTTTTTGAAAAAGTTTCGATTAAGGGTGAAAAAATGTACTTTGGTACTTTTTCGATGTTTCAAATAAGGTTTTTACAAATTTAATATTCGCCGTATAGGGCTCTCCAGCAGAAAAAAACATTCTGAAAACAGTTTTTTAAAGAGTTCTATAAAAATCTACAAAAAAGTCCTTTTTTGAAAATTTTGTTACAAAAAGGGTAAAAAATTGTACTTTGGTACTTTTTTTAATCTTCCGCAATAATGCTTATAAGAATTTGATATTTTAAATATAGGATTCTTCAGCGAAAAAATTTCTGGAAAACAGTCTTTTAGGAGATTCTGATTCTTAGAGGATAAAAAGGGGTAAAAAAATAAACTTTGGTACTTTTTTTTCAATCTCTTAAAAAATTTAAGAAACCCATCCAAAATTCATAATTCTACAATTTCTTACTTACCCTTCATTATTGGCACCATATCAAAAGCCTTTATACAACCCCTACTCGAAAATTGACCCACTATAACTTCCATATAGTATATAGGGCGACCAATTAACAGCAGCACTATTATGTAGGGTATAACAAAGGCGCCACCACCATTAGCCAAAGCTATGAAGGGAAAACGCCATACATTACCCAAACCCACGGATAAGGCAATACAAGAGAATAAAAACTCAATTTCTTTTCCCCATTTTTCGCGACCACTATCGGAACTATTTTCACTGGTGGAACATGATATGGTGAGCTAAAAAGGGGGTTGGGAAAGAATCGAATAAGTTGGTATTATTAAAGAATATTCGAAAATTAAACTTACCAAACCACTGTCTTTGGAGTACTTTATACCTTCTTTGTCCTTTGATCCCTGTTCGATATGTAAAATATTCAATTGTTTTTGTGTTAATTTATCATATTGTGAATCCATTTTGTGGAGTTGGAGGTTGGTTAATTAACTGTTGATTAGAAAAAGTTTAATTAAGATTTTAAAAAGCTTTATTGAAATTTTTGTTTATACAGCTGATTTTAAAAGATTCACATTAAGGGTGACAATCGAAAAGAACTGATGATAGAATATTAAAGAATTGGGTGACTGACCCAAAATAGATCCACTAAGGATGGGTTTTTGGAAATTCTGATTTTAAGGGGAGTGTACCTTTTCCATATTTTCAATAATAATACTTCTAGAAACTTCAAATTTGAATTGAAGAATCCTTTGGCGGAAAAAAAACAATTGCGAAAATAGTAATTTTAGAAAAATTCGGTTCCAAGGGGGTAAAAAGCGCTAAGGTAAAGTACCTTTTCCATATTTTCAATAATAATACTTCTAGAAACTTCAAATTTGAATTGAAGAATCCTTTGGCGGGAAAAAAACAATTGCGAAAATAGTAATTTTAGAAAAATTCGGTTCCAAGGGGGTAAAAAGCGCTAAGGTAAAGTACTTTGGTACTTTTTCTATCCTTTTAAATAATGATCATAGAAACTTGAAGTTTAGTCGTCCCAAATGAAAAAAAAAATATTCTGAAAAAAGTACTTTTAGAAAATTCTTATTCTAAAGTGGGTTAAAAGTGTGGGAAAAGTATGGCACTTTGGTACTTTTTCTATCCTTTTAAATAATGATCATAGAAACTTAAAGTTTAATAGTCCCAGATGAAAAAAAAAAAATTTTGAAAAAGTACTTTTAGGAAATTCCGATTCTAAAGGGGGTAAAAAGTGTGGCAAAGTAGGGCACTTTGGTACTTTTTCTATTGAAAAAAGAAATCTGAAAAAGTAGGTACATTTTGTAAATTTTGATTTAAATAGGTTAAAAAATTCTATTTTGGTAATTTTCCTATCTTCTGAACTAATGGTATAGGAAATTAAAATGATCTTACGAATGTTCAGCGACAAAAGTACTTTTTAGAATTCTAAAAAATTAACTTTTTAGAATCTTTGGTCGCTTAAGGGTATGAAAGTGTAGTTTGGTACTTTTTTGATTTTTGATATAATGGTCATAAAAACTTGATACTTAAAATAAGGGATCCTTCACCGGAACGTAACATTCTAAACAAATTCTTTTAGAAATTTCTGATTACAAGAGGGTGAAATGGGGTAAAAAATTGTACTTTTTTGATTTCCTAAAAAAATGTACTTTGGTACTTTTTTATATATCCAGAAATAAAAATTTTAAAAGTATGATACTCTCCGGCAAAATAAACAAAAAAAATAAAATTTTATGAAATTTCGATTCTAAAGAGATTGGGGGGTGGGGAAAAGGAAGTAGGGGAAGTAGTGCACTTTGGTACTTTTTCTATCTATTTCAGTAATGGTCATATAAACTGGATATTTGAAATGTCGGAACATCCAGCAAAATAAAACTAATATTCTGAAAAAAGTACATTTTTGAAAGTACTAGTAGGTACTTTTTTAATTTTTCTAACCCCTGAAGTAGAGATGGTCACATGAGCAGATTAGAGCGTGATTCACGTGATTCACGCGTGATCACGCGTGAGTGTGACCGAATTCAATTTTACTCACGTGATTGTGAGTGAACCTGAGTGGAGAAAAAAATTGCATGAGTAAGTGTGCGTGAGTAAGATTTTTGCGTGAGTGAGTGTGCGTGAGTCGATTTTTTTGCGTGAGTTTGCGTGATTTATTTACTTTTCAAATTTCCTTTCGTACCAAAAAAAGCATCAAAAAAACTGTAAAATTTGGCTTAACTTAAGATTTCGTCCCGAAAAAGTAAAGAAAAGTGTAAAATTATGCTGCACTTTAAATTTTGCTGAAAATTTTGAAAGATTTTTGAAATTTTAGTTTTTGATTTTTTTTTTTTTTTTGTATAAATAAGAGTTTCGTGAGTGTGAGTCAACGTGAGTGTGAGTGAAGCTTGCGTGAGTGCACGTGAGTGTGAGTTGTATTAAATTTACTCACGTGATTCTAAGTGAGTGTGAGTAGAAAAAATATGCTCGTGAGTGAGTGTGCGTGATTCAAAAATTCCTGTCGTGAGCGTGAGTCAAAAATCACTCACGCGCCCATCTCTACACCCAAAAAAAACGTGGGTATTCAATACTAAAAATTTTACTAATGAACTAATTTTTTAGTTCAAAATGATCTAGTGCAGGCGTTGGTAATCAATACTAAAATTTTTTACTAATATTATTCAAAACCAGTAAAAATTACTAATTTTAGTACTTTGAAGATACTAAAAAACTACCGTACTACTGGTAATTAGTAACTTATTAGTAGATTTTGGTACCAAATCACTTACTAATATTTTTACTGCAGAATTATTTTGAGTGTACCCTGAAGTAATGGTCATAGAAACTTGAATTTGATCGTTCCAGCCAAAAAAATATAATGAAACAAATACGCTTTGGGTATTTTATTTAAATAGGGTAAAATGGGTTCAAAAAATCTATTTTGGTTTAAGTGGCTTAAAACATTCTATTTTGGTACTTTTTCTATCTTCTGAAGTAGTCGTCTAGAATCTTGAATTGTGATATGATAAGACCAAACAGCGAAAATAGTACATTTTAGTACTTGTACTAAAAGTACTTGTTAAAATGTTTTTATTCTAAGTGGGTAAAAAAGTGTACTTTGGAACTTTTTTGATCTCTTAAAAAAATGTTCATAAAAATGAAATGTAGGATAAAAACATTCTGAAAAAAAATACTTTTGAGAATTTCTGATTCCAAGGTGGTAAATTGGGGTAAAAATTGCACCTAGGTACTTTTTTGATTTCCTTAAAAATTGGGTTTATAAACTTGAAATTTTGAATCGGATCATAAAATTTACTTTGGTACTTTATTTTATATATCCCGAAAAAAATTCGGAATGAAAATGAATAAAAAAATTGTGTATTGGTACTTTTTTTTATATATTCGGACTAAAGTACTTTTTAAAAGAATTCAATGCTAAGAGGGAAAGTAATTAAGTATACTTTGGTACTTTTTTCAATTCCATAAAATAATTATCATTAAAACTTGATTTTTTAAATGTAGAATCCTTCATCGGAACAAAACATTCCGAAAAAAACTTTTGGAAATTTCTGATTCTAAGAGGGTAAAATGGGATAAAAAATATAACTTGGTACTTTTTCGATTTCCTAGAACAAAGGGCATAGAAAGTTGAAATGTGGGATCCTCCAGCCCAAAAAAAATAAATATTCTGAAAAAGTACATTTTTGTAAATTTCCATTTTAATGAAGTGAAACGGATAAAAAAATTGTAAATTGACACTTTTTCTATCTTCTGAAATAATGCTCCAGAAACTTGAAATAAAAAATCATACAGAAAAAAACTGAAAAATTTACTTTTTAGAAAATGTTTATGCTAAGAGAGTAAAAAAGTGTACTTCGGTACATTTTCGATATCTTGAAATAATGATCAACTTTATTTTTAAAATTAAGGGTCCTTTACCGGAACAACACAGTAAAAACAAGTCAAAAAAGTTAAATTCGGCCTTGCCGAATGTAGTGATACACTCCACAATTTCTAAAAGATTTTTGCAAAAACTTTATTTAAAAGGAAATTACTTTTGAAAAAAAAAAAATTTTTTTGAAAAAAAATTTCACGAAAAAAAAATTTGGTAAAAAAAAAAATCTGCGATTTTTTTTGTCAAAAAATATGTTTGTACTTGTTTAAATACCATTAGGTGTTCAAATATGTTCACATAAGTCAACCAGCAGCCGAATTAAAGCATTTTGTATTTTTAGGTTATGTTGAATGCACTAAAATTTTTGAGGTGTCCTCACATTTTCGTTCATAACTTTTGAACCGTTGAACCGATATCGCTCAAATGCAATACCAAACTTTCGGGAGAAATTCCAATAAATATTTTAAGTTTCAGTGATCTACGTGTAATATTTTGGCCGTGATCACCATTTCCACAGACAGACGGACATCGCTAGAAGGTCTTAAAATCGATCGGGGATCATGAATATATATACTTTATGGGGTCCCAGACCGATATTTAGATAAGTTACAAACGGAATGACAAACTTATATATTCCCTCTATCACTAGAGTGGAGGGTATAAAAACTTTTGGGAATTTCTGATTCCAAGAGGATGAAATGGGGCAAAAAATTGAACTTTGGTACTTTTTTGATTTCCTTAAATAATGGTCATAGAAACTTAATGGTCTCATAAACTTTCAATCTAGGATCATCCAGAAAAAAATGATTCTAAAGAAAGCACAATTTAGAAATTTCAATTCTAACGGGACAAGGCACTTAAATGGGACATTTGGTACTTTTTTTATAAATAATGAACTAAAACCCCAGAATCTCAAAATGTTACGTGAAGAATGCTGGAGCAGAAAAAAGATCCAAGAGAAGGAAAAATAGTCTAATAAATTACTTTTTAGAAAGTTTCGATTCTACGAGGGTAAAAAAGTACTTTGGTACTTTTTCAATCTCGCATAATATCTTATATAAATTTGATTAATCAAATAAATAATTCCCTAGCTCAAAAAAAAAAAAAACATTCTTAAAATAAACTTTTAGGAAGTATTGATTCTTTGAGTGTAAAAAAGGTAAAAAAAAATGCACTTTAGTACTTTTTCGATCTCATTAAGCAGTGTTCCTTAAAACTTAAAATTTTTAATCTGGGATCCTTAAGTAAAAAACATTCAGAAAATAAAACGAAAAAAATCATAGAGCAAAAAAATATTCTTACAAAAGTACTTTTTAGAACATTTCAATGCTAGAGGGTAATAAAGTGTACTTTAGTACTTTTTCGATCTCTTGAAATAATTATCATAAAAACTTGATTTTTTTTAAATAAGAACCCTTTATCCGAACAAAACATTCGGAAATAAAAACTTTTGAAAAATTCTGATTCTTAGAGGATAAAATAGGGTAAACAAGTTAACTTTGGTACTTTTTCGAACTTTGGTACTTTTTGCATAGAAGTAAAAAAAAACAAGTAAGAAAATTATAGTCGGTCAAGACCGACCATATAATACCCTACACCAAGGTTTCCCGGAAAATGGGTCCCATGGATCGATTAGATCTATATGTTGTAAAACCTTTAATAAGTGAAGAAAACACTCACAAATCAAATTTGAGTGAAATAGGCTTCTATTTGTTGACAATAAACCGCTTTAACTGAATATCGGGCGAAATTTTCACAAGGGGCCTGAGTCCAAAACTGGTCCGATGATTATCAGGTTTGATAAGGTTATTTAAGTACGCGTTTAACATACACAAACAAAATTTTAATTAAATATTTTCTATTTTCATGAAATTTGAGACATTTATGTGAAAATCGGGAAGGTGGTTTGTATGGGGGCTACAAGAAGAACTGGTCCGATTTCTTTGAAATTCGGAATGATGATATGTGAAGACAAAACATGTTTACCATCCAAATTTCAAAGCGATACCTTCTACAATACGGTTATTAGAGTCATTTGAGCCAAAACTAAAGAGGACCTTTGTATGGGGGCTAGGTCTAAATATGGACCGATTTTTTCCAATTTCAATAGGCTTCGTTCTTGGGCCAAGAGAGACTTAAGTTTCAAATTTCAAGTCAATTAATTAAAAATTGCGACCTGTATCGTGTTTACACCGTTTACATGGACAGACAGACAGACAGACAGACAGACAGACAGACAGACAGACAGACAGACAGACAGACAGACAGACAGACAGACAGACAGACAGACAGACAGACAGACAGACAGACAGACAGACAGACGGACGGACGGACGGACGGACAGACGGACGGACGGACGGACGGACGGACGGACATCGCTAAATCGACTCAAAAAGTGATTCTGAGTCGATCGGTATACTTAAAGGTGGGTCTAGGACCAATATTTCGGGTAGTTACAAACATCAGCACAAACTCATTATACCCTGTACCACAGTGTGGTGTAGGGTATAAACATAACCATAGAAACTTGAAAATTGAAATGTGGAATCCTCCAGCCCAAAAAAACAAATATTCTCAAAAATGTTCATTTAGAAAATTTCGATTCAAATGGGTGGGATAAAATGGATAAAAACTTTTACATTGGTACTTTTTATATCTTCTAAAAGAAATAATGGTCTTGGTACTTGAAATGAATGATAATGCAGTGAAAAAAATTTTAACTAAAGTACTTTTTAAAAACATTCGATGCTAAAAGTCTAAAAAGAGTACTTTGGTACTTTTTATACCCTCCACTCTAGTGATAGAGGGTATATATAAGTTTGTCATTCCGTTTGTAACACCTCGAAATATTGGTCTAGGACCCCATAAAGTATATATATTCATGATCCTCGATCGATTTTAAGACGATCTAGCGATGTCCGTCCGTCCGTCCGTCCGTCTGTCTGTCTGTCTGTCTGTCTGTTGAAAACACGCTAACTTTAAAAAAGACTTTACGGAGGCTCCTGAGGTTTGGCATATATGTTGGATATTTACCTGGTCAGGTTGGTATTGCAATCCAGCGAAATCGGTCCAGTGGTTCAAAAGTTATAAGCAAATGAGTGAATTTCGGCAAGGGTTTTTCTGGAATTTACGAGATAAAACCCACGGTAACTTTCGAACGGCAATTCTGAGTGTGCTGAAATGTGGCATATATATTTACCGTTCCTCTGGTCCGGTTCGTTTTAAATTTCAGCCAAATCGGTCCAGTGGTTCAAAAGTTATTAGCAAAACCGTTAATTTCAGATTAGTTTCACCTTAAATTCACGTGTTGAAAACCCGTTAAACATGTTTTAAAAACATTTGTAAGTCAGAAAAATATTTTAAAAGGTATTTTTGTCACACAAAAATATTTTTACATTAAAACAAAAAAAAATACACTCAAAAAAAAGTTTACACTCAAAAAAAATTTTACACTCAAAAAAAAATTAGTAAATTATTTTTTTTCAAAAATTAATAAAAAAAAGTTTTTTTACACTAAAACAAAAAAAAAATAAAAAATACACTCAAAAAAAATTTTACACTCAAAAATTAATAAAAAAAAAGTTTTTTTTACAGAAAATAAAATATTTCTAACCAAAAATGTTATTTTTTTCACGTTAGAAAATTCACTATCACTTAAAAGGGCATTGTGGAGGGTATTCATAGATTCGGCCAAGTCGAATTTAACTTTTCTACTTGTTATATCTTCTGAAAGAAATAATGGTCTTGGTACTTGAAATGAACGATAATACAGTGAAAAAATTTTAACTAAAGTACTTTTTAAAAACATTCGATGCTAAAAGTCTAAAAAGATTACTTTGGTACTTTTTATACCCTCCACTTAGTGATAGAGGGTATATATAAGTTTGTCATTCCGTTTGTAACTCATCGAAATATCGGTCTGGGACCCCATAAAGTATATATATTCATGATGCCCGATCGATTTTAAGATATTCTAGCGATGTCCGTCTGTCCGTCTGTCTGTCTGTGGAAAATGCTGTCGCGGACAAAATATTGCACAGAGATGACGGAAACTTAACATATTTATTGGAAGTTCTCCCGAGATGTTTGGTATTGCATTTGAGCGATATCGGTTCAGCGGTTCAAAAGTTATGAACGAAAATGTAAGCACACCTCAAAAATTTCAGTACATTCAACATAACCTAAAAATTCAAAATGCTTTAATTCGGATTCTGGTTGGTATATGTGAACATAATTGGACACCAAATGATATTTAAACAAGTACGAACATATTTTTTGACAAAAACATAAAAAAATCGCGGATTTTTTTTTTTACCAACGCGGAATTTTTTTTTCAAAAAAATTTTTTTTTTTTCAAAAGTAATTTCCTTTTAAATAAAGTTTTTTGCAATAATCTTTTTTGAAATTGTGGAGGGTATCACTGCATTCGGCAAGGCCGAATTTAACTTTTTTACTTGTTTATACTAAAGCAATGGTCCGTTGTTTCACAACCTCAGAGTCTACGCGTGTTGACGTAAAAAGTCAGCGGCCACTTAAAATGTTCTTAAAATCTTAAAATTTTTAATTCATCAACCTCCAGTAAATAAAACATTCTGAAAAAAGTTGTTTTTGAAAATTAAGATTGCGTGACAATCAAAAAGCGCTGATGATGGAAGGGCATTTTTGTTCAATACAATTAACTATTTCCTAAATAATTCCCCGGCCCTGAAATATGCATTTGTAATTTTTTTTTTTTTTTAATTTTCAAACATTTTCTAAAACAAACAACCATAATTTTCAAATGTAATTTCCTCAACATATTGCGAAATAAATTTGTCGTTTGTATTTATCCCGCCAAATGAATTAATCGTCTATGTTTTTTTTTTTTTAATTAAAGTTCAAAATACTTTTCTATGACAATTATTTTATTTGAATTTTGCAAAAAAAAAAAAAATGAAAACATTATTTAAATATGGAAACAAAAACCATTAATTGGCCGTTAACATTTAATACTGTGTAGATAGAATATTTTCACTTGCATTATCTGAGGTTTATGGCGCTTAAAGTAAAATTGATAGAGCCCGACTGATAGACAGTGTGACAGAATGTGAATGAATTATGTATCGAGAATATTTTTTTTTTGTTATTGACATTCGCGGTCTAAATACAAAAAATTAAAAACGTGAAGATGCTCTATGTACTACATTGACCAGTTGCTATAACTTTTTTTAAATATTTTTTTTTTAATTTTTTATTGATAAGAATTTCTTATAAATTTAAAACAATAAATAACAGTCATTGTAAAGAAAGAAGAAAACATTAAATTTAAAAGTGCATAATGTCAATGTTATATAAAAGGATTTAAATAAGGTAGATAACATATTTTCGACTTGAAAAAGAGAAGTTTTGAATAAAAAAGAATATTTAGTAAAAAAGAAAATATTGTGAAAAAAATTTTTTTAACAAACAAATTTTTAGTATAAAACTGCATTCCATGTTGTGTTCTGTTCAATTCCATTTCGTTTCCCGTTCTGTTCCATTTTATTCCCTGTTCTATTTCATTTCGTTCCTATTCCGTTTTTTTTCTCAGGAGATATAAAAAAATACCGCTTTACCATAAAAACAAGTAAAAAAGTTAAATTCGGCCTTGCCGAATGTAGTGATACCCTCCGTAATTTCAAAAAGATTATTGAAAAAAACTTTATGTAAAAAGAAATTACTTTTGAAAAAAAAAAAATTTAAAAAAAAATCCGCAAAAAAAAAAAAATTGATAAAAAAAAATCCGCGATTTTTTTCTTTTTTTGTCAAAAAATATGTTCGTACTTGTTTAAATACCATTTGGTGTTCAATTACGTTCACTAGAGCGACTCAACTTGTATGGAAGAGAAAAAAGTGATTTAGTTACCCCTCTGAAAATAAAGCTTGATATGTTTTATAATGATTCCCAAAATATTTTGGTTCTAGCGTTGACCATCCGTGAGCTGGACCATTTTTAAAAAAGGTCCTTTTTTCAGTTTTTCGAATTTTTTTGTACTTTGCTTCAAGATGACATAAATAAAATTTGGTATCATCGAAAAGATTTTTTGAAGCAGCATCCAATGGTATATAAAACTTGACCACTTGCGACCTACTAATTGAGATATTTAACTAAATACATATTTTCGTTTCGCGTTTTCATACAAATTCTACGTATTTGGAAATAATATTCTGCTTTTCAAATTGAATCTGTTTTAAAATAATGTTAATTTATTTTTTTTTTTGTAATTATTCACATAAATCGCGAAAATCGCGATATTTGTCTTTTTTCATATATAGGCAATATGGGTATCAAAATTTTTCATTTTTCATTTATAATAACCTGGTGATAAGTAAAAGATCTGTTTTCAAATCACATATATTTTTTCCAAAATTTTAAAAATATCGTTTTTTTGAGATATAGCTCTCCAAAAATTAAGGTTAAAACCAATGACCTTTGACCTTTTTCAAAAAAAATCTTGGGGAATGCCATTTTAATGGCTGTCTTATTATCTATCATTTGCGACCTGACTGAGACGTGTATTGTAATTACTTTTCGAGTTATCTTTATTTATCTCAGAACACTTTTGTTAAATATATACGATTTTGCCAATTTTCAAGACCCTATATCTCGAATACTGGAATGACCAGAAGCCTGAAAAATTGGCAAAATCTCTTTTTTGTTAAAGTAAACATCAGTACTTAATTTCATTCAATTTTGAGGGGGTGTGGTCAACTCCTCGGTTGAATTGAGGTGTTTTAGCTCTGCATTAAAATTGGAATTTCCAAAAAGGTACTTTTTAATATTTTTTTTCGGCTGGAAGATACATTTCAAATTTTAAGTTTCTTTAAAAGTACCAAAGTACAATTTTGTACCCTTTTAGTACTATGAAGGAATTTTTTAAAATGTTTTGGTGAATCCTACATTCCAAGATACAATTCTTATGCCCTTTTTTCGGCAGATCGAAAAAGTACCAAAAAACACTTTTTTACCCACTTAGAATCAATAATTTCCAAAAAGTGCTTTGGACAGAATTTTAAATTTTTGCTGGATGATCCTATTACAAGTTTCTGAAACCATTCTTTGAAGATAGAAAAAGTACCAAAGTACCATTTTCACCCTGTTCTGAAATCTGAATATCCAAAAAGGTACTTTGTCAATTTTTTTTTTGGCTACAAGATACTACATTTCAGAAGATAGAAAAATTACGAAAGTACAATTTTTTGCTGAAATAGCAGATCAAAAAAGTACCAAAAAACACTTTTGCCGCTTTTAGAATCGATAATTTCCAGAAAAGTGCTTTGGACAGAATTTTTATTTTTTGCGGGATGATCCTATTACAAGTTTCTGAAACCATTACTTCAAAAGGCATAAAAAGTACCAAAGTACAATTTTTACCCTTTTTACTGTATTAAAAAAGGAATTTCCAAAAGATACTTTTAAATTTTTTTCGGCTGCAAGATACTACGTTTCAGAACATAGAAAAATTACCAAAGTACAATTTTTTGTTGAAATAGCAGATCGAAAAAGTACTTTTAGAATCGATAATTTTCAAAAAGTGCTTTTGACAGAATTTTTATTTTTTATACCCTCCAACCACAGTATGGGGGTATACTCACTTTGTCATTCCGTGTGTAACACATCGAAATATCGGTCGGGGACCCCACAAAGTATATATAATATTGATCCATGATAGAATCTAAGACATTCTAGCGATGTCCGTCCGTCCGTCCGTCCGTCCGTCTGTAGAAATAACGATGCAGTCCAAACCAAAAGAGCTAGACCCTTGAAATTGGGCAAGAATATCTCTTATTTTACTGGTAAGGTTAAGTTCGAAGATGGGCAAAATCGGACCAGGGGGAAAAAAGTTCCCCCTTGAAGAACTAAAACGACCCCTGAAAAATACGATATTTTTACGAGTTTTTTTTAACTTTTGCTCAACAAATGTAACATTTGTATGTCATATTATGTTTATAGACCTGCGCTTGGGCCAAGGGGGTTAGAAAATTCGATTTTTTTAAGCCGCCCCCCTTTAGGGGCGTGGTTATAGAAGTTAAATAAAAATAACGATACATATTTATTATTTAAGAGTAAATATCATAAACAAATAATTTGTAAGCATATATAGCGGGGAAACAGGTGTCCCCCACCAACTATGCCGACCCCCCCCCACCAAAAAAAAGGCGCCAGTTTTTTTTTTTTTTTTTTAATTTTAAACGTGTTGGAGGGTATAAAAGACTCGGCACAGCCGAATTTAACACTCTTACTTGTTTTTTCTGAAACCATTATTTTAGAAAAAAGTACCAAAGTACAATTTTAACCCCTTTTTTCTGCATTAAAATCGGAATTTCCAAAAAAGGTATTTTTTTATGATTTTTTTCGGCTGGAAGATACTACATTTCAAATTTTAAGTTTCTAAAACCATTACTTCAGAAGATAGAAAAAGTACCAAAAGTACAATTTTTTACCCTTTTAGTATTATAAAAGCATTTTTTTACACTGTTTTGTTTCGATAAAGGAATCAAATTTATATGTCCTTTATTTCAGCAGAATCGATAATTTCCAAAAAGTGCTTTTGACAAAATTTTTATTTTTTGCTGGATGATCCTATTACAAGTTTCTGAAACCATTTTTTTAGAAGATAGAAAATGTACCAAAGTACCATTTTCACCCTTTTTAGTGCATTAAAATCTAAATTTCCAAAAGATATTTTTTAAATTTTTTTTCGGCTGCAAGATACCACATTTCAAATTTTAAGTTTCAAATAGAAAAAGTACCAAAGTACAATTTTTTACCATTTTAGTATTATAAAATTACTTTTCCATAATATTTTCTTTCGATGGAGGATGCTTCATTCTAGGAATCAAATTTTTATGTCCTTTATTAAGGCAGATCGAAAAAGTACCAAAGTACACTTTTTTACCCTTTTAGAATCGATAATTTCCAAAAAGTGCTTTTGACAGAATTTTTATTTCTTGCTGGATGATCCTATTACACGTTTCTGAAACCATTATTTCAGAAAATCCAAAAAAGTACCAAAGTACCATTTTCACCCTTTTTAGTGCATTAAAATCTGAATTTCCGAAAGGTACTTTTTAAATTTTTTTTTATGGCTGCAAGATACTACATTTCAAATTTTAAGTTTCTATAAAATACATAAAATAGAAAAGTTACCCTTTTAGTATTATAAAAGTACTTTTCCATAATGTTTTCTTTCGATGGAGGATGCTTCATTCTAGGAATCAAATTTGTATGTCCTTTATTAAGGCAGATCGAAAAAGTACCAAAGTACACTTTTTACCCTTTTAGAATCGATAATTTCCAAAAAGTGCTTTTGACAGAATTTTTATTTTTTGCTGGATGATCCTATTACAAGTTTCTGAAACCATTATTTCAGAAAATCAAAAAAGTACCAAAGTACCATTAGCACCCTTTTTAGTGCATTAAAATCTGAATTTCCGGAAGGTGATCTTTAAATTGTTTTTATGGCTGCAAGATACTACTTTAAAATTTTAAGTTTCTATAAGATACATAAAATAGAAAAGTTACCCTTTTAGTATTATAAAAGTACTTTTCAATAATGTTTTGTTCCGATGAAGGATCCTACATTCCAGGAATCAAATTTGTATGTCCTTTATTTCAGTAGATCGAAAAAAGTACCAAAGTACACTTTTTACCATTTTAGAATCGATAATTTCTAAAAAGTGCTTTTGACAGAAATTTTATTTTATGCTGGATGATCCTATTACAAGTTTCTGAAACCATTATTTCAGAAAATAAAAAAAAGTACCAAAGTACCATTTTTACCCTTTTTAGTGGATTAAAATCTGAATTTCTGAAAGGTACTTTTTAAATTTTTTTTTATGGCTGCAAGATACTACGTTTCAAATGTTAAGTTTCTATAATCATTACTACATCAAATAGAAAAAGTACCAAAGTACAATTTTTTACCATTTTAGTATTATAAAAGTACTTTTCCATAATGTTTTCTTTCGATGAAGGATCCTACATTCCAGGAATCAAATTTGTATGTCCTTTATTTCAGCAGATCGAAAAATTACCAAAGTACACTTTTTTACCCTTTTAGAATCGATTATCAAAAATTTTTTCGGCTGGAGATACAACATTTTAAATTTTAAGTTTCTTTAGCCAATATTTGAGAAGAAAGAAAAAGTGCCAAAATACAACTTTTTCTTGCTTTTTCCCCTCTTAGTACCAGAATTCAATTTTTTAATGTTTTGTTTCGATGGAGGATCATGCAAACCTAGAATCAAAATTGTATGACCATTATTTTAGCAGATCGAAAAAGTACCAAAGTTCAATTTTTTACCCTCTAAGAATCAAAATGACTAAAAAAGTACTTTTGTTAATTTTTTTCCTGGATGACTCTAAATTTCGAAAAGACTCTATTTTTAGATCGTTTTTTCTGCAGGAGGATTCTACAAGGCAGATTTCAAGAAAGTTTTTAGGACCCTTATTTCATCAAATATAAAAAGTACCAAAATACGCTTTTTACCTTTTTTTTTGTGAAAAAAAGTTCCTAGAAAAAATTCTTGGGTGAAAAATTGGTAAAAGAAATTAATTTTAGGGGAAAAAAATATTTTTTAAAACAAAAATTTCCTCGAACAAAAAAATTTGGGGCGGAAACTAATTCGCGAAAAAAATTTTGGAGTAAAAATATATATTTGTACTTGTTTAAATACTAAATATTTAATAATAAAGATGAAATTTGTTTATGAAAACAAATAATTTGGGCTGTGTGTAATGGAAGAAGTTTTGTACAAATTTATGCTTTAATATAAAATTTTTTTTTATTAATTTACGGTTTTATGCATTCTATAGAATTTGATGCATTTTGGACAGTTTTGCATAATTTTATGCATTTTAAAATAATTTTTTGTGTTGGTAATTTTCTGATTCCAAAATTTTTTTTACATAAATTTCTCTAGTAGTGAAATTTTTATAAAATGTTCTGTAGAAAATTCTGAGTTTCTTTAAGAAATTAAAAATCTTCCCCTGATGCTGTGTCAAGTTTCTAAGAATTTATGAATACCGCCAATACTTTATCTCGATTAGTATTTGCCTATGCGTTTATTATCTTCATGGTCATACCTCGATTCTTCAAACACAATTTGGGCTGTGTGCAATGGAAAAAAATAGTTATACAAAAGGTTTTTAAACATTTATGTTAAAATAAATGTTCTCTTCAAAATTTTGTTTTATCTTATTTATCCACTTCAAAATTTTTTTAGGTGGGTTTAGTTAAAGAACTGCCCTGACCTAGAGACAAATGTTTTAATCAACCTGAAACCGATATCTGAGACGATTAAACCCGGGAAATCTACTGATATACCCAAGTAAACAATCGTGTAAATTAGAAATTGTGAAAGTCAAAAATGGCGTTTAAATCGAAGAATAGTAAGATTTCTTCATTATTTTATAGTTTTATCCGGCTACGTTTGTTTTAAACTCGAGAGCATCTAAACGGATTGACACCAATCTTAGACAATATGTTCGAGCAGAGAAAAAACCTGTTTAAAACATGATTGCAGCACTCCAAATAAACCATACTGGAGAGGAATCATACATAGTATGATTGAACATTTAATCATATATATGATTGTAAAAATCATAATATGATCTTCAACAATTATAAAACGACAAATTATTATCATACTATGATCAACGTAGATCACAATTTGATCGCTATAATCATATTATGATAAAGTTATCAATTCCCTACATTATGTTTGTCGCAATCATATTTCTTCTCTGCGTGTTAGTTTAGTACGCGGAAAGGATTTTCTAAAATTTAGTACCGATAGCGATATTTAATTTTTGTTGTACTTTTCTTTCAGCCTGTGCTAGTTTACATATATTTCTTATTCGAGTGTGTTACAAGTCATGCGAAAGTCTTAAAAAACTCTAATGGTTCAGTAGGGTATTAAAAAATCTTTAAAAGTTTGTTTTATTTTGTCTTCTTTTTCTTTTAAAAGATAAATTTCTAATCATAAAATAAATATATCCGTCCAAATATTAGTTGTCTACTAACTAACAA
Organism: Pegoplata infirma; assembly: GCA_963921195.1. Taxonomy (NCBI): domain Eukaryota; kingdom Metazoa; phylum Arthropoda; class Insecta; order Diptera; family Anthomyiidae; genus Pegoplata; species Pegoplata infirma. The sequence goes on along the minus strand of OY992538.1, from coordinate 191,165,440 downwards.
AAAAAAATTTTAAAAATTATATGATTTCAAAATGTTTAAGACTAGGTAAATAATTTCCAAAAAAAAAAATCACACAAAAAGAAACAAAGAAACTGAATCACAGTGGGCGAAAAACGTCTCAAAATCTGAAATTTTTTCTTTACAAAAAATGTTTCAGAAGCTAAGAATTTTTCTATACGAAAAATGTCTCAGAAGCTGAGTATTTTTCTATACGAAAAATGTTACAGAATCTGAAAATTTTTCTAAACGAAAAATGTCTCAGAATCTGAGAATTTTTCTATCCGAAAAGTGTCTTTAAATCTAAAAATTTTTCTACACGAAACATGTCTCAGAATCTAAGAATTTTTCTATATTTCTGAGAATCTGAAAGTTTTTCTATATGACAAATGTTTCAGAATCTGATAATTTTTCTATACGAAAAATGTCTCAAAATCTGAGAATTTTTCTATAAGAAAAATGTCTCAAAATATGAGGATTTTTTTATACGAAAAACGTATCAGGGTCTGAGAATTTTTCTATACGAAAAATGTCTCAGAATCTGAGAAGTTTTCTATACACAAAAAGTCCTAGAATTTTTCTAACGAAAAACGTATCAGAATCAGAGAATTCTTCTATACGAAAAATTTCTCAGAATCTGCGAAATTTTCTATACGAAAAATGTCTTAAAATATGAGAATTTTTTTATACGAAAATTTTATCAGAGTCTGAGAATTTGTTTATACGAAAAATGTCTCTGAATCTAAGAATTTTTCTATACGAAAAATGTCTCAGAATCAGATAATTTTTCAGTACGAAAAATGTCTCAGAACCTGAAAATTTTTTTATACGAAAAATGTCTCAAAATTAGAGAATTTTTTATACGAAAAAGGTCTTGGAATCTAGGACTATTTCTATACTAAAAATATCTAAGAATCAAGGACTGTTTTACGAAAAATGTCTCAGAATCTGAGACTTTTCGATGTATATGAAAAATGTCCCAAATTGAAAGACATTTTTCAGACTCGCAATCGGAGAATTTTTCTATACGAAAAATTTGTCAGAATTTGAGAATATTTCTATACGAAAAATGTCTCAGAATCTGGGAATTTTTCTATACGAAAAATGTTTCTGAATCTGCGAACTTTTCTTTACTAAAAATGTTTTTGAATCTAAAAAAAAATTGTATACAAAAATGTCTCAGAATCTGAGAAATTTTCCATACGAAAACTGTCACTGAAAATGTCTCATAATCTGCGAGTTTTTCTATACACAAAATTCTCAGATTCTAAGGTATTTTTCCTATAGAAAAATGTTCAGATGCTGAGACATTATTCGTATAGAAAAATTCCGAGACATTTTTCGTATAGAAAATTTCTCAGATTCTGAGACATTTTCGTATAGAAAATTTCTCAGATTCTGAGACATTTTTCGTATAGAAAAATTCTCAGATTCTGAGACATTTTTCTTATAGAAAAATTCTAAGAGTGTGTGAAATTTTTCGTACAGAAGAATTCTCAGAGCCTGAGATATTTTTTGTAGAGAAAATTTCTCAGATTCGGAGATATTTTTCGTATATAGAAGTGAAAACTGTGTAAAAAAAAAATATGGACTTAGCGTCTTTTTAACAATAAAATAACGATTTGTCTTAAAAAAATTATGAAAGTCGCCAAAAAAATCACAAATATTTTAAAAGAAATTTTGATATTTAATCAACTCAACCACACCCCTCTTAAAGCCAGTTCTTTTTCGTATTAAAAATTCTCAGATTCAGAGACATTTTTCGTATAGAAAAATTATCAGGTTCTGAGACATTTTTCGTATAGAAAAATTCTCAGATCTCAGAGATATTTTTCCTATAGAAAAATTCTCAGATTCTGAGATATTTTTCGTAAAGAAAATTTTTCAGATTCTGAGACATTTTTCGAATAGAAAATTTCTCAGATTCTGAGACATTTTCGCATAGAAAAAATCTCAAATTTTGAGACATTTTTCGAGAGAAAAGTCTCAAATTTTGAGACATTTTTCATATAGAAAATTTCTCAGATTTTGAGACATTTTTCGTATAGAAAAATTCTCACAATATGGGATATTTTTCGTATGGAAAAATTTTTTGTATAGAAAAATTATCAGATTCTGAGACATTTTTCGTATAGAAAATTTTTCAGATTCTGAGACATTTTTCGTATAGAAAATTTTTCAGATTCTGAGACATTTTTTGTATAGAAAAATTTTCAGATTCTGAGACATTTTTCGTATAGAAAAATTCTCAAATTCTGAGATATTTTTCTTTACGAAAAATTCTCAGAGTCTGTGACATTTTTCGCATTGAAAAATTCTCACATTCATAGACATTTTTCATATAGAAAAATTATCAGATTCTGAGACATTTTTCGTATAGAAAATTTTTCAGATTCTGAGACATTTTTCGTATAGAAAAATTTTCAGATTCTGAGACATTTTTCGTATAGAAAAATTTTCAGATTCTGCGACATTTTTCGTAAAAAAAAATTTTTAGATTCTCAGAAATGTTTCGTATGAAAAAATTCTCAGAGTCTGTGAAATTTTTCGTATAGAAAAATTCTCAGATTCTGAGACATTTTTCATCAACTTAACACACCCCTCTTAAAGCAAGTTTAAGTTTTGTAAAAATGGTGACAAAATCGGGTAATGGCATTTCATTCCTCTTCATTTAGAACTTTATAAATCGTTAACATGAAAATCGTACACTCAAAATAATTATTCTGTTAAATACTCTGTAAAATGACTGTAATCTCAATTCGACAGATATTTTACAAAGTTATCTGCCGAAATACAGATTTTAAGAAAATACTTTGTATTTTCTTCTGACCGAAAAACAAAATTTTATCTGTAATTTTACTTTTTATTAGTAATCTCTAATTTACAGATAATAAATAAAGTTTTTTGTTAAAATACAGATTTTAGAAAAATACTTTGCTTTTTTTTCTCGTAACCGAAATACTAAACTTTATCTGTAATTTTACTATTGCTCTGTAATACGGGTTTTAAATAAAAATCTCTTCAAAAAACTTCGAAGTATTTCAACCCCTCTTTAAAATTCGTTTTAAATTATAAATTTTGGAGGAACTCATAATTTTCACAAAAATAAAAAAGGAAATTTACAATTTGGAAGCATTAAAGCGGGCAAATTAACACGACGGCATTTCCCAATCGTCAACACAACTTCTAGGAGAAATTTAAGGCGAAATAATTTCTACAAAGTTAAACATTCGCTTGAGAAACATTTAAGCGGGCGCATTTAAATGATAGCATTTGCCTTTATTTTGTGTCAAGTTCTTACTATCCATGCTTCTTGGTAAAATTCTGGTCGCTTTCATCAACATTTTACAGACAATTCTGTAAATTTACAGTTTTTTTATCAAAATCATTTTACAGAGTTTTCTTCGTAAAATAACAAAAAATCTTGCTGGTTGGAAATCTATGGTATTTTCTGCTGGCTCAGCAGAGTATCTCTGTATTTTAACAGAGTGATTATTTTGAGTGTAGCTGATCCTGTTTTCGAGTTATTGCTAAATAATTACACTGTTCGACAACAAAAACCTCTTAATGAAATATCCAATTGATTTTCATAGATTTTGCTTTCCTGATATCAAATCTGCCATTCAAATGTTTCTAGCACTTACGGTTTTTGGGATATTCGCTGTTAAAAATTCAAAAAAACTAATAATTTAGCACTTATGGGGTCCACTGTTACATATCCTTATGTTGCTTCAAAGAAATAGGACTCGATTTCATATAAAATTTTAGCCCTGTTTCCAAAACTGTTATTTAAATTTTTCTACCATTTCCGTTTTTGAGATATTTGCGTTCGAAATTTTATAAAATTTTATATAATTTTATCTAACATAAAAAACTTTATCAAACTATATAATTTGATATAATTATATAAAATTATATATAAAACAAATTCTGATGTAATTACCCAGGCAGAAACTGCCAACCGTTCCAAAGAAAAAGGCTCGGCAAAGCACTTAATTTTTTGTGTAGAAGGTAGTATGAATTCGAAAAAGTGCTTTCCAAGCGCTTTGTCAATGTTTTTCTATTTAAATCGGTTCAAAATATAATTTTTTTTTTAAATTTATTAATTTTCATAACAATTGGAATATTTTTTATTTCCCTGCAGGATTAGTGGCCGGTCCTTGATAGTTCTCATGATATGTCACTTATACACAATGACCCACATATTACAAACTTGACACCTTTTATATAAAAACACCTGTTTGTTTAGTGAGGAAGTGTCTTAAACTTCGGATATAAAATGTCACTGGGCCTATCCCTTTGGAGCACAACCCGTTTCGGTTCAATACACCACTTTTTTTCGGGACTTTTCCAAAATTTTTCCTAAAAGCATTTTTAATAAATTTTTTATTCCAAAACGCAAAGAAAACGCAAAACAAAATTTTCCAGGAAAATATTTTAAAGTTTGTCGAAATTTTTTTTATCCTAATAAATTAGTCAATCAATTTTTTATCCTAATTTAATAAATTTCTTTATTCAAATAAACACCAAAAAAAGTTGTGTCTTATGGACTAATACAATTTAGATACGTCCCATTTTTTTGTTCTAAAAGTGCTATAATAGTACCATATTTTTTGTGTTTAAAGCGCTTTCAAAGCGCTTTAAAATAGCAACGGCATACCGTTTACCGTGGTTATCATTTTGGACGCTGGGGGAGTACTAAACTGTGATGCTTTCCCAGCACTCAAGCGACCATAAAAAGTACTTTGCCAGCGCTCTCCCGTTTGTATTTTTCTGCCTGGGTATATATAATTTGACAAAATTATATATAATTTTATCTAATTTTATAAAATTTTATCAAATTAGATATAATTTTGTATAAAAAAAATTGGATATAATTTTATCAAATTATATATAATATTATCTAATTTATATATAATTAATCAAATTATATATAAACTTTTTTACGCGGGAAATTATTGTTTATTTTTTACTTTTTAACAGCGAATATCTCAAAAACGCGAAGTGCTAGAAAAATTTTGAATGGCAGATTTGTAATCAGGAGAGCAAAATTTAGAAGAATCGTTTTTCCGCAAATTTTTGAAAAAATGTTGACGTGTTGATAACTTTTAATATCCTTGAAAACAATTTTTATTGCCTTTTCTTAAGTGTTTTCACTTACTTAAAATTATTTTATGTATTTAAATATCCACCAATTGTTAATTTGTTAGCATAATCCTGTTTCTCGATTCTTTGAAATCCTTTAAATCCTTAAAATTGTTTGATATTCTATATTTATGTATCTTTTATAAATTTTTTCCTTTAATTTAAGTTATTGAATTTTTAAGTTATTGTTTTTTTATTGTTTTTTATCCTTTTTTTTTAAATTCTAATTATTTTTTATCTTTTATTTTTTAAAAAATATTTAAAAAAATTTTGTTTTAAAAATGTCAGTTAAGAACTTTATACCACGACAAGAAATGATCAACTGAGTAATTGATAAGATGCGATGATACGTTTGATGCTTTTTTCTGCTGTTTTAAATCAGAGCTACTGCTAGTTATTCTTATAATCTACATAAATACATAGGTCTGTCTGCAGTACCCTATCGTCTTAATATAATGCACCTTTTTTAACATATTTAAAAAAAAAATCAGCTTTAGTTAATTAAATGCATGAAAAAAAGTTCTAGTGACTTTCACCTCGAAATGTGAGTCACAGGACAAAAAAAAAATATTTGGAACTTAGAAGGGAAGTCTCCCTAGTGTTACTCTCCGATCCTCATGAAATTCAGATATGATGTTTAGAACAAAAAATAGATTTGTATGTTTATTTAATCAAAATAAACATACCCGCCAGGATAAAAAAGTTTTTATATAATTATATATAATTTGATAAAATTATATATAATTATTTATATGTATATACATTAGGGTGGCAGCTATTTTGCAAATGTTCGAATTTGAAGGAGTGCACCCCTAATTTTTATTACATTTTCTAAAAATGCTATGCTAAAAATTTCAGCCAAATCGGACAACGGTAACACGAGGCTCATCGAGGTCAAAGGTCAAAGGTAAAAAAAATAGCCATATTTTGATGAAAAACATTAAATAAATGGTGTTGTTTTTTGAAAATATTGTTAAAAAGTGGTACACGAGTTGTTTTTAGTATAAGAAGATAAATTAAAAATTTTTGGGTTTTCAAAAATTAACCCTTGTAAGTCTTTCGGGGTCAAAATGACCCAATTTTCACAAAATGACCCCTAAAACACGAAAATCAGCCCCAATTTTCGAAATTTATTGAAATAAACCAATGTACACCCATATTTATATTCTATTCTATCATAAATACTCAGATATGAAATACTGTCTTTCTAGGATGTCATTCACCCGTTTCACGGTAAGGCCAAAAATATGCATTTTATTTGGCGTGATTCTCAAAACTGATATTTTGGTTTTTTTCAAAATTTTCTTAAACAAAATTAGGAAAAATGCTGAAAAAACCACAGAATCTTATAAAATATAAGTTAACATATAAAAAAAAATTTTTTTGGGGGATATCCCTCGGATAGTTTGGCGGGGGCATCGATTTAAACTCAGCGGATTTCGAGGAAAATGCCTTTTTTGCCCACAATTTATTCAATATGGAAAAAATTTGGTAAATATTTTAAAATTTGACAAAGTCAGGGCCATAAATTATTAAAAACTATGTTAGACATTAACTCTAAACGTTTTAGGAAAATAGAATAATATTAACCCGGTTTTTATTCGGGTCAAAGGACAAATTTAGGTATATTTGGATTTTTTTTGGAAAAAGGCATCTAAATATGAAATGTTTATTGCGATTTTTTATTAAACTTGGTATAATTATTGTACGAGCTCAGAAAAATAATTATTTATTTTTTTTAAAATTAACCCATAAATGAACATGGGGTCAAAATGGCCCAGCACATTAAAATTTCTTTATATAGATTTTTATATTTTCTTTCGATTTTTATAAAACTTGTTATGATTATGTGCGAGGTCAAAAAACTAATTATTTGATTTTTTTTAATTAACCCATAAATGAACATGGGGTCAAAATGGCCCAGCACGTTAAAAATTCTTAATATATTTTTTTTATTTTTTTTTTCTATTTCTATAAAACTTGGAATTATCTTGATGCGACGTCTCAAAAATTAATGTCTAACATAGTTTTTAATAATTTATGGCCCTGACTTTGTCAAATTTTAAAATATTTACCAAATTTTTTCCATATTGAATAAATTGTGGGCAAAAAAGGCATTTTCCTCGAAATCCGCTGAGTTTAAATCGATGCCCCCGCCAAACTATCCGAGGGATATCCCCCAAAAAATTTTTTTTTTTATATGTTAACTTATATTTTATAAGATTCTGTGGTTTTTTCAGCATTTTTCCTAATTTTGTTTAAGAAAATTTTGAAAAAACCAAAATATCAGTTTTGAGAATCACGCCAAATAAAATGCATATTTTTGGCCTTACCGTGAAACGGGTGAATGACATCCTAGAAAGACAGTATTTCATATCTGAGTATTTATGATAGAATAGAATATAAATATGTGTTTACATTGGTTTATTTCAATAAATTTCGAAAATTGGGGCTGATTTTTGTGTTTTAGGGGTCATTTTGTGAAAATTGGGTCATTTTGACCCCGAAAGACTTACAAGGGTTAATTTTTGAAAACCCAAAAATTTTTAATTTATCTTCTTATACTAAAAACAACTCGTGTACCACTTTTTAACAATATATTCAAAAAACAACACCATTTATTTAATGTTTTTCATCAAAATATGGCTATTTTTTGACCTTTGACCTTTGACCTCGATGAGCCTCGTGTTAACGTTGTCCGATTTGGCTGAAATTTTTAGCATAGCATTTTTAGACCAAATGTAATAAAAATTAGGGGTGCACTCCTTCAAATTCGAACTTTTGCAAAATAGCTGCCACCCTAATATACATATTTGATAAAATTATATAAAATTATATATAATTATATCCGAATTTTTTTATATAAATTTTTATATATGGAGCATTCCATATCAAATCGGATACTTTGAAAAAATTTTTTTTTAGATTTTCCCAATTTATTTACAGTTTTTAGTACCCTTCGAAAACTCCTTCGTGTTAAATTTTCAGATTTTTTTGATGACCCGTTCAAAAGATATCGAATTTTTAAAAATTTGTAGTTTGTTCCTTTACTCAAACTTCTTTTCCTCATAACTTCTTCAATAATGGTCCAAATTTCCAAAAAAAAATTTTTTTTCAAAATTTTTGTTTTTTACGTACTTAAAAAAAAAAAAGCTCAAAAAATTCTTAAACGCGCTCTAGTATGCGATTTTTAAGTTTTAAAATTTTAATCTCATTTTTGAAAATGTTTGTACTCTTTGATTTTTTGGAATTTTTTTGTGTAAAACTTCTATCGATTCTACAAATTTTTTGCCCAGTATGATCATGGGATAATTATTATTACTATTTTTTTTAAATTTTTTGAAAAAAATGCTATTGTAATTTTCTACTGCTTCAATGGTGCGTCATAGGGGGGTCATTTATAAAACCGACTCCCATTAATTTTTACGTCTTAACATTTCTTTGGAACAAACTAAGACCCTATCTCCAATTTCTAAGGAGGCTCCCAAACAAAACGACATTTTTTTAAATTTGATCCATCCGCTCTAACTGCCCTAATAGTGCCCTTAGAGCAAAAAAATGTATGACCGACCCACAATATTTTTTTTTCAGTCCAAAAATTTTCTTTGAACACACCTACTCTCTATCTTTAACTGTTAGGGCGGTCCCGTACAATTTTTTTTTATTTTTGTAAATTTGTTTTATTTAATCAACTTCTACCGGTCCAATTATACGTCCGAGAGGGGTCATTAGTGTGACCGACACCAATTTATTTTTACCCTTAAACATTTGTTTAAAACACACCTACGCCCTATCTCCACTCCCATACAAATAACAGTCGGAGTAAATTTTATAAAAATGTAATTTTGAATGGAAGCCTACTTAGAGAGTGGAGATAGGGCGTAGGTGTGTTTTAAACAAATGTTGAAGCGTAAAACTAAATTGGAATCGGTCACACTAATGACCCCTCTCAGACGTATCATTGGACCGGTAGAAGTTGATTAAATAAAACAAATTTACAAAAATAAAATAAAAATTGTACGGACCATTGGACCGGCAGAAGCTGATTAAATAACAAATTTACAAAAAATAAAAAAAAAATTGTATGGGGACCGCCTTAACAATTAGAGATAGAGGGTAGGTGTGTTCAAAGAAAATGTTTGGACTAAAAAAATATTGTGTGTCGGTCATACATTTTGTTGCTCTAAGGGCACTATTAGGGCAGTTAGATCGGTTGGAGAAAATTTTAAAAAATGTCGTTTTGTGTGGGAGGCCCCTTAGAAATTGGAGATAGGGTATTAGTTTCTTCGAAAGAAGTGTTAAGACGTAAAAATTAATGGGGTCGATCTTATAAATGCCCCCTCTAAGACGCAACATTGGAGCAGTAGAAATGATTTTAAGATTGAAAAATTACAATAATTGTTATCCCACGATCCTCCTGGGCAAAAAATTTGTAGAATCGATAGAATCGATCAATGGAAATTCAGTTCATATTTTTCGAATTACAATTGGAATCTTCGAATTACAAATGGAATCTTCGAATTACAAATAGAATCTTCGAATTACAAGTATAATCTTCGAATTACAAATGGAATTTTCGAATTACAAATGGAATCTTCGAATTACAAATGGAATCTTCGAATTACAAGTATAATCTTCGAATTACAATTGATCTTTTTCGAATTACATCTGTAAATGGTGTAGATTGATTTTATTTTAAGCAAAAAATTTTGGACATTTTTGTAAAAAAAAATATATTTTAGAGTGTAAATTTTTTTCGACCGAACATTTTTTTTTGAATGTAAAAAATGTTTTTAGTTGCAAAAACATAAAATGTTTTTGTGGCTTACTAATGTGATTCAAAGTTAGTTTAGTGTGTTTTCCAACACGTGAGCACAAATATTATACAATTATTCGGTATTCGGCCTATTCGGCCAAAATTGTGGCCGAAGGCGAATAGTGGCCGAATAGTGCTTTTTGGCCGAAGCCGAATATTCGGTCGGACACTAATGACCAGGTTACTTTGCATAAATTGGTAGTTAAGCGAATTTGATGTGTGGAGAGCTTTCAGATATTTGGCACAAATGTTCCTCAGATCAAGTTCGATATTACCGAGTCACCCCTGACATACTGCTGACTCTCTCTTAATGAAACTGCTATCATCTACATACAATTTTTAAAAATGTCCCCAATGACATGTCTGCAGTTGTTCAACAGTGTCCACCAGTATCGGCGGCCACCTATAATTCGTTTAAAGAACCACTGACCAACTGCTGACATGTCATTGGGGACATTTTTACAAATTGTATGAAGATGTCAGCAATTTTATAAAGAGAGAGTCAGCAGTATGTCATAAGTGATTTATTTTTAATTTAAAAGAGTTTCTCCACGAATAATCATATTTCAATTAGTAGAAAATGGGGGAAAAAATAAAATTCGTTCAATTTTAAAAATGTATCAAATAAGTCGTGGGCGTTTCAACGTATTTTTCCGCCATTAAATAGTATCAAAAAAAGTACATTTGTATCACCAATTCCATCCCTGGCGTGTATTGTTTAAAACCAAATTTAAATTAACATGTAAATACGAATTCAAGATTTTATATTCAATAAAAATAATCCCTGAATAGGTAGGAAAACAGTCTACGAAACGTAGGAGGAAAATAGGAAATAAATCTTTTATTTACATATAGGAAACTTGAACTTGAAAACTTGTTTGAAAATTCTAAAAAACGTAGAAAAAAGTCGATAAAAATTAAAAAAACAATGAAAATTATTTTGATGTACGTCACAAAAATATTACCTTTATAAATCTAACTTGGCAATAAAAATTTAAAAAAATAATTCATTAATTTACATTCAGTTTTTAACAAATTTTTTTAAATGACTAAACTAATAATTAATTTTTTTTAAATACAGTAGCAGAAATCTGCAATTTTTGACCTTAAATTTTTTGTAAACAAAGAAATGATTTTATTATACCCTTTAACTACATTATGGGGGTAAACTCACTTTGTCGTTTCGTGTGTAACACATCAAAATATCGGTCAGTGATCGATTCTAAGACATTCTAGCTATGTCTGTCTGTTAAAATGGCGATCACGTTCAAAATTTTAAACAGATATGACTGAAACCTAACATATTTACTTGTAGTTGTACTAAGCAGTTTGATATTGCATTTAAGCGATATCGGTTCAGCGGTTAAAAAGTTATGAGAGAAAATGTAAGGACACCTCAAAAATTTTGGTACATTCAACATAACCTAAAAATACAGAATGCTTTAATTTAGCTGCTGGTTAACAAATATGAACAAAATTGGATAACCAATGGTATTTAAACATTTTTAAACATATTTTTTACAAAAAAAAAAAAAAATTCGCGAAATTTTTTTTTCACAAAATTTATTTTTCGCGCAGTTTGGTATTGCATTTAAGCGATATCAGTTCAGCGGTTAAAATGTTATGAAAGAAAATGTAAGGACACCTCAAAAACTTTGGTACATTCAACATAACCTAAAAATACAGAATGCTTTAATTTAGCTGCTGGTTAACAAATATGAACAAAATTGGATAACCAATGGTATTTAAACATTTTTAAACATATTTTTTACAAAAAAAAAAAAAAATCGCGAAATTTTTTTTTCACAAAATTTATTTTTCGCGGAATTTTTTTTCAAATAATCTTTTGGACATTCCGGAGGGTATCAATATATTCGGCAAGGTGGAATTTAACTTTTTTACTTGTTTTATTTTGAATTTTTTGTCACTTTTAAAATTATGCCATTCGAATTTTACGTTGTCAGAGTAGCATTAGATATTTTTACATACCATGTAATAGATTTTTCATAACTGGGAGAAGATTTTTTTACGGTAGTTGAACATAGAAACGGGGTATTCAAAAAGTGGTATTTTTTTTATTAATACCAGCCCTGCACAGTGTGCAGTAGGGTGAGTAGTTCAAAAAAGGTTTTGCCAGCCACCCCCTAGAATTAAAGATTAGTTGAAGACGATTCCAAAAAAAATGCCACGCCCCTATCCGTCGCCCTTTTAGTTTTTTATTCACTGTGCCGCCATTACACAACAAAATTGGTTTAAGCTTCAAACACACACAATAAAACTTGAACTGGTCACCCCTTTAGGATTAATGATAAGTTAAAGTTGATTCCAAAAACAAAAAAAGCTTTTGCCACGCCCCTGACTGTCGCCCTTTTAGTTTTTTATTCACTGCGTCGCCATTTTAAGTCCGATCTTAACATTATGCATATCGTGGTTTATGGTTTGACAACAGCTACATTTTTGACTTTTATCATTTTTGACTCCATAACTTTTTTGTTTATGAATGAAAGTGGGATAGAAACCGAAATACCGAAAGTCACAACAAAAATTCGACGTCAGAGTTAAAAACGATAAAAGTCAAAAATGTAGCTGTTGTCAAACTATGAACAACGATATGTATAATGTTAAGATCGGACTTAAAATGGCAGTGAATAAAAACTAAAATGGCGACGGTCAGGGGCGTGACAATTTTTTTTTTTTTTTTGGAATCAACTTTAACTTATCATTAATCCTAAGGGGTGACCAGTTTAAGTTTTGCTGTGTGTGTGTGAAGTTTGAACCAACTTACAATTAGTTGTAATTAGTCAAATTTGACGAATGATGCTATTTTTGATTTTTTCTTAAATCCCTGTAAGTTTTTTGATTTAGAAAAAAGTGGGCGTTAGGTAGATAGAAACCGGAATACCGAAAGTCACAACAAAAAGTGAGTCAAAAATGATGAAAGTCAAAAATGTAGCTGTTGTCAAACCATGAACAACTATATGGCGACACAGTGAATAAAAAACTAAAAGGGCGACGGCCAGGGGCGTGGCATTTTTTTTTTTAATCGTCTTCAACTAATTTTAATTCTAGGGGGTGACTGGCAAAACTTTTTTTGAATAACCCACCCTAGTGTGCAGTGCACACTAGAGCAAGGGAACACTTGATAATAAAAACATTTTTGAAAAACTGCCCTTAATTCTAGGGCACTACTGAAAAAGAGTTACCTGTTTTTAGCTTTCCAATCTCGAATTTAAAAAAGGGTTGCCACCTTATAAAAAATATGGTATTTCGGGAAAATTCGAATAAAAATCCAAACTAGCAGGAATTTTTAATTTTTAAAAATAAGAAGAAAAATAATGAAGCCTAATTTAGGCACGATCGTTACGCCATTGAAAAGGCCTGCAAAAACCCTACCGATCTGTATATAATGTTCATATAGTTTCTTCTGAAAAAATATTCTCAAAAAAATATCTGTTCTTCTCCTCCCCTATGACCCGCTAAAAGTGAGATTGGGATGCTAAGAAAAAATACGTAGGTAACTCTTATTTTCTTCCCCTTTTTGCCACATGCAAGTTTCAGGACAATCGGTGGGTGCCCTCTGAAAGACCTCCCTTATAATAAGAGTGTATTGAGGGCCCATAAAAACCCTCTATCTTAAAAAACAAAACTTTTCAGGAGAGCCAAAAAACTGTTTATTTCACGTATTGTTAGAGTAATTAAAATTCGATATTCTACAATATTTTTTTAAATCAACTACTGAATCTCACATATAATTCGTTTTTAAAATTTTGCACTATTAGAGATTTTATGATAGATAGAGGATTTTGTTTCTTAAAAATATTAAGTACATGAATGAAAATGATCAGATAGAGGGTTTTGCATTTTAATAAAAATGAATTATTATGATTTCATTTACGACATGGGTAAATTTTTAACGTGATTTAATGATAACAAATTCCGAAATCGCGGGTTTGTTCCACAGGTGCTAATTTTTAAGACAAAAATTATTTTTTTACCAAATTCATCTCAAAAGTTGACAAACTGAGAATGTTATGTTAAAAATAGTAAACAAATTAAAAACGCGATTTTGGTCCACAGATGATGATCTGCATCGCGATTTTTAAGATTAAAATTTTTGTTTCATAATGTACACAAGGCATCCCAATTTTGAGCCATATTTTTCAAAAAACTCTAACAAGAATTTTCAGAAAAAATTAGCATCAGTGGACCAAAATCGTGGTTCTGGAATTTTGTTGACAAATTCATGCAAAAATGACATGAAAACATGTAATGCGTGATGAAATTCTTCAAAAAAAAAAAATTATAAATTAATTATTTGAAAAGATAGAGGGTTTTGCATTCAGAAAAATTAATTGTGTAAGAGATAGAGAAAACCAAAAATGCAAATAAAATAGCAAAAATAAAATATTTTTGTTTTGAATTTTACACCATAGATGAGGGCCGTTTTACTAAATATTTTGCCATCAAAAAGTAATTTTCGTGAAAATGGAAGATAGAGGGTTTTGAATATAGGCCCTCGCTATACAAAATTAAAAAAATATACCTTATGTTGTATCACCCTGTTTTATATTATATCAAAATACTATGATGAAATACAATTTATTAAAATCAATTTAATTATTAATATAAATAAATTAATATAATTAAAACAAAATTATGTAAAAAATTCCCTATTTGGTATCATTTCGAAGCTTCCGATTCAGGTAAATTTTTATGGCACTTTAATAGTGTTTTTAAGAGACAGACGGACGCTCATTTTCTGCAAAGTCCCCATAACTAAAAAACTGAAATTTTAAAAAACGAGTTTAAAGTTTTTATTTTAGTATGGTTACCTATTGAAAAAGGTCGGAACTAGAGATGGGCGCTAGTCACGTGATTTGCGTGATTCACGTGAATCACGCCTGAATCAAGCGTAAGTGTGAGTAATTTTCATTTCAATCACGTGATTGTGAGTGAGTGTGAGTTGAAAAAAAATCTGAGTGACAAATTCATTAGTGAGTGAGTCATTTATTTTTTGCGTGAGTTTGCGTGATTACATTTTTTTAATTGCCCAAAATCAAAAATTTTTTTTTTTTCTTTTTTTTTTTCTTTTAGAAGAAAATTTTATTGCGTTAGTAGATTTTGTGTGTCTCACGCGTGAGTGTGATTGAATCTGGCGTGAGTCACCCGTGAGCGTGAGTAAGTTTTTTATTACTCACGTGAATGTGAGTGAACGTGAGTAAAAAAAAATTGCGTGAGTGATTAGTGATTCGATTTGTTTTGCGTGAGCGTAAGTGAGTGTGAGTCAAAATCCACTCACGCGCCCATCTCTAGTCGGAGGAACATATAAATCAAACCTGTAAAGTACTTAAGTATTTATTTACTTATATTAATTTTTTTCAAGTATTCTTGTACTTATACTTGAACAATTCAAGTACAAATATTTTTTACTTACTTGAAAAAATGTTCAAGTAAGTATAAATATTTTTTATTTACTTGACGAAAAGTTCAAGTAAGTAAGTATATTTTTACTTGAAACAATTTGTGTACAAATAAAATACTTGAACACAAATTTGTTCAAGTAAAATACTTGAAAACATTTTCTTCAAGTAAAAAATAACTAAAAAGTGTTTTTAAATAAATTTTTTAAACAAAAATGTTTCCAAATAAAACATGTATTTGAGCAACACAAGTTTAAACCACTACTAACAATTAGACAATGCGCGTACTGCAATTAATACTAGGAGTAGCTTTCATAAGTGTTGTATAAAATTACTGTACACGCGCATGACTTACACGGGAGTAAAATGACACTACAACCTTAAGATGTTTTATTGAATTATCTCCAAAAGCCATATCATTGACAGAACTACTTCTACGTTGGGTATTGCCTCACAATCCTCAAATTGGGCCTAAAGAAACACTGAATCGGTCACACCCTTATCATTTTACTCCCTATTGTCTTTAGACTTTCTCTCGGTGCCAACAAATCCGGACAGACCATAATAGCACCAACCCCCAACACCAAATTGGAGGAAATTATATGCACAGCATTCCAACACACATCAATATTTTTGCATGTTTATCTTCCACTCCACCAAACCACCATTCAGCATTCCTTCCATAACTCGCCACCGTTCCAGGTCCACAACCACCTTTCAAATCCTACTCTTCTAAGTGTCCACTTATCCTCTCTATTTTTATTCCCTAGCCCATCAAGCCAATAACAAAATAAAACCAAAATTATGTCCATAACAAAAATTTATTTTAATTTATTTATGTTTTGGCAAGCACATAAACAAATTTTCCAAAAATTGTTGCTTAAGTTTTTTATTTCAACAAAATGTTTATCAAGTATTTTTACTTGATGAAAATTTGTTCAAATAAAAAATACTTGAAAATACTTGTACTTGAACATTTCAAGTACAAGTTTTTTTTACTTACTTGAAAAATTATTCAAGTAAGTAAAAAATATTTATACTTGAAAATCTCAAGTACAAGTATTTGTATACTTACTTGAAAATACTTGAATTCAAGTTTTTTTACAGGTTTGATATAAATTATTTTCTCAAGCGGTGAATTAAAAAGAATTAAACGATTTTTTGACACACTACAAAGCATGATGTAGCAAATAATTCTGCACAATTAACTGAAAAATAAAGTTTTTAGAGTTATGACGATGTTGCAGCAAATGAGCGATATATCGTCTTTAACTGTAACAAAAATCACATATATATTCTTCATTGGTTCCTAGACTGATATTTCGATGAGTTACATACAGAATGACACTATATATGAGGCATTCCACACCAAATGTCCAGCGAAAAAAAACACGTGTCGCACGAAGTTCTGAATAGGTTTTATGGATAGCTCTATATGGAACTAAGAAAATTGCGTTTTTGGTTTTTCAAATTTTTAAAAACTGGGCTCAGGAGGCGTGGTCAAATATTGGAAAAATGGTCAAATTTGTGTCGAGTTGCCTTGATTATATATTTATCACATTAAAACGGAATGCACCACAATCTCAAAAATTTACATTCTTATATAGTTTTGTATGGGCTATCGATTAAATTTTTTTTTTTTGGAAAATTTTCAGAACCCGTTCTGAAATTTTCAATTTTTTAAAAAATTCAATTTTCTTGTTAAAACATGGCGTATGAGTAACAAATTTTTGCGAAACCAACGATTTGATCCCATTTTAATTGTTTTTTCATGTGTGGTACAATATAGAGATGGGCGTGAAAGCGATTTGACCCACGCAAGAAATATTTAAGTCACTGACGACTCGCTCATATTTTTAGTTTACTTGTGCAATCACGTGAGTCAATTTACTGTTACTCACGCTCACGCAATTTTTGATTACGCTCACGGTTGCTAACTCACGTTGATGATGATTTTACAAAAATAATAAAAACAGCAAATTTTCTATGAAAACAAAGCACTGAAAACGGAAACTCAAAAAAACAGTAAAATTCAAAAAAAAAAAAAATAGTTAAAAATCACAAAAACTTACTTAAGAAAAATTTTAAGCCTTCACTCATCTCGCTTAAATGCGTAAAATGCGTAAATGCGTAAAATGCTTAAATGCGTTAAACTGATAAGATGCGTTTATAAGAGTTTTTTTTAGATATGCATCAATGTCCTTCTGACCGTTTATATCGAAAACAAATCGTCAATTGTTAAAAAAAAATTGTTTTAAGATTTCATAAAGATTTCAATTTAAATTAAAAAAATACAGAATTACTCGCTTAAATGCCTAAAACTGGTAAGAGTAGTTTCATACAAATTTTACTGAAATATCAACACTAAAATGAGTTCAAAATCTTAAGATCACTTGATGTGCGTTTATAAGATTTTTTTTATGTAAATGCATCAATAACCTTTTGATTTATTTAAGATTTTGGATAAGCGCATTTAAGCGGGAGCAATAAATCGGAAACTACATTATAGGTACATATCCTTTAACGTTCAACATTTGAAAATATTGACTCGCGAGTCACGTACTAAGCTATTCACGATATTAAAGAGGTAGCGTGAGTAGAACATTTCGTGAGTGATTAGGAAGTCCAATTTTTGCGAGATGAGTGAATGCTTAAAATTGTTCTTAAGTAAGTTTTGTGATTTTTAACAATTTTTTTTTGGAATTTTAGTGTTTTTTTTTTTAAATTTCCGTTTTCAGTGCTTTTTTCATAGAAAATTTGTTGTTTTTATTATTTTTGTAAAATCATCATCAGCGTGAGTGAACAACCGTGAGCGTAATCAAAAACTGCGTGAGTAACAGTAAATTGACTCACGTGATTGCACAAGTAAACTAAAAATAATAACGAGTCGTCAGTGACTTTAATATTTCTTGCGTGGGTCAAATCGCATTCACGCCCATCTCTATATTGCACCACAAATGAAAAAATAATTAAAATGGGATCAACTCGTTGGTTTCGCAAAAATTTGTTACTCATACGCCATGTTTTAACAAGAAAATACAAGGAAATTCCAAAATTGTTGTGAAATTCAATATTCAAATGCGATTTTCTCGAAAAAAACGACGAACGTGTTTCTGAATTTTTTTTGTGTGGATGGACAAACATCTAAACTTTAAAAAAAAAAATAAAAAAAAAACAAAAGTGGCCGGATTTTTGATAAATTTTTAAAAAAATGGAAAATTTCAGAACGGGTTCTGAAAATGTTCCAAAAAAAAAATTTTAATCGATAGCCCATACAAAACTATATAAGAATGTAAATTTTTGAGATTGTGGTGCATTCCGTTTTAATGTGATAAATATTTAATCAAGGCAACTCGACACAAATTTGACCATTTTTCCAATATTTGACCACGCCTCCTCAGCCCAGTTTTTGAAAATTTGAAAAACCAAAAACGCAATTTTCTTAGTTCTATATAGGGCTATCCAAACAACCTATTCAGAAATTTACGGGACACATGTTTTTCTGTAGCGGGACATTTGGTGTGGAATGCCTCATATATATATACTCTCTACAATAACACAGTGCAACAACCAAAATAGGAATGGAATAAAACCAAAAGCAAATGAAAATCGACATTTTTCAATAACAAAACCTTCAAGGTTTTTTTTTAGTTCAGTGCTAGATTTTTTTACACGCATTTAAAGTTGGTGAGCTTTAATTATGATCATATTATGATCATTACTTGAAAACTGTATAAGTGGCGTATACTTTATTTTGAAATTGCCTTTAAATAACAATCATGCGCAACGGTACACAGTGGTTTATTTTTAATAATTTGGCTCTTCAGTAAGTAGGTACTGGACCGATTGTAGCGAAATTTATACCGGTTATAGCTAACGAGATTTCGAGGTTAAGTTTGGATCCCACTCCAATTCGGAAATTTTGATTTTGTATTACTGTGTAATTAAGTGGAGTGTATAAACCCTCCACATCATCCCCTCTAAATGTTGCAACTATAATTTATATGCGGTGTTTATGTTATTGATGTTTTTGTTTAATTAATTAACTAATACATATGTCCATGTTCTAATTATTTTAGCTACAATTTAAATCGTATGATGATCATTTATTAATTTAGCCCTTTTTTTGTAGTTTTGGTACAAATACTGCATATCACATTAGAGTGGCAGTTTTTCTGCAAATTTTGATTTTTCAAAGGGTCCGGGTAAATTTAAATTTTTGTTCTATTAGACCTGAAATTTTGTGGTGGTACAAATTTGAGTCCAATCAGATTAAACGAACCCGTGGCATTCGGCTATAAAAGTTTTCGGTTCGATCAAGATTTTCGATCATCCTATCGAGAGCGAATTTTCAAAACTTGGTATCTGCTATGTTCTAATACTGCAGTCTGCAGATAGCAAGTTTTGAAAATTCGCCGTCGATATTTATTAATTTTGAAGCGCTGAACACGAATTTCGAGATATCGCTATTTGAAATTTGCAATAAATCGAATTTTTTCCTACCTTCAAGAAATTTATAAAATATCTGAGAATTTTTCAACAGGAAAAATGTGTAGAAAAAGTCTCTGATTCTCAGAAATTTTTTCTATATAGAAAAATCTGAGACTTTTTCTAGACGAAAAACGTCTTAGAATCTGAGAATTCTAGACGAAAAATGTCTCAGAAACTGCGATACGAAAAATATCTCAGATTCTGAGACACTTTTCTATTCGAAAATGAGACTTTTTCTATATAGGACAAACGTCTCAGAATCTAACACTTTTTCTATATTCGAATCTAAAACTTTTTCTTTATAGGAAAAATGTCTCAGAATCAGAGACTTTTTCTATACAGGAAAAATGTCTTAGAATCTGAGACGTTTTCTATAGTAAAAATGTCTCAGAATCTGAGACTCTCAGAATCTGAGACTTTTTCTATATAGGAAAAATATCTCAGGATCTGAGACTTTTTCGATATAGGAAGAATGTCTCAGAATCAGAGACTATTTTTAGACGAAAAATGTTTCAGAATCTGAGACTTTTTCTATACAAAAACTGTCTCAGAATCTGAGACTTTTCTATACGAAAACTGTCTCAGAATCTGAGACTTTTCTTTACGAAAACTGTCTCAGAATCTGAGAATTTTCTATACAAAAACTGTCTAAGAATCTGAGACTTTTCTATACGAAAACTGTCTCAGAATCTGAGAATTTTTCTATACGAAAAATGTCTCAGAATCTCGAGATTTTTTCTATACGAAAAATGTCTCAGTATCTGAAACTTTTTCTCTTCGAAAAATCTCTCCGAATCTGAGACTTTATCTATACGCAAAATGTCTTAAAATCTGAGACTTTTTATGTACGAAAACTGTCTCAGAATCTGAGAATGTTTCTATATGAAAAATGTCTCAGAATCCGACTTTTTCTATACGAAAAATGTCTCAGAATCTGAGACTTTTTTTAAACGAAAAATGTCTCAGAATCTGAAACTTTTTTTAGACGAAAAATGTCTCAGAATATGAGATTTTTTCTGGACGAAAAATGTGTCAGAATCTGAGACGAAAAATGTCTCAAAATCATTTGTCGTACAGAAAAAGTCTCAGATTCTGAGACATTTTTTGCATACAAAAAGTCTCAGATTCTTCAGATTCTGAGACATTTTTCTTATATAGAAAAAGTCTTAGATTCTGAGACATTTTTCAAATTCTGAAACATTTTCCGTATAGAAAAAGACTCAGATTCTGAGCGATTTTTCGTACAGAAAAAGTTTCAGATACTGAGACATTTTTTGTATAGAAAAAGTCTCAGATTCTGACATATTTTTCGTACAGAAAAAGTCTCATTTTTTGAGAAATTTTTCGTACAGAAAAAGTTTCAGATACTGAGACATTTTTTGTATAGAAAAAGTCTGAGATTCTGAGATATTTTTCGTAAAGAGGAAGTCTCTGATTCTGAGACTCTTGTTCCGAAAAAATTTGACTGCTCCAGGAGCACCCCCGCGACAGTTTGAGCAAAGCTGATGACATAAAAAATATACAAAAGGGGCCATTATAGACCCAAAAATACTATAAAAGTGTTTTTTTTTTACACAAAAATACCGCAATTATACCTAAAATTATTTTTAAATTCATATTTAATCATTTTAAAAAATTTCGTTACAGTTTTACATAAAAACAAAAGAAAAATATCACAAAGTGCTAGAGAAGGGACAATACATAGAACACATAATTTACAACTACAAATGACACAGCAAAGCTTTAAGCTTCATATTTTTTTACATTAATATGTACTTGACGCTTACGTTTACGTTGACTGGTATAATAATAAAAGTTTTCATTATGATCCACATTATGGGGTGGTAAAACTGCAGCGAATAGTAAATCTTTCTTAGGACAGCCACATAAAATATTTGATTGATAGATGGCGCTGAAAAGAATAAAAGAAATAACAACTTAAAACAATTTCCTTTAAAACTTAACTTTATTAAAAGTTTTATGGTTTCAAATAAACAACGGAAAACTTTGCTTTTTTTCAACACATAAAACTTTTAATGAAAGCTTTTGTAGTAAATTTAAAATAAGCTTACTTTTTAATGATTTCTGAGCAACAAAGTTTTCCGTTATATATTGTTTTTAAAAGCTTTTCTTCTAATATGGCATTAAAAAAGAATTTTGACAATGTTTTTGATATATTTTGCTATAAAAATATTAAGTTTATTGTTAAAAGTATAATAAAATAATAAAAGAGAGGTTTCGTAAAAGTCTTTTAGTTTTATCGCACTTTGACGTTTGTTAAAATGTCAAAGAATTTTAGTTAGAACGAAAATAATCATGTTTAACAATTTCAAGTGGTTAAAAGCTTTTAATAATAGTGGGCGTGGCTTTATGTACAAAGTGCTTGAGATGGAGTACACTTTATTATAAGTGCAGTGTGCGCGGGTGCTATGTTTTCTAGAAAAAAAGTGGATGTCATCTCAAATCGCGAAATCGCTTTTTTTGATACGTGTATTCTATGTTAAAATTTAGTAAGAGTGCTACTTACATAGTTTGCTTAAAATTTGCCAACTCTTCTTCCATTCTACCAATTTTTTCTTCTTGTTTTACCCGCAACATTTGACTACGTTCATTACTCTCTTCTAAAAGCTTTATCATATGCTCTTGATTTGAAAGTTCCATTTGTTTAGCACTAATGGTAGTAAATAAATTTCGAAACTCTTCGGATTTTGTACGTAATTCACTATTGAGCTAAAATATAATAAAAATTTTAAAAACAGTTTTATATGAAAAATTATTTGAAATTCTTATAAAAGCTGCAAAAATCTAAAAATTCTAAGAATTTTTCTATACGGAAAAATTTCTCAAAATCCCAATAAGCACATTTTAAATTCAAGTGCAAATCAAGTATAAATCAAGAGTAAATCAAGCCCTTAATTCCAGTCTATGCTTGAATTATACTTGAATTACACTTGAATTCAATCGCATTCTCCAGCAAAACGGATACTTGAATTCAAGCGCTGTTTTTACACTTGAAAACCAGTGAAAAGGCTCTAAAAAACAGGGCTTGAATTCCAGTGTCCGTTTTGCTGGAGTATGCTATTGAATTCAAGTATAAATCAAGCAGGGGCTGGAATTTAGGGCTTGATTTACACTTGTTTTATACTTGATTTGCACTTGAATTTTAAAATTGCTTATTGGGAATATGAAAATTTTCTATACGGAAAAATAACTCCCAAATTGTGAGCCACAATCTGAGAATTTTTCAATACGGAAAAATGTCTCACAATCAGAGAATTTTTCTATACGCAAAAATGTCTCAGAATCTTAGAATTTTTCTATATGGAAAAATATTTTAGAATCTGAGAATTTTTCTATACGGAAAAATATCCCATAGTCTAAAAATTTTAATACTGAAAAATTTGTCTCAAATTTTGAGAATTTTTCTATACGAAAAATTTGTCTCAGTGTCTGAGAATTTTTCTATACGAAAAAATGTCTTAGAACCTGTGAATTTTTCTATTTGGAAAAATGTCTTAGGATTTGAGAATATCTCAATACGGAAAAATGTCTCAGAATCTAATAATTCTTTTCAGAATCAGAGAATTATTCTATACGCAGAAATTTCTCAGAATTAGAGAATTTTTCTCAGAATCTGAGTTTTTTTAAACGGAAAAATGTTCCTGAATCTTAGAATTTTCTACGCGAATTTTTTTATAAGGAAAAATGTCTCAGAACCTGAGAATTTTTCTAAACGCAAGAATTTCACAAAATTTTAGAATTTTTCTGTATAGGAAAATGTCTCAGAATCTCGAGAATTTTTCTATACGGAAAAATGTTTCAGAATCTGAGAATTTTTCTATACGGAAAAATGTTTCAGAATCCGAGAATTTTTCTGTACGGAAAAATGTCTCAGAATCTGAAAATTTTTCTATACGGAAAAATGTCTCAGAATCTAAGAATTTTCTATCCGAAAAAATGTCTCAGAATCTGAGAATTTTCCTATACGCAAATATATTTCAGAATCTGGGAATTTTTCTATACGAAAAAATGTCTCAGAATCTGATTTTTCAATACGGAAAAATGTCTCAGAATCTGAGAATTTTTCTATACGGAAACATATCTCAGAATCCTAAAATATTCCATACTGAAAAATGGCTTAGTCTCTGGAAATTTTTTTATTCAGAAAATGTCTCAGAATCTGTAAATTTAACTCACGGAAAAATGTCTCGAATCTGAGAATTTGTCTGCGAAAAATCTGATCATTTTCACAATAGCAAAATGTTTCAGAATTACAAAATTTCTTTATAGGGAAAAATGTCTCAGAATCGGAGAAATGTCTCAGAAATTAAGAATTTTTCTATACGAAAAATTGTTTTAGATTCTGAGAATTTTTCTACACGTAAAAAAGGAAAAATGTCTCAGAATCTGATAATTTTTCGAAATGTTTTAGAACCTGAGAATCTTTCTATACGGAAAAATATCTCAGTGTCTGAAAATTTTTCAAAACGGAAAATTTTTCTTAGAATCTGAGAAATCTTCTATACGGAAAAATGTCTCAGAATCTGAGAGTTTGTCTATAAGGAAAAATGTTCCAGAATCTTAGAATTTGTCTATACGGAAAAATGTCCCAGAATTTAAGAATGTTTCTATATGGAAAAATGTCCCAAAATTTTAAAATACGGAAAAATGTCTCAGAATCTAAGAATTTTTCTATACGGAAAATTGTCTTAGAATCTGAGAATTTGTCTATTCGGAAAAATGACTCAGAATCTGGGACATTTTTTTATACGAAAAATTTGGAGAATCTGAGAATTTTTCTACACGGAAAATTCGTCTCAGAATTTGGGAAATTGTCTATACGGAAAAATTCCTCAGAATTTGAAAGTTTTTCAGTACGGAAAAATATCTCAGAATCTGAGAATTTGTCTACGGAAAATTGTCTCAGAATATGATAATTTTTCTAAATGGAAAAATGTTTCAAAATCTGGAAATATTTCTATACGAAAAAATATCTCAGAATCTGAAAATTTTCCATATGGAAAATTTGTCTCAGTATACGAAAAAAATTCTCAGAAGCTAAGAATTTTTCAAAACGGAAAAATGTCTCAGAGTCTGACAATTTTTCAAAACGGAAAAATGTCACTAAATAATTTCTCATACTCTAAGAATTTTTCTAAAAATTTTTCTATACGGAAAAATGTCTCAAAACCCGAAAGTTATTCTCTACGGAAAAATGTCTCAGGATCTGAAAATTTAATTTACGGAAAAATGTCTCAAAATTTGAGAATTTTTCTACGGAATAATGTCTCAGAATCTGATTTTTCTAAATGGAAAAATGTCTCAGAATTTAAAAATTGTTCTATACTGTCTTAGTATCGGACAACTTTTTTATACGGAAAAATGTCTAAGAATCTGAGAATTTTTCCATACGTAAAAATGTTTCACAATCTAAAAAAAAAATTCTATAAGGAAAAATGTCTCAGAATTTTTCTAAACGGACAAATGTCTCACAATCTGAGAATTTTTCTATACGGAAAAGTGTCTTGGAAAAATGTCTCAGAATCTAAGAACTTTTCTATACGGAAAAACGTTTGAGAATCTCAGAATCTAAGAATTTTTATACATAAAAATGTATCAGCATCTCATAATGTTTCTACATAAGAAAATTGTTTGAGAATTTAAGAATTATTTTATACTGATAAATGTCTCAGAATCTGAGAATTTTTCTACATTGAAAAATATCTCAGAATCTAAAATATTTCCATACAGAGAAAAATGTCTCAGAATCTAAAAATATTTGCATACAGAAAAATGTTTCAGAATCTGGAATTTGTCCTATAGAAAATATATCTAAACTAAAGCTTCCAATCTTAAATATTTACCTCATTAATGGTATTATTTTTTTCACCAATTTGTGCTAATAAGTCTTCCACATGAATACGTTGACTTCTCTCATTGGACTGTAGGGTATTTATAAGTTCACTACGCACTTCCAATAATTGTTGATCACGTTGTATTTGTTCTTCCAATTGACACATATTGTATTTATGTTTGGAAAGTATTTTTTTTAAGTTTTCGATTTCGCGACGTTTTTCCGAATCCGATTGAGTCGATTTAGAAAGCTTTGAAAGGAAATTATTATTAGAAATTTAAAAAAAAATATATATATGTAAATATCATAATAGTTTTCACCTCTAATGGCATATTTTTGGAATATTCCGGCATTTCCTCAATAAATTTTTCCTTGGCTTGTAATTGTTTTTGAAGATCACTAAAATAGTTTAAACAAAATGTTATTTAAAAATTTCTGTAATATAGAAATACGGTAGTTCCCGCCTTAAAGCGTTCATCAGAAAAAGCTCTCATATTTTTTTTTTTTGTAAAAAAAGCTAATCTTTTGGCTTAACGGTAAATTCTTACGAATTTATTGCTAATTAATTTAATTTTTCTCAAATTTATCTTTCAGAGACAAATAAAAGGGAAAAAGCAGTGATAGGGCACTACAGAGCAGTGTTGCCAGAAGTAGGGAAAAATCTCTACATGTAGGTATTTTTGTTCTCAAAATGGTAGCACAGACTAATACAGACTCGACATAAGTGACAAATGTCAAAAAAGTAGTTCTGAACCATGTGGTTAATATCTGAACCATGTGGTAATAATATTGGTTAATGGATGCCAGATCGGTTTTTGTTGTTTCACTCACCCCTAAGTCGTAGAAAGTGTTGCCATGTTAGCGTAAAACGAACTAAAAACCGCTGTGTTTTATCCTAAAATCGCTTAGTTTTTCCCCATTTTTTTCTTATAAAACTCTACTGTCGAGTCTGTTTATAGTCTGTGATGGTAGCGTAGGGAAAAACGGACAGATTTTTAAAATTTCATCAAATGTAGGTACTTTTTCAGAATATAGCTAAAAGTTGCCCAAAACCTTGAATTCTAGTTAAAAACAGTACTTTTCTTACACTCTAATTAATTTTCATGTAAATTTACCCTGTTTATAGTAGGTAACTTGTCTCCTACTATAAACCGTGTAAAAATACTTGTTGTGCTTAAAGTGATAGACACAAAGTATGTAAACGTACATATTGATGTGTCTACAAAATGCTTCGCAACAAAAATGTTTCAGGAAAATTTACACGTTTTGTGTCTAAATAAACATGTTTATTTAGTAAACTTAAAGTAGAAATGCCTGGAAATACATGAAAATTATGTACATATACATTGAAATTGCTTTTTATAAAACCACCCTAACTTTTCCAAATTCAAATATTAAAAAACAATAAATGCATTTTTATATATTTTATTTAAAATAAAAAATGCTAATGAAGGCTTAAAACAAACGTGTTAAAATTAAATAAAAAAAGCTAAAACAAATAAAAAAAAATAATTTAAAATGTAACCAAAAACATTTCTTTCTATAGAAAAATTCTCAGATTCTGAGACATTTTTTACAGAAAAATTCTTGTACAGAAAAATTCTCAGATTCTGAGACATTTTTTCTATAGAAAAATTTGCAGATACTAGGATATTTTTTCCATAGAAAAATTCTCAGATTCTGAGAAATTTTTTCAATAGACAACATATTTTGAGACATTTTTTCTATAGAAAAATTCTCAGATTCTGAGACATTTTTTTTACAGAAAAATTCTCAGATTCTGAGACATTTTTTCTATAGAAAAATTCTCAGATTCTGAGACATTTTTTCTATAGAATCTGAGACATTTTTTCTATAGAAAAAATGTTTCCGAATCTGAGAATTTTTCTATAGAAAAAATATCTCAGAATCTGAGTATTTTTCTATAGAAAAAATGTCTCAGAATCTGAGAATTTTTTTATAGAAAAAATGTCTCAGAATCTGAGATTTTTTTCTATAGAAAAATTCTCAGACTCGGAAACATTTTTCTATAGAAAAATTCTCAGATTCTGATACATTTTTTCTATAGAAAAATTCTCATGTTTAATTTTTTTTCTATTGAAAAATTCTCAGGTTCTGACATTTTTTCTATAGAAAAATTCTCAGATTCTGAGACATTTTTTCAAAGATAATCTGAGATATTTTTTCTATAGAAAAATTCTCAGATTCTGAAATATTTTTCTATAGAAAAATTCTCAGTTTCTGATATATTCCCAGTTTCTGATATATTTTCTATAGAAAAATTCTCAGATTCTGAGATATTTTTTCTATAGAAAAATTCTCAGATTCTAAGATATTTTTTTTTTAGAAAAATTCTCAGATTCTGAGATATTTTTTCTATAGAAAAATTCTCAGATTCTGAGATATTTTTTCTATAGAAAAATTCTCAGATTCTGAGATATTTTTTCTATAGAAAAATTCTCAGATTCTGAGATATTTTTCTATAGAAAAATTCTCAGATTCTGAAATATTTTTTCTATAGAAAAATTCTCAGTTTCTGATATTTTTTCTTTAGAAAAATTCTCAGATTCTGAGATATATTTTCTATAGAAAAATTCTCAGATTCTGAGATATTTTTTCTATAGAAAAATTCTCAGATTCTAAGATATTTTTTCTATAGAAAAATTATCTCAGAATCTGAGAATTTTTCAGTAAAAAAAATTTCTCAGAATCTGAGATTTTTTCTATAGAAAAAAAAAACTATCTCAGAATCTATCTCAGAATCTGAGAATTTTTCTATAGAAAAAATATCTCAGATTCTAAGAAGTTTTCTATTGAAAAAATATCTTAGAATCGGAGAATTTTTTTATAAAAAAGATATCTCAGAATCTGTGAATTTTTCTATAAAAAATATATCTCAGAATCTGTGAATTTTTCTATAGAAAAATATCAGAATCTGAGAATTTTTCTTTAGAAAAAATATCTCAGAATCTGTGAATTTTTCTATAGAAAAATTATTTCAGAATCTGAGAATTTTTCTATACAAAAATATCTCAGAATCTGAGAATTTTTCTACAGAAAAAATGTCTCTGAATCTGATAATTTTTCTATACATTCTATTGAGGAGGTCATTAATACTTTTGGCAATGCCGAATTGTACTTTTTTTAGCTGTTTTCAAATATTTTTGACCTGCACTTTTTTCAACGTCCCCTGTCGCACATCACCGACACACACAACCTTCTCTATCACAAGACACCCATGCCAATTTTTTTTTCTTCCTGGTAAATTTTTTTTAAGCTACCAAAGATTCCGCACATCCGAATTTAATGTTCTCTTTTGTTGCCCTTCTTGACGTAGAATTCTAACGCTGAATGCTGGAAATGCATCTGAAAAATAGCTTATGAGTGGTTTATTTTTATTTCTTCAAAATTTTCAAATTTTTACCTAAATTTTTATACAAATGTGGCTCCATATTTTACCCTTAATTTTGGTTCCGTTTCGTTATGATTCTCATATATCTTTCGAGACCAAAAGGACCTTAAGAAATAAAAAAATAAATAAAAAATTAAAATTGGCATTTTTAGATTAAAGATTTACAACCAATATGGTCTGAACACGAGAAGAATGGTCTTCATAGAATCCAAAATTCCCTCATGCGCGCAGCTATTAAAATAATACATTTACTTACCAAGGGAAGCATAGATGGTGGCATTTGTATTCTTAGTTGAAATCTGTTTTCTTTGTATTTCAATTTTTTTCTAAAATATTTCAAACTGTTTTTTTTTTAATAAAGTTTTGACAATGTGTTAATTTATGTTTGATTACATATTTTGTGCCTGAAACAAAATTTACATAGAAATAATGTACATTTAAAGTGAAAGTGTTTATTATCTTATAAACATGTTTCACAATACACGATGTACTATACTTTGCGTGTAATTCTTTACAAATAAATGTGTAACTATTTTGTTTAAACACTCCGTGTTTATATTTGCGCCTTCTCTGTAAATATACATGAAAATTTACTAACTTAATAATAGTAAAGTTACATGCATTTTTTAGAGTGTAGAGAGTTTCAGTTTAAGAATAAATTATTGGAATATGCTTTCTTAACTCTTTTGTACACCCCAATTAAAGTGGTATAATTTGGGTAAAATTCGTTTAATAAACTCTGTAATCTACTCAAAACTAATAGAAATTTTCCCTATTTATAGTAGAAATTTTTACTCGAGCTAATCTCATGTTATCGAGTAATATCAAACAACTTTCTTACTAATTTTGATACTTTGATTTTAAATTTTGATGATTTGTGAGACACCCAGGAATATTTTTTATAACCAGTTCTGACAACATCTGTTCTAAAACAGGATTCCGAATAATAAAAACATGTTCTATTTTTGCATACAAATATCTGTTGCCTTCGGAATTAGAACAGGTTCTGTGGAAGAATAAGTTGTTCCACACCGGTTCTTTGCAAACAAATATTTATCTGGGCAATTATCTGTTAATATATTACATCCAAAAGTAAAATCGGAAATTACTAAAACTTAAAAAAATCTTTTTTAATAAAATTTGTCAAATATTAATGTAGGCAGAGCTTCGAAGAATGAAATCCTTTTCGAATGAATTCTTAAAAAAATCCATTTAATTTTCATAGTCAGTGAATGCATTTGATTTCATAAATCAACATTGAATGCAGTCCTTGGAATTCATTCGATCGAATGGAAAGAAATGAATGCATTCGATTTCATGTTCATTCGATTTAGAAAAATCGAAGGCATTCTGTTTTTTATCATTCCACTGCGAATGCAATCGATTTTTCAAATAGATAGACCAAAACGGAGCCAAAATTTGGTCCATAGTATCGCCGACTCTCTTTACATACGATGACCCTAATGGGCTCTAATTTTGAATCCAAAAAAATTGGTGTTCCCGAAAATTTTAAAAATGCACATATTAACTGCCGAAACGACAAAAAAGTGTGAAGAGTGCTGACGATAGGTTAGGTTAGGTTGTAAGTGGCTGCTGACGTTTTACGTCAACACACGTAGACTCTGAGGTCCATTGTGATACCACGGGATCGTAATAGGTTTCCCTACTAGTCCCTGTCGCTGACGATACTATGGACAAAAAATTGGCTGCGTTTTGCTCTATCTTGGTTAGTGTTTTTAAGTTTTTTATGCAATGTTTGAATAAGCCATTTGATTTTTCAAATTGAATGAAAAGAAAATCGAATGCATTCGCAAGTGAATGCAATCGATTTTAAAAAGTCGAATGAAAAAAAAAATCGAATGCATTCGATTTTTGAAAGTCGAATGAAAAATAAATCGAATGCATTCGATATTTATAATTCGAATGAGTCTAAAGTGAATTCATTCAATTCGCTAAAATGTGATTGGGGAATGCAGTCACTAAATTTTCATTCAGAATGCCAAATCGAATTAAGGAATGAAATCCTTCTAGGCTCTGAATGTAGGGATAAATTGGGTGACAGGGCATAATCCCCACGGACATTACCCCCATAACGGAAATGGGGATTATGACCGAATTAATTTCGGTCACAATCCCCATAATAGTTGTGGAACTATGTCCGTTTCCAAAACGGTCACAATCCCAATGGGGATTATGTCCTTTCCTTGTTGGGATTACGACCGAACTTTTTTCGGTCGTACTTACTCCCCATTTACATTATGGGGAGTAAGTCCAAAGCAATTTTGGTCATAATCCCCGTTTTCTGCAGAGAGGGTGGGTTTAATGCATGGAGTTTGTAATCCCTAAGCCCGGCCAAAGGCCGGCTACGCAGAAAAACTTTTAAGTAAAAAAAATCCTTTAATTTTGGGGATTATGACCAACTAGTATAGAAGACATAATCCCCATAATGGGGATTATGGCCATTTGTTACGTGGTCATTATAAATATGGGAATTATGTCCGTTTTTTATTGGGATTATGTCCAAATTATTTTCGGTCATAGTCCCCACTACCATTATGGGGATTATGACCTAAATGAATTTGGTCATAATCCCCATAACGGAAATGGGGATTATGTCCGTGGGGATTATGTCATGTCACCGATAAATTGTAGGGGGAATTTTTTTCGAATGTAGGTAAAAAAAAGGATTTTTTTTTATAAATGTAGGTACTTTCAAAAAAATCTACTGGCAACACTGCTACAGAGAAAATTTCTTTGAGTATGTTTCCCAGAAATGTATCACTAATTGGATTTTTTCTCAAACTTCTCTTTCAGAGACAAATAAAGGTAAAAATGCTGTAAAACAGAGTACACAGAAAGAAATAAAAAAAAAATTTGAGTAAATTTTTAATACTATTGAGTAAAAAATTACTCAATTTTCCACCAGTAAACGATTTAATAGTATTGAGTAAATTTTTAATAAAAATTTATTAAATGTTTGCCAAAAAAATTTGAGTAAATTTTTAATTGACACTATTAAGTGCAGGAACAGAACAAGAAGCACCACCTTTTAAAAACAGAACAAGTTTTATTTCACATCGGCGCCGGCCACCGGTTTAATCTGCCAAACCGTATGGAAAAAGTCGTGCCGGGCTTATTCTGTTTCTACTCTAAAAAAAACAAAGTTTAAAAAAATTCATATTTTTTTACAAAGAAAAAAAACATGTTTTTTCAAACTTTACCAAATATATTTTTGTCTTAAAGACACAAAAAAATTTTATAAATATGATTACAAACTTTCATGTATATATACAAAAAACTATAAACTAAACGAGAATTAAAAAAACTAAGAAAATTCCAAAAAAAAATAAAAAAGCTATTAAATTCTTATTAAATTATTTACTCAATTTGTTTTTAAATTTTTGAGTAAATTTTTAATTGCGTCAATTAAAAAATTACTCAAAACTTTTTTTAAATTTAAACAAGTGATTACTCAAATTGTTTTTCCCCATATTTTTTTCTGTGTAGCAATGAATGTGTAGCAGTGTGAGTTTATCATTAAAATGTATAACACTTTATTTTTTATGAATTGAAATTTTTTGAACTTTTTATAAAATTTTCGTTCAGCACTATGCTTAAAATATTTCTCCCATTAAAAAAAGTAGTAAATTTTTATTCGAAAAATTAATTAAGATTATCTGAAAAGCTCTTTTTTTTTGGTAAAAAATAAAATATTACTTTGTTTAATAAATCAACTTAGATTATCTGAAAAAAAAAACTGTCTCTTCCTTGGCATAAATAAAAAGCTTAATATTTTTTAGATTAAACCGAGAGAGCTTTTATCTGAAAGTTTAATTTATCACAAATTTCGTTTTTCATAAGAATCATACAAGAGAGAACTGTCTCTACCTTGGCATAAATAAAAAGCTTAATATTTTTTGGATTAAACCGAGAGAGCTTTTATCTGAAAGTTTGATTTATCACAAGTTTCCTTTTTCATAAGAATCATGCAAGAGAGCTTTTATCTGAAAGTTTGATTTATCATGAATTCTCTTTTAATTAGTAATATACAAGAGAGCTTTCATTTAAAAGTTTGATTTTTAACGAATTCCTCTCAAATTAGTAAAATATTTTACAATTTTTCCCTCTCAAATGTATAAATGCATTAAATTCTTTTTTCGCATTTAGACGAGAACTTCAATTTTTCATAATGTCATTGACTTACTGCACACACTTATTTGCCTCATTTAGTTTATTCTGAATTTCAGTTTTTGCTACTACTTCCTAGAATTAAAATTTTTGAATTTTAAAAAAAACTTTTAATTAATATTAAACAAAAAATTTATCAACTTACCACTTTCAATTTTTCCATTTCATTATCCATTTTAACTTTATTTTCTTCAAAATTGCATACCAAATTTTGTAGTTCGTCAATCTGTCGCAAATGTTTGGCACAGTCATCGCATATTTTTGGTTTAGCTTTTAGTTCTTCAATTTCTTTTGACATTTCAGATTTATTATCTTCTAAATTTTGAACCAAATTTTGTAGTTCGCAAATCTTGGTACAATCATCGCAAGTTTTTGGTTTAGCTTTTAGTTCTTCCATTTCTTCAGTCATTTCAGATAATAAATTTGCTAATTCATCCATTTTTACTAAATCATTTTCTAATTTTGTAATGGTTTCATTTTTTAATTCTAACTGTTTTTTGTTTGATATCAATTGCGCTGCCACGGTTTGAAGTTTTGTATCTAATGTGGCAATGCTGAAAGAAAGAGAAATTTTTCCGTATAGAAAAATTCTAAAATTCTGAAACATTTTTTCGTAAAGAAATATTTT
This sequence comes from Pegoplata infirma, assembly GCA_963921195.1. Classification (NCBI taxonomy): domain Eukaryota; kingdom Metazoa; phylum Arthropoda; class Insecta; order Diptera; family Anthomyiidae; genus Pegoplata; species Pegoplata infirma. The sequence continues at coordinate 191,131,489 of OY992538.1, read as the reverse complement.
TTAGATTCTAATAAATTTTTCCACAAAGAAAAATTCTTAGATTCTGAAACATTTTTCTGTATAAGAAAATTCTTAAGACTATGAAACAATTTTCTGTATAAAAAAATTCTCAAATTCTGAGACATTTTTTTTATATAGAAAAAGTCTCAGATTCTGAGACATTTTTTCTATATAGAAAAAGTCTCAGATTCTGAGACATTTTTTCTATATAGAAAAAGTTTCAGATTCTGAGACATTTTTTCTATATAGAAAAAGTCTCAGATTCTGAGACATTTTTTCTATATAGAAAAAGTCTCAGATTCTGAGACATTTTTTCTATATAGAAAAAGTCTCAGATTCTGAGACATTTTTTCTATTCAGATTCTGAGACATTTTTTCTATATAGAAAAAGTCTCAGATTCTGAGACATTTTTTCTATATAGAAAAAGTCTCAGATTCTGAGACATTTTTTCTATATACAAAAAGTCTCAGATTCTGAGAAATTTTTTTTTTTATATAGAAAAAGTCTCAGATTCTGAGACATTTTTTCTATATAGAAAAATTCTCAGATTCTAACATTTTTTTGTATAGAAAAATTCTCAGATTTTGAGACATTTTTCTGTATAGAAAAACTCCCAGAATCTGAGACATTTTTGCATATAGAAAAATTCTTAGATTCTGAGACATTTTTTCACGTAAAGAAAAATTCTCAGATTCAGAGACATTTTTCCCTTTAGAAAAATACTCAGATTCTGAAATATTTTTCTGTATAGAAAAAAATCTCAGATTCAGAGACATTTTTGCATATAGAAAAATTCTCAGACATTTTTCCTAATAGAAAAATTCTCCGATTCTGAGACATTTTTCTGTATAGAAAAACTCCCAGATTCTGAGATATTTTTCTCAGAACAGAAAAATTCAAAGATTTTTAAACATTTTGCCGCACAGAAAAGATCAGAATCTTAACACTTTTCGTATAAAAACATTCTCAGATTCGGAAACATTTTTCCGTACAGAAAAATTTTCAGAATCTGAAACATTTTTCCGTATAGAAAAATTTTCATATTCTCAGACATTTTTCCGCATAGAAACATTTTTAGATTCCGTGACATTTTTTCGTATAGAACAATGCTCAAATCACGAGACATCATTCGTATAGAGAAGTTCTCAGATTCTGAGACATGTATAGAAAAATTTTCAGATTTTGAGATTTTTTTCCGTATTGAAAAATTCTCAGATTCTGAGATATTTTTTCGTAGAGAAAAATATTCAGATTCTGAGACGTTTTTCTGTATCGAAAAATTCTTAGATTCCGGCATATTTTTACGTACAGAAAAATTTTCAGCCTGTGAGACATTTTTCCGAATAAAAAAAAATTTTAGATTCTGAGAGATTCTGCATAGAAAAATTTTTAGATTCTGAGACATTTTTCTCAGATTCTGAGACATTTTTCTCAGATTCTGAGAAAGTTTTCTGTATAGAAAAATTCTCAGATTCTGACACATTTTTCTCAGATTCTGAGAAAGTTTTCTGTATAGAAAAATTCTCAGAGAGACATTTCTCTGTTTAAAAAATTTTCCGGAGTCTGATACATTTTTCTGCATAGAAAAATTCTTAGATTCTGAGACAATTTTCTGTATAGCAAAATTCTCAGATTCTGAGACATTTTTTTGTATAGAAATATTCTCAGATTCTGAGACATTTTTCTGTTTAAAAAAACTTACGGAGTCTGATACATTTTTTTGAATAGAAATATTCTTAGATTCTGAGACATTTTTCGTTATAGAAATATTCTCAGATTTTTCTATACAGAAAAATGTCTCAGATTCTCTGAGACATTTTTCCACATAAAAAAATTCTTAGTTTTTGATACATTTTTCCGTATAAACAAATTCTCAGATTCTGAGATATTTTTTTGTATAGAAAAACTACTATTTACTGAGACATTTTCCCGTACAGAAAAATTCTCAGATTCTGAGTCATTTTTCTTATAGAAAAATTACATTAACATTAACATTAACATTAACATTAACATTAACATTAACATTAACATTAACATTAACATTAACATTAACATTAACATTAACATTAACATTAACATTAACATTAACATTAACATTAACATTAACATTAACATTAACATTAACATTAACATTAACATTAACATTAACATTAACATTAACATTAACATTAACATTAACATTAACATTAACATTAACATTAACATTAACATTAACATTAACATTAACATTAACATTAACATTAACATTAACATTAACATTAACATTAACATTAACATTAACATTAACATTAACATTAACATTAACATTAACATTAACATTAACATTAACATTAACATTAACATTAACATTAACATTAACATTAACATTAACATTAACATTAACATTAACATTAACATTAACATTAACATTAACATTAACATTAACATTAACATTAACATTAACATTAACATTAACATTAACATTAACATTAACATTAACATTAACATTAACATTAACATTAACATTAACATTAACATTAACATTAACATTAACATTAACATTAACATTAACATTAACATTAACATTAACATTAACATTAACATTAACATTAACATTAACATTAACATTAACATTAACATTAACATTAACATTAACATTAACATTAACATTAACATTAACATTAACATTAACATTAACATTAACATTAACATTAACATTAACATTAACATTAACATTAACATTGACATTAACATTAACATTATCATTAACATTAACATTAACATTAACATTAACATTAACATTAACATTAACATTAACATTAACATTAACATTAACATTAACATTAACATTAACATTAACATTAACATTAACATTAACATTAACATTAACATTAACATTAACATTAACATTAACATTAACATTAACATTAACATTAACATTAACATTAACATTAACATTAACATTAACATTAACATTAACATTAACATTAACATTAACATTAACATTAACATTAACATTAACATTAACATTAACATTAACATTAACATTAACATTAACATTAACATTAACATTAACATTAACATTAACATTAACATTAACATTAACATTAACATTAACATTAACATTAACATTAACATTAACATTAACATTAACATTAACATTAACATTAACATTAACATTAACATTAACATTAACATTAACATTAACATTAACATTAACATTAACATTAACATTAACATTAACATTAACATTAACATTAACATTAACATTAACATTAACATTAACATTAACATTAACATTAACATTAACATTAACATTAACATTAACATTAACATTAACATTAACATTAACATTAACATTAACATTAACATTAAATGGACAGATTTTTTTTTTCAAGTTAATAAGAGATTTTCGAATTCCCTAATAACTCTTACCGTTCTTTGCAGTTCTTAAGTTCTTCTTGTAGATTTGCATTTTCCGCCTGCTCTTCCTTTTCGGTACTTTTTAAATGGTCCCTTTGTTTTTCCAATGATCTTAGTTTCTTTTGTAACTTAAGTAAAAAAAAACAATCAAGAGAATTTTAGTCAGTGTAGGTTTGACCCTTAGGCAGCTGCTTCGGAGATCAGATTCATATTGTCCCCGCTGTTTGAACCAATGTTCGGATTTACTCTTTAATTTTCACTCATTCTCACCAAGCATTGAAAATGAAATAAACACAGTTTCCACTGTTGCAATGCTATGAAAGAAGCAGATTTATTTCTTGCCTCACTGCTTGTGTGTGAGAAATAAAAAAATCGTGTGCTGGTGAATAAGTGAAAATTCTCTTGAGAATGCTCATGAGCATCTCATATTTTCCTCACTGCTTGTGTGTGAGAAATAAAAAATAAAAAATTTCGTGTGCTGGTGAATAAATGAAAATTCTCTTGAGAATGCTCATGAGCATCTCATATTTTCACTCACTCAGTGGAAATCTACATATGTGTGGACCCTATTGGGTCATAACTTTAAATCAAAAAATTCAAATTCTGGGAAATATCAAAATGCTAATATCTCGGTAACTACGGCCGATACGACAAAAAATTGCAAAGCAAGTTTTGAAGCAATTTTGAAGCTTTTGGATCGTAAAACAAGACCACCGAACACCCGAAAGCAATTCGAGTAATAGTTTTTGAGATATTTACGTTTCAAATGTGTTGAACCTATTGGGTCCGAAAATAACGTTAATAACTAACTCAAAAACTATTGCTCGAATTGCTTCGGGGTGCTCGATGGTCTTGCTCTACCACCCAAGAGTTTTAAAATTGCATCAAAACTTTTTGTCTTATCGCCGGTAGTTACCGAGATATTAGCATTTTAATAATTCCCGGAAATCGAATTTTTTGATTCAAAGTTAAGACCCAATAGAGTCAACACTTGTGTAGATGTTAACTTTCCTGTTGGGGTCGCCATCGACTTTGATCCGAAATTTTGCTTTGTTTTGCTCTATCTTGCTTAATTTTCGAGATATCAAAATTTTAGTTTTGGAACCTTATTTTTAGGACCCAAAAGGTTCAACACATTTGAAACGTAAATAACTCAAAAACTATTGCTTGAATTGCTTTCGGGTGTTCGGTAGTTCGACCCAAGAGCTACAAAATTGCTTCGAAACTTTTTGTCGTATCGCCGGTAGTTACCGTAGTTAGCATTTAAAAATTTCATAGAATTCGAATTTTTTGATTCAAAGTTAGGACCCATTAAAGTCCACACATGTGTAGATTATAAATTTCCCAAAATTTTGCTCCGTTTTGCTCTATCTTGCTTAGTTTTCGAGATATTAGCATATTAAATTTAAATATTTTACAATTTTTGTTATGCTGTGAGTGAATGAATTTTTTTTTGAAAATGAAAATTTTCAATTGGTGAGTGAGTGAAATTATGAAATACTCATTTAAAAATGCTCTTGCGAATTCTCATGAGGATTGTAATTCATTCACCAACACACGTATTTTTTCCTCTTTCATTCTTTCATTGCAGATAAAATGAAACGAAAGCAAACAGCATGCTTTTCATTTTCACAAAAAATTAATGAGTGTGAACAAATGAAAGCTTCTTTCGTGAGCAAATACTTACTCTGGTTTAAACTCAAAACTTACCTCTTTAATTTCCGAATCTTTTCGTGCGAGTTCAGCCTTATTTCGAGCCACATCAATTTCAGCTTTCATTTTTAAATTATTTTCTAAATTCTGTAAATCTTCTTCGTGATGTTTCTTAAAATCATTAAACTTTTTCTCTGATTTCTTTAAAGAGTTATTACGTTCTTGTAATTCTTTTTGCATTTTAACAATTTGAGAATCACAACCCATATCTTGGCTGACACAAAAATCATCAATCAATGATAAAATTTCAGTTGATTTTAAAATCTTTGAAGTAAAAAACATTTTAAAATATTTTCAAAATTTAGTTTAAAACTTAAAAAATCTAACCTCTAGCTTTTCTAAAATATCTTCATTAACCCACTCCGATTCTTGAGAATCTTTTAAATTATCCAAATAAGTAGCAAAACTTTTATGCAAACATTTTTCAATTTTTTCTTTTAAATTGTTAAGAGAATTATTTGCTGAAAAATTTATACTTGGAAATTATAATATTTTTATGAAATTTTTTCACTTAGGTAATCCAAAACTTACGAAGTATTTTTGGTAATTCACAGTTTTCCAAACTATCAATTTTATTGTGATCACCAGCAGTTGATGTGATTTTACGTAAATTAGTTGGCAGTTCGGTTCTTGTGGTCAAAGGTGTACTTCGGCTGGACAAAGAGCTATCTGAAAGGATAAATTAAGAGTAGTAGAAGAGGAACTTGGTAAAAAAAAGGACAGTGAGTATAAGACTTCCAAAGAATCTTTGCCAGAAAAAATATAAAAATTAATAAAAAAAAACAAGTAAAAAGTTAAATTCGGCCTTGCCGAACGTATAAATACCCTCCACAATCTAAAAAAAAATTTTTTGCAAAAAAAAAATTCGCGGACAAAATTTTTTGGCGAAAAAAATCAGCGATTTTTTTTTTGTAAAAAATAGGTTTGTACTTGCAAAAATACAACTCTGTGTCCAATTCTGTTCATATATGCCAACCTTCAGCCAATTTAAAGCATTTTGTATTTTTAGGTTATGTAGAATGTACTAAAATTTTCGAGGTGTTCTTACATTTTCGTTCATAACTTCTGAACCGCTGAACCGATTTCGTTCAAATGCAATACCAAACAACTTAGGACCACAACAAGTAAATGTGTTAACTCTCAGTCATATATGTTTACTACTTTGGCCGTGATCACCATTTCCACAGACGGACAGACGTCTTAGAATCGATCACTGATCAATAATATATATACATACTTTATGGGGTCTCAGACTGATATTTCGATGAGTTACAAACGGAATGACAAACTTATATAAGAGGCATTCCACACCAAATGTCCAGCGAAAAAAAACACGTGTACCATAAACTTCTGAATAGCTTGTATGGATAGCCCTATATGAAACTTAGAAAATTGCGTTTTCGGTTTTTAAATTTTTCAAAAACTGGGCTTAGGAGGCGTGGTCAAATATTGGAAAAATGGTCAAATTTGTGGCGAGTTGCCTTGATTAAATATTTATCACATTAAAACGAAATGCACCACAATCTAAAAAATTTGCATTCTTATATAGTTTCGTATGGGCTTTCGAATAAAATTTTTTTCCAAGAAAAATTTTCAGAACCCGTTCTGAAATTTTCCATTTTTTAAAAAAGCTAATTTATCAAAAATCCGTCCACTTTTTTTCTTTTTTTTAAATTTTTTTTTTAAAGTTTAGATGTTTGTCCATCCACACAAAAAAAATCAGAAATGTATTTTTCGTTTTTTTCGAGAAAATCGCATTTGAATTTTAAATTCCATAACAATTTTGTAATTTGCTTGTATTTTCTTGTGTCAACAGAGCGTATGACGAATATTTATGCAATTAATATTACTCATTCGCAACTTTAAAACAAAGAAATACAAGCAAATAACAAAATTGTTATGAAATTTAAAGTTCAAATGCGATTTTCTCGAAAAAAAAGATGAACGTGTTTCTGATTTTTTTTGTGTGGATGGACAAACATCCAAACTTTTAAAAAAATAAATAAAAAAGAAAAAAAAAGTGGCCGGATTTTTGATAAATTTACTTTTTTAAAAAATGGAAAATTTCAGAACGGGTTCGGAAAATTTTCCAAAACAAAAAAATTTAATCGATAGCCCATACAAATCTATATAAGAACGTAAATTTTTGACATTGTGGTGCATTCCGTATTAATGTGATAAATATTTAATCAAGGCAACTCGCCACAAATTTTACCATTTTTCCAATATTTGACCACGCCTCCTAAGCCCAGTTTTCGAAAATTTGAAAAACCAAAAACGCAATTTTCTTAGTTACATATAGGGCTATCCAAACAACCTATTCAGAAATTTACGGGACACATGTTTTTCTGTAGCGGGACATTTGGTGTGGAATGCCTCATATGGGGCATTCCATGTGAAATCGGACACTGTGAAAAACTTTTTTTTTTATATTTTTTTGAGGAAAAAATTTCAGATAGTTGTTTTTAGATAAACTTACCACTTCGTGTGTTACTTTTGGAGCGAAGTGAGCCATTTAAAGATCGCGACGTGTTCGGCGTTGTATTACCACACTTAACTCGAGATAAACTAGAAGTAGTGGCGGCAATGCTAGATTTTGAAAGACTTTTTAACAATTTTTTTCCAATATCGGTAAATTGGGTTTTAGAACATGTTGCTTGACGTGATAATGATTGTGTGCTCTTTATTGGAGATGAATTTGTAGTACTGTTGACAATATTGGATTTTGAAAAGTTCGGTTCCAATTTGTTTTTAATATCAGCAGACTGCGCCACAGAACATGGTGGTTGCGGTGATAATGATTGTGTGCTAGGACCGGACACTTTTTTGTTCCTAAAGGATGTAGCTGTTTTTGAAGGCTATCAAATAAAGAAAAAAATATTATGAAAGTTATGTTTCTTTTAAAAGATAATAAACAAATATTCAAGCTCAAGGTCCAGTTTAAAAATATTCTTTATTTTATTCACCAATATTTCGTTTTTCCTCGAATAACATCCTCAGGGAGAGTATAAAATTCTTATAAGCTAATGTATTGTTTAATCCATCGTCATTATTTAATATTTTTAAACTGAACCTCGAGCTTGAATATTGTTTATTATATAAATTCTGATTAATGTTTAATAAAAAAATAAAAATTGTATTATTCAACCTTTAAAATATTATATTTTGAATAAGTTTATTCTAACAACCCTTCGCTTTAAATAAATTCATAAACAAATTTATAAAAAAACTCCTTTTTGAAATTCGGAAAACCTTAATTATAATTCAGAAAAGCTCTTCTTAAATTAAGATAAAACAATTTAAATTCAGAAAATCTCAATAAAAATTCATAAAAGCTTTTTTTAAGAACCCAAGTAGAATTTTTAGAAAAGAACAATGAAGTTAGAAAAGTCTAATCGAAATGCCCAAATTCAGAAAAGCTTAATTGTTATTAAAACAAGAAATTCCAATTGAAATTTAAGAAAAATCCCAATCGTAATTCGAAAACCCCAATTAAAATTCAGAAATTTTAGTTGGCATTCACAAAAACCCACTTAAAATTTAGAAAATACAAATTAAAATTCAGTAAATCTCAATGAAAATTCAGAAAAGCTCAACTGAAATTCTGAAAAGCTCAATTGAAATTCAGAAAAGCTCAATTGAAATTCAGTAAAACGCTATTGAATTTCAAGAAACTAAATTAAAATTCAGAACAGCTCAATTGAAACTCAGAAAAGCTCGATTGAAATTCAGATAAGCTTACTAGAAATACATTTAAAACCTTTAAACTCGAAAAACACAAGTAAAATTCCGAAAAGCATTATCAAAAAAAAAACGTTATTGAAATTCGGAAAACCTTAATTATAATTCAGAAAAGCTCAATATAAACTCATAAAAGCTTTTTTTTTCACAAACCAAGAAAATCTATCTAGAAATGCCTAATTGATATTAAAATAAGAAATTTCAATTGAAAATTTATAATTATAAATTTAAGAAAAAATCCTAATCGGAATTCGAAAACGTCAATCAAAATTCAGAAATTTCAATTGGCATTCACAAAAATTCAATTAAAATTTAGAAAAGCTTAAAAAAATTCAGAAAATCACAATAAAAATTCAGAAATGCTCTATTAAAAATTCAGAAAAACTCAATTGAAATTCAGAAAACCCCTATTGAAATCCGAAAAACTCAATTAAAATCCAGAAAAGCTGTTCTGAAATTCAGAAAAGCTCAATTGAAATTTAGAAAAAGCTCAAACGAAATTTAGAAAAGCTCACTAGAAATCACAATTTAAATTCTACAAACCCTATTATAATTCGAAAAACTATATTATAATTCAGAAAAGCTCTTTTAAAATTCAAATAATTTTAATTATAATTTAGAAGAGCTTAACAGAAATTCAAAAAAGCTTAATTGAAATTTTGAAAATCCAGATTAAATTTCAGACAAGGTCAATTAAGTTCAGAAAAGTCTAACAGAAATTCAGAAAATTCCAAACTGAAATTCAGAAAAGATCAATTTCTATTTAAAAAAGCTCGACCGAAGTTTAAAAATTACCAATTATAATTTAAACAAGTAAAAGATTAAATTCGATTAATCCAAATCCAAAAATATTCTGCACCATGCTAAGGGCTGTCTTAAGGTATGACGGGTCCTTGGGCACAAGAATTTGGTACCCCCCCCCCCCCCCCGCTGGAAACGAAAAAGTTGCATGACAAGAAAAAAACATTTTTTATAAGTAAAAGGTCTTAGCATTAGAGAGCATAGGAAAAATGTCTTAGAATTTGACTTTTTCTATAGGAAAGATGTCTCAGAATTTGACTTTTTCTATAGGAAAATGTCTCAGAATCTGAGACTCAGAATCTGAGACTTTGTCTGTAGGAACAATGTTTCAGAATCTCAGACTTTTTCTATAGGAAAAATATCTCAGAATCTGAGAATTTTTCGATAGGAAAAATGTCTCAGAATCTGAGACTTTTTCTATAGGAAAAATGTCTCAGAATCTGAGACTTTTTCTATAGGAAAAATGTCTCAGAATCTGAGACTTTTTCTATAGGAAAAATGTCTCAGAATCTGAGACTTTTTCTATAGGAAAAATGTCTCAGAATCTGAGACTTTTTCTATAGGAAAAATGTCTCAGAATCTGAGACTTTTTCTATAGGAAAAATGTCTCAGAATCTGAGACTTTTTCTATAGGAAAAATGTCTCAGAATCTGAGACTTTTTCTATAGGAAAAATGTCTCAGAATCTGAGACTTTTTCTATAGGAAAAATGTCTCAGAATCTGAGACTTTTTCTATAGGAAAAATGTCTCAGAATCTGAGACTTTTTCTATAGGAAAAATGTCTCAGAATCTGAGACTTTTTCTATAGGAAAAATGTCTCAGAATCTGAGACTTTTTCTATAGGAAAAATGTCTCAGAATCTGAGACTTTTTCTATAGGAAAAATGTCTCAGAATCTGAGACTTTTTCTATAGGAAAAATGTCTCAGAATCTGAGACTTTTTCTATAGGAAAAATGTCTCAGAATCTGAGACTTTTTCTATAGGAAAAATGTCTCAGAATCTGAGACTTTTTCTATAGGAAAAATGTCTCAGAATCTGAGACTTTTTCTATAGGAAAAATGTCTCAGAATCTGAGACTTTTTCTATAGGAAAAATGTCTCAGAATCTGAGACTTTTTCTATAGGAAAAATGTCTCAGAATCTGAGACTTTTTCTATAGGAAAAATGTCTCAGAATCTGAGACTTTTTCTATAGGAAAAATGTCTCAGAATCTGAGACTTTTTCTATAGGAAAAATGTCTCAGAATCTGAGACTTTTTCTATAGGAAAAATGTCTCAGAATCTGAGACTTTTTCTATAGGAAAAATGTCTCAGAATCTGAGACTTTTTCTATAGGAAAAATGTCTCAGAATCTGAGACTTTTTCTATAGGAAAAATGTCTCAGAATCTGAGACTTTTTCTATAGGAAAAATGTCTCAGAATCTGAGACTTTTTCTATAGGAAAAATGTCTCAGAATCTGAGACTTTTTCTATAGGAAAAATGTCTCAGAATCTGAGACTTTTTCTATAGGAAAAATGTCTCAGAATCTGAGACTTTTTCTATAGGAAAAATGTCTCAGAATCTGAGACTTTTTCTATAGGAAAAATGTCTCAGAATCTGAGACTTTTTCTATAGGAAAAATGTCTCAGAATCTGAGACTTTTTCTATAGGAAAAATGTCTCAGAATCTGAGACTTTTTCTATAGGAAAAATGTCTCAGAATCTGAGACTTTTTCTATAGGAAAAATGTCTCAGAATCTGAGACTTTTTCTATAGGAAAAATGTCTCAGAGTCTGAGACTTTTTCATAGGAAAAATGTCTTCGAATTTGAGACTTTATCTATAGGAAAAATGTCTCAAAATCTGAGACTTTTTCTATAGAAAAAATGGAAAAATTTCTCTGAATCTGAGACTTTTTCTAAAGGAAAATTTTCTCTGAATCTGAGACTTTTTCTATAGGAAAAATATCTCAAAATCTGAAACTTTTTCTATAGGAAAAATGTCTCAGAATCTGAGACTTTTCTATAGGAAAAATGTCTCAGAGTCTGAGACTTTTTCTATAGGAAAAATGTCTCAGAATCTGAGACTTTTTCTATAGGAAAAATGTCTCAGAATCTGAGACTTTTTCTATAGGAAAAATGTCTCAGAATCTGAGACTTTTTCTATAGGAAAAATGTCTCAGAATCTGAGACTTTTTCTATAGGAAAAATGTCTCAGAATCTGAGACTTTTTCTATAGGAAAAATGTCTCAGAATCTGAGACTTTTTCTATAGGAAAAATGTCTCAGAATCTGAGACTTTTTCTATAGGAAAAATGTCTCAGAATCTGAGACTTTTTCTATAGGAAAAATGTCTCAGAATCTGAGACTTTTTCTATAGGAAAAATGTCTCAGAATCTGAGACTTTTTCTATAGGAAAAATGTCTCAGAATCTGAGACTTTTTCTATAGGAAAAATGTCTCAGAATCTGAGACTTTTTCTATAGGAAAAATGTCTCAGAATCTGAGACTTTTTCTATAGGAAAAATGTCTCAGAATCTGAGACTTTTTCTATAGGAAAAATGTCTCAGAATCTGAGACTTTTTCTATAGGAAAAATGTCTCAGAATCTGAGACTTTTTCTATAGGAAAAATGTCTCAGAATCTGAGACTTTTTCTATAGGAAAAATGTCTCAGAATCTGAGACTTTTTCTATAGGAAAAATGTCTCAGAATCTGAGACTTTTTCTATAGGAAAAATGTCTCAGAATGTGAGACTTTTTCTATAGGAAAAATGTCTCAGAATCTGAGACTTTTTCTATAGGAAAAATGTCTCAGAATCTGAGACTTTTTCTATAGGAAAAATGTCTCAGAATCTGAGACTTTTTCTATAGGAAAAATGTCTCAGAATCTGAGACTTTTTCTATAGGAAAAATGTCTCAGAATCTGAGACTTTTTCTATAGGAAAAATGTCTCAGAATCTGAGACTTTTTCTATAGGAAAAATGTCTCAGAATCTGAGACTTTTTCTATAGGAAAAATGTCTCAGAATCTGAGACTTTTTCTATAGGAAAAATGTCTCAGAATCTGAGACTTTTTCTATAGGAAAAATGTCTCAGAGTCTGAGACTTTTTCATAGGAAAAATGTCTTCGAATTTGAGACTTTATCTATAGGAAAAATGTCTCAAAATCTGAGACTTTTTCTATAGAAAAAATGGAAAAATTTCTCTGAATCTGAGACTTTTTCTAAAGGAAAATTTTCTCTGAATCTGAGACTTTTTCTATAGGAAAAATATCTCAAAATCTGAAACTTTTTCTATAGGAAAAATGTCTCAGAATCTGAGACTTTTTCTATAGGAAAAATGTCTCAGAGTCTGAGACTTTTTCTATAGGAAAAATGTCTCAGAATCTGAGTCTTTTTCTATAGGAAAAATGTCTCAGAATCTGAGACTTTTTCTATAGGAAAAATGTCTCAGAATCTGAGACTTTTTCTATAGGAAAAATGTCTCAGAATCTGAGACTTTTTCTATAGGAAAAATGTCTCAGAATCCGAGACTTTTTCTATAGGAAAAATGTCTCAGAATCTGAGACTTTTTCTATAGGAAAAATGTCTCAGAATCTGAGACTTTTTCAATAGGAAAAATGTCTCAGAATCTGAGACTTTTTCTATAGGAAAAATGTCTCAGAATCTGAGACTTTTTCTATAGAAAAAATGTCTCAGAACCTGAGACTTTTTCTATAGGAAAAATGTCTCAGAATCTGAGACTTTTTCTATAGGAAAAATGTCTCAGAACCTGAGACTATTTCTATAGGAAAATTGTCTCAGAATCTGAGACTTTCTATTGGAAAAGTGTCTCAGAATCTAAGACTATTTTGATAAGAAAAATGTCCCAGAATCAAAGACTTTTCCTAAAGGAAAAATATCTCAGAATCTGAGACTTATTCTAAAGGAAAAATGTCTCAGAATCTGAGACTTTTTCTATAGGAAAAATGTCTCAGAATCTGAGACTTTTTCTATAGGAAAAATGTCTCAGAATCTGAGACTATTTCTATAGGAAAAATGTCTCAGAATCTGAGACTTTTTCTATAGGAAAAATGTCTCAGAATCTGAGACTTTTTCTATAGGAAAAATGTCTCAGAATCTGAGACTTTTTCTATAGGAAAAATGTCTCAGAATCTGAGACTTTTTCTATAGGAAAAATGTCTCAGAATCTGAGACTTTTTCTATAGGAAAAATGTCTCAGAATCTGAGACTTTTTCTATAGGAAAAATGTCTCAGAATCTGAGACTTTTTCTATAGGAAAAATGTCTCAGAATCTGAGACTTTTTCTATAGGAAAAATGTCTCAGAATCTGAGACTTTTTCTATAGGAAAAATGTCTCAGAATCTGAGACTATTTCTATAGGAAAAATGTCTCAGAATCTGAGACTTTTTCTATAGGAAAAATGTCTCAAAATCTGAGACTTTTTCTATAGAAAAAATGTCTCAGAACCTGAGACTTTTTCTATAGGAAAAATGTCTCAGAATCTGAGACTTTTTCTATAGGAAAAATGTCTCAGAATCTGAGACTTTTTCTATAGGAAAAATGTCTCAGAATCTGAGACTTTTTCTATAGGAAAAATGTCTCAGAATCTGAGACTTTTTCTATAGGAAAAATGTCTCAGAATCTGAGACTTTTTCTATAGGAAAAATGTCTCAGAATCTGAGACTTTTTCTATAGGAAAAATGTCTCAGAATCTGAGACTTTTTCTATAGGAAAAATGTCTCAGAATCTGAGACTTTTTCTATAGGAAAAATGTCTCAGAATCTGAGACTTTTTCTATAGGAAAAATGTCTCAGAATCTGAGACTTTTTCTATAGGAAAAATGTCTCAGAATCTGAGACTTTTTCTATAGGAAAAATGTCTCAGAATCTGAGACTTTTTCTATAGGAAAAATGTCTCAGAATCTGAGACTTTTTCTATAGGAAAAATGTCTCAGAATCTGAGACTTTTTCTATAGGAAAAATGTCTCAGAATCTGAGACTTTTTCTATAGGAAAAATGTCTCAGAATCTGAGACTTTTTCTATAGGAAAAATGTCTCAGAATCTGAGACTTTTTCTATAGGAAAAATGTCTCAGAATCTGAGACTTTTTCTATGGGAAAAATGTCTCAGAATCTGAGACTTTTTCTATAAGAAAAATGTCCCAGAATCTAAGACTTTTTCTAAAGGAAAAATGTCTCAGAATCTGAGACTTATTCTAAAGGAAAAATGTCTCAGGATCTGAGACTTTTTCTATAGAAAAAATGGAAAAATTTCTCTGAATCTGAGACTTTTTCTATAGGAAAATTTTCTCTGAATCTGAGACTTTTTCTATAGGAAAAATATCTCAAAATCTGAAACTTTTTCTATAGAAAAAATGTCTCAGAATCTGAGACTTCTTCAATAGGAAAAATCTCTCAGAATGAGATTTTTTCTATAGGAAAAATTTTGTCAGAAAACTTTCAAAATGCTGTCCTAACTGTAATTAATCATCTACAAAGTGTTTTGGTAACCGGAAATTTTGAAAGTTTAAGTTCAAATAATTTTAATTGTTGATTCAAATTTTTTTTAAACTTACATTTCTTTTAGGTGTTGGCAAGTAAGAAGGTTTATTAGCTTCATTTGAAATTCGACCACCCTTTGGCTGATTTTTATTAGTTTCTGCTTTAATTGATTTCCCTTTGAATTTATCACCCCCTAAGTTTGGTATGGTTTTGGAATTTTGTTTGTTAGCTGCTTGGCCTTAGGAAAGTTATGAATTATTGAAATTTCAAAATAGTTCTTGGAAAACTTCCAATTTACCTTTTTGTTTATTTTGAGCTATAGATTGGGTAGTAGAATACCTGGGTGTGATTAGGGTATCTTCGAGTTTAGCTTTTACGGGAGCTTTAGATAAGATTTATTATTAAAAATAAAAGCTTTTCAAAAAAAGTCTTTCAACTCACCTGATTGATCATCTGGAGCATTACTGGGTTGTGGGAGTAAATTGACAATATCGGTCGGAACTTCTTTGGGATTTAAAGCTAAAAAAATTAAGGATAGTTGAAATTCCATATGGAAAATGAAAGTTTTTAAAAATTTTGATTAATTTTTATTAAAAAATAAAAGTTGTTTTATTCGACCTTTAAAATATTATATATTGAGTAGGTTTACTCTAGCTCGAGGTCATTTTTTCTTAACAAAATCTATGATATTCTCATAGAATAATTTTCAAAATGACTTTTCTGTTTAGCGATTTCCCATTAGCGATTTATCATTTAAATTCCCTATACTTCTTATAATAGTCTTGACAATGGAATCTGAAAAATTCCGAAAAACGTGTCGGCTAACAATAAGTCGTAAAAAAAACCAACATAAATAAATTTAAAATAAAAAATAATTTTCTTGAAAATTATTCCATGAGAATGTCATAGTTTTAATTAGTAAAGGAATAATGACCTCGAGCTAGAATTAATATACTCAAAATATAGTTTTTCAAAAAGTTTCAACTCTCAACAACTATTTTTTAAGAAAATTAAATTAAAGATAGCGGGATTTGCATGTTGAAATTCCATGTTGAAAATAAAAGCTTTTAAAAAAGATTTAACTTACGTGGCTGCAGATCTGGAGCCCTAATAGCTTGAGGGAGTAAATTTTCAGCAACGGTCTGAACTTTTTCTAGGGTTGTAGCTATAAGATTATATTATTTAAATGTTATAAAATTAAAAAAAGCGCACACAAAAAAAAATTCCAATGAACGACTTTCAATACAGTATTTATGAACCAATTCATAAAATTTATTAACTTTTTCATAATACTTATAAACTTTTTATAGTATTTATGAATAAATCATAATATGTGAAATTTAAGAACTATTTAACATTTTTTCATAAATACTATGAAAAAGTTCAAAAATTTAATGAAAAAGTTCATATTTTTTTATGTATTTGTTCATAAATACTATGAATTTCGTTCATTGGAAAATATTTTTTTTTTTCTGTGCGGGAGCTTTCTGTAAAATATTTTCAAAAAAAAATTTAACTTACCTGGTTGCTCATCTGGTGCACTAGCTAGGGCTGGAAAGTTGTCCATGCTGTGGAAAATTTCTTCGGGATCTGTAGCTGCAAAATTAAATTATTATTAAAATTATTTCATGATCTAGAGTCAAAATTTTTGATTATTAAAATTATAGGCCCGTACCAAAAAAATAGCCCGTACCAAGAAAAATAAAAAGTCTATTTTAACAAAAGTTTTATTTTAAATTTCAAATTTTCTATACATTTTTTGAGAGTCGATTTTAAAAACAAAATCAATTTGTATGGATATAAAATTAAAAGCTCATTTTAAATTAATTTTGTTGTCTTTTGGTAAGGCTGATAAAATGTACGAAAACTTGAGCTTAATTTGAAATTATGTATTGAAAAAAAACTTTTAAATATTTTAACTCACCTGCTTGTTCATCTAAAGCTCTATCTATGACTGGTAGTTGATCAATGTTGTTTTGAAGTTCCTCGGGATTTGTTACTGTAAAATTTAATGATTATATAAATGATAAAATGTACGAAAGCTGGAGCTAAAGTAAAAATTCTTTTAAAAAATAAAAGCTTTTTCAAAATTTTCAACTCACCTAATTGCTCATCTGAATGAAAAGCTTTTGCTGGTGTATTTTCAATAATGTTGTGAATTGTAGCTGAAAAATTTAATGATTATTGAAATTATTAAATTTACAAAAGCGGAAGAAAAAGTTGAAATAAAAGCTTTATAAGGCTGAATTACTCAATGCTCCATTATAAAATAACTCTCCGTTAAATTTAACTTTTTCATACAAATTTGGACATAAGGCTCCGTTAAATCGGCAGTTAGCAGCTAACTTTTCATTGAGTAATCCGCCCTAGAAGATTTTAACTAGAGATGGGCGCGTGAGTGATTTTTGACTCACACTCACTCACGCTCACGACAGGAATTTTTTAACACGCACACTAACTCACGACCATATTTTTTCTACTCACACTCACTCAAAATCACGTGAGTAAATTTAATACAACTCACACTCACGCTCACAAAACACTTATTTATGCAAAAAACAAACATCGAAAACTAAAATTTCAAAAATTTTTCAAAATTTTCAGCAAAATTTGAAGTTCAGTGAAATTTTACTTTTTTTTGCTTTTTCGGGACGAAATCATACGGAAAGCTAAATTTTACAATTTTTTGTGGTTTTTTTTGGCACGAAAGGAAATATGATAAAAACAAGTAGAAAAGTTAAATACGACTTTGCCGAATCTATGAATACCCATTCAGAATGCTCTTTTAACTGATAGTAAATTTTATAACGTGAAAAAATAACATGTTTGATTAGTTTTCATTTTGTGTAAAAAAACTTTTTTTTTAAATAATTTTTGAAAAAAAAAAAAATAATTTACTAAATTTTTTTTGAGTGTAAAATTTTTTTGATTGTAAAATTTTTTTTTCAAGTGAATTTTTTTTAGTGTAAAAATATTTTTGAGTGACAAAAATACGTTGTAAAATATTTCTGTGACTTAACAATGTTTTTAAAACATGTTTAACGCGTTTTCAACTCATGAATTTAAGGTGAAACTAATCTGAAATTCACGATTTTGCTAATAACTTTTGAACCACTGAACCGATTTGGCTGAAATTCAATACGAACGAGGCTGGAGGAACGCAAAATATATATGCTAAGCTTCAGCATCCGCAGAATTGCCTTTCGAAAGTTAGCGTGTGTTTTATCTCGGAAATTCACGAAAAACCCTTGCCGAAATTAAGTCTTTTGACCATAACTTTTGAACCACTGGGCCGATTTCGCTGGATTGCAATATCAACCTGACCAGGTAAATTCCAAACATATATGCCAAACTTCAGGAGCCTCTGTAAAGTCTTTCAAAAGTTAGCGTGTTTTCAACAGATAGACGGACAGACAGACGGACGGACGGACATCGCTAGATCGGTCATGAATATATATACACTCAAAAGAAAACCTCTGTCAAAAAATCTGTAAAATGACTTTCAATTAATAATAACAAATTTTTAGCAGACTTTTCTGCTGAAATGGATATTTTAGCAGAATTCTCTGCTATTCAATTTCTGAAAACAACAATGTAATTGTTGTTTCTGAAAACAACATTGTCATTAATATGTCAGCTTTAATAATATATAGTTCAAAAAAACACAAACACACAATTCATACTGATATTTTTTCAGCTTGCCAGTTTGTTGCTGCTTTTCAAGAAGAGAAGTTCTTCAGTTCATGCCCGCAAACCGTACAATACAAAATTCAAAACCACCCTTGGAATGTGTTGTTACTTTTTTTTCATTTGTTTAATGTGTGTGTATTTTTTTTATTTGTTTTGTTATTTTGTTTTCTTATTAAAAGTGTGTATGTTGTGTTATGCTTTCTATTCTTTCATGTGTGCCGTTTTCGACATCCCGTTATTTTTTTCTTTTTCGTTCCGAAATTAGCAGATTTGTCTGCTGAAATCAGCAGTTTTTTTTTGCTGAAATTAGCAGATTTTTCTGCTGAAATCAGCAGATTTTTCTGCTAAAATCAGCAGATTTTTCTGCTGATTTAACCCAGGTTATCACTACAGAAATTTAGCAAACCGCGTCTGCTAAAATCAGCAGATTTCTCATATGGCTCAAAATGGGTGTATTTTCAGCAGATTTTCTGCTGATTGGACAGAGAATTTATTTTGAGTGTACGTTATGGGGTCTTAGACTAATATTTCGAGGTGTTACAAATGGAATGACAAACTTATATATACCCTCTATCACTAGAGTATGGGTATAAAAAAAATCAGGCAAACTCACGGAAAAAATCGACTCACGCACACTCATTCACGCAAAAGTCTTACTCCCGCACACTCACTCACGCAAATTTTTTCTCCACTCACAATCTCGTGAGTAAAATTGAATTCACCCACACACTCACGAGTGATTACGCGTGAATCACGCTCTAATCTGCTCTTGTGTCCATCTCTAGTTTTAACTCACCATGTTCCTCATCTAGATCAAAAGCTTTTGCCGGTGTATTTTCAACGATGTTCAGAATTTCTTCGGGATTTGTTGCTGGAAAATTAAATCGTTTATAAAATTAACGCAGTTGGCAAAAAAAATACCCCTGACATACTGCTGACCCTCTCTTTATAAATATGCTGACATCTTCATACAATTTTTCCAAATGTCCCCAAGTTCAAGTCAGAAGTTGATCAGCGGATGTCTAAAGCAATGTTAGTGGCCACTGATAATATTAGGCACTGCTAACTGTCCTAGAGGACATTTGAAAAAAATATATGAAGAGGCCAGCAATTTCATAAAGGTAGGGTCAGCAGTATGTCAGCGTTGATTTTTTCCAACTAGGACCGAATTAACATAAGGCAATTTTAATTGCGGCAATTCTGATTTTCTAGTGTATCAGAGAGAGAGGGAAGAATTTTAGATCTCTCTCTGACACACGATAAAATCAGAACTGCCGCAATTAAAATTGCCTAATGTAAATACGGTCTAGAAAATAAAGTTTTCAAGCTTTACCTTTTTGTTTTTCTGTAACTTGAAGTAGTGTCGAAGAAATTTCTGTATTTTCCGAAATGTTTTTATTCCTTCCAATTTCATCTTTTTGATTATCTGTAGCATTAGATTGCGTGGTAGATTCATCCATATGTATTTGATTTTTATTATTATCCCGAATGTCACCTATTTCACCCTCTTCAGTTTTAGAAAGCACGAGAGAATTCTCCGTATTCTCTTTTTCAGTTGTAGCTGTTTGAAGATATGAAAATAATTTATTATTAATATGTGTTGGAAATAATTTTAAATCCTTCCATCTCACCTATTTTAGCTTGCGATTCGAAATTACCCATGTTCTCCGAATTTTCTTTACAATTTTGAGTTAATAGACCTTAAAAATGTCAAACTAAAAAACATTTTTCCCTTTTTATGGACAACTTTCAACTCACCTATTTGATCCTCTTCAGCACTAAATTGTTTGGAATACTGATCCATATTTTGCAGGAAATTTTTTAGTTTTAACGAAATTTTGCTTTTGATAAAAATTTTCTAAATATTTTTAAATTTAAACAAATATTTTAAATTATTTAAAACTTGAGAGAAATAATTTTTTTTTAAAAAGTTTATAAAAAATAAAATAATTCAATGGTCAATTCTGATGTCTACATGAAGTTTGTTTCAAAAGCTTACTAAAATTTTGAAAATACCCTACTTGAATAATAGGTCTATTCGATTACCTTACTACAATCTACTATTTTTTACTCATTTAACTACAGCTGGAAATTTTCAATACAAAAAGTAAACAAAACTTTCCGGTTGTAGTAAAAAAAGTAAGAAATTTTGGTGATAGAATAGACCTATAGGTTTGGGCTAGTATATGTGATTTTTATACCCCCTAACATCTGTATGTGTAACAACTTTGTCAATCCGTAATATCGGTCTAGTATAGGGCCCGATATTTCTATGCGTACTTTATTATTGACCCTTGATCGATTCTATGACATTCTAGCGATGTGCTTGCGAAACTTTAATGTCAGAAGAAGTTCAAAAACCTGGTGACTGAAAAATTTAACTTTTTCGACCCGCCTCCTTTTGAGGGCGGTGATATAAAGCAATATTTTAAATTCTTAAAATTCTAAGAAATCGTATTTACTTAAATTTTTAATTTTTGTGAATTTGGGGGTAATCGATTTTTTTGAATTTCAATTGATTTTTTTTCGAATTTCAACTTTTTCGAATTACAAATGATATTTTCGAATTTGCTGTCAAATATACCCAAAGTAGAGTAATCTCAATCGTGATGAATTTGTTGTTGAGAATATGAAAATAAAAACAAAATGCACAAAACAAACACGTAATAATAAAAACAGAAACGTAATATTTACCGTAAAAGCCGGAACCAAGTTTTTCTACACACACCATAAATCAGCAAATATACAAAAAGGAGGAGCGTATAACAAATATGGACATTAGGGGTGTAACTTTTTGTTAAAGGGTTGAACCAGAATCAAATAAGGTCGCGTAAGACGTAAAAAACAAACACATTCAATTTTAAATTTTTATGTCCGTTTGACATAAAAACCGAATTCGAAAGAAAAAAAGAAAAATAAAAAAGAAAGGAAAGGAGAGGAGAGGGAAAAAGGAAAATGAAAAGGAAAAGGAAATAATCTGAAATTTGTTTTTCTATGAAAAATGTTAAAAATTTTCTAAATGAATGTTAGAATTTTTCTATATAAAAATTTGAGAATTTTTCTTGCGGAAAAATTGAAAATTTTCCAAAGGAATAATTTCGATTTTTTTTACAAGAAAAACTTTTTATAGAAATTCTTCTATGAAAAATGTGAAAGAATCAAAAAATGTTTCTAAAGCCAAAATGTCTCGGAATGTTAGAATTTTTTTTGAAAAAGTCTCGGAATAATAAAATTTTTCTATAGCAAAAATTTGTGTATTTTTCTATAGAATTGAGAATTTTTCTATAGGAATAATTTGCGAATTTTTCTATAGGAAAAAATTGTAAATTTTTATAAGGAAAATTTGACAGTTTCTTTTATAGAAAAAATCTAAGAGTTTTCTATATGGAAAAATCTGATGTTTCGTTCTAAAAATCTGAGAAGATGATGGGTAAAAGGAAAGAAAACAAGTAAAAAAGTTAAATTCGGCCTTGCCGAATGTTGTGATACCCTCCACAATTTCAAAAAGATTATTGCAGAAATTTTTTTTTAAAAGGAAATTACTTTTGAAAAAAAAAAAAAATTCCGCGAAAAAAAATATACGCGAAAAAAAATTCCCGCGAAAAAAAAATTGGTAAAAAAAAATCCGCGTTTTTTTCTTTTTTGTCAAAAAAATATGTTCGTACTTGTTTAAATACCATTTGGTGTTCAATTATGTTCACATATGTCAACCAGCAGCTGAATTAAAGCATTTTGTATTTTTAGGTTATGTTGAATGTACTAAAATTTTTGAGGTGTCCTTACATTTTCGTTCATAACTTTTGAACCGCTGAACCGATATCGCTCAAATGCAATACCAAACTTCTCGGTAGAACTTCCAATAAATATGTTTCAGTCATATCCGTGTAGTATTTTGGTCGTGATCACCATTTCCACAGACGGACATCGCTAGATCGTCTTAAAATCGATCGAGGATCATATATATGCTTTATGGGGTCCCAGACCGATATTTCGATGAGTTACAAACGGAATGACAAATTTATATATCTGTGGACGTTTGACAAAAGCACTTATCTTTTTTAAAAAATATTTTTAGATCTTTTTTTAAGAGTCTGTAATGTTAAGAACTCGACAATTTTCTCCACAGTTTCCAAGAGATCTGATAACATTATATTTCAAATTGTTGAGATTTAAAAAAAAATCATGGAAAAAGTGTTTGTTGTAGCCGAAAAAGTCCATTTTAATATATTTTTGACAAAAGAGCTTAAATCGAATTAAATGCTTTTGTCAAATCTCCACAGATATATATGGGGCATTCCATGTCAAATCGGACACTTTGAAAAAAAAAAATTTTTTAGATTTTCCCAATTTGTTTACAGTTTTTAGTACCCTTCGAAAACTCCTTCGTGGTAAATTTTCAGATTTTTTTGATGACCCGTTCAAAAGATATCGAATTTTTAAAAATTGGTAGTTTGTTCCTTTACTCAAACTTCTTTTAATCATAACTTCTTCAATAATGGTCCAAATTTCAATTTTTTTTTCAAAATTTTTGTTTTTTTACTTACTTTAAAAAAAATCCCAAAAAATTCTTAAAAGCACTCTAGTATGCGATTTTTAAGTTTTAAAATTTAAATCTCATTTTTGTAAATGTTTGTACTCTTCGATTTTTTTGAAATTTTTTTGTGTAAAACTTCTATCGATTCTACAAATTGTTTGCCCAAGAAGATCGTGGGATAACAAATATTACTATTTTTTAAATTTTTTTGAAAAAACTTTATTGTAATTTTCCACTCTTAAAATCATTTCTACTGCTCCAATGGTGCGTTTAATTTTTACGTCTTAACATTTCTTTGGAACAAACTAACACCCTATCTCCAATTTCTAAGGGGGCTCCCACACAAAATTACATTTTTTAAAATTTATTCCAACCGCTCTAACTGCCCTAATAGTGCCCTTAGAGCAACAAAATGTGTGACGGACCCACAATACTTTTTTAGTCCAAACATTTTCTCTGAATACACCTACCCTCTATCTCTAATTGTTAAGGCGGTCCCCATACAATTTTTTTTATTTTTTGTAAATTTGTTTTATTTCATCAGCTTCTACCGGTCCAATGGTGCGTCCGAGATGGGTCATTAGTGAGACCAACCCCCATTTATTTTTACCTTACAACATTTTTTTAAAATATACCTACGCCCTATCTCCACTCCCTAAGTAGGCTCCCATACAAAATTACATTTTTATAAAATTTGCTCCAACTGTTATTTGTATGGGAGCCTACTTAGGGAGTGGAGATAGGGCGTAGGTATGTTTTACAAAAATGTTGGAGGGTAAAAAAAAATGGGTGTCGGTCTCACTAATGACCCCTCTCGGACGCACCATTGGACCGGTAGAAGCTGATTAAATAAAACAAATTTACAAAAAATTAAAAAAAATTGTATGGGGACCGCCTTAACAATTAGAGATAGAGGGTAGGTGTGTTCAGAGAAAATGTTTGGACTAAAAAAATATTGTGGGTCGGTCATACATTTTGTTGCTCTAAGGGCACTATTAGGGCAGTTAGAGCGGTTGGAGCAAATTTGAAATTGGAGATAGGGTATTAGTTTGTTCCAAAGAAATGTTAAGACGTAAAAATTAATGGGGGTCGGTCTTAAAAAGGACCCCTCTATGGAGCAGTAGAAATGATTTTAAGATTGGAAAATTACAATAAAATTTTTTCAAAAAATTTTAAAAAATAGTAATAATCGTTATCCCACTATCCTCCTGGGCAAAAAATTTGTAGAATCGATAGATGTTTTACACAAAAAAATTTCAAAAATATCGAAGAGTACAAACATTTTCAAAAATGAGATTTAAATTTTAAAACTTAAAAATAGCATACTAGAGCGCTTTTAAGAATTTTTTGGGATTTTTTTTTAGAAAGTACGTAAAAAAACAAAAATTTTGAAGAAAAAAAAATTGAAATTTGGACCATTATTGAAGAAGTTATGATTAAAAGAAGTTTGAGTAAAGGAACAAACTACCAATTTTTAAAAATTCGATATCTTTTGAACGGGTCATCAAAAAAATTTGAAATTTGGACCATTATTGAAGAAGTTATGATTAAAAGAAGTTTGTGTGAAGGAACAAACTACCAATATTTAAAAATTCGATATCTTTTGAACGGGTCATCAAAAAAATCTGAAAGTTTACCACGAAGGAGTTTTCGAAGGGTACTAAAAACTGTAAACAAATTGGGAAAATCTAAAAAAAAAAATTTCAAAGTGTCCGATTTAACATGGAATGCCCCATATATATTCATGATCCCCGATCGATTTTAAGACATTCTATCGATGTACGTCTGTCTGTGGAAATGATGACCACGCACACAAAAAATTATTGGCTAAAAAATTTCAATTAAATCTATTGATCAACAAAATTTAAATGAGTCAATTATTGTTTTGATCAACATTTTTGTTATTTTCTTTAACTATAAATTACAAATTTTAAACATACCAGATTTTTTTCGCTTCAATTCATTTGAATACATTAATTCAAAAATATACTTTTTACTACGGTTTTGCTTTTTTTTTTTATTGTGTGCAACATATTGGAAAGCAAAAAATATGAGTTTCTTCATAATTTTTCCATAAGCGTGAAATTCATTTGTTAAATCAATAATTATTTTAACTGACTTTAAATAAAAAATCAATCAAATTTTTGATCAAAATCGAAAAAATTATTAATTGAAATAAAAATCAATTAATCACCTACAATTTGATGATTGATATAACGATTTTCTTTATCGGAGGAGTTTCAATTAAAAAATTAATTGAATCCGCGTTTTTGTTGATTGACTTTTGTTTTCAATTCTTTCTGTGCGCCCAAAATATAACACGAGATGACTGAGACTTAACATATTTATTGGAAGTTCTCCCGAGAAGTTTAGTATTGCATTTGAGCGATATCGGTTCAAAAGTTATGAAATTGAAACCAAATGGTATTTAAACAAGTACGAACATATTTTTTGACAAAAAAAGAAAAAAATCGCGGATTTTTTTTAACATATTTTTTTTTTCGCGAAAATTTTTTTCAAAAAATTTTTTTTTTTCAAAAGTAATTTCCTTTTTAATAAAGTTTTTTGCTAAAATCTTTTTAAAATTGTGGAGGGTATCACTATATTCGGCAAGGCCGAATTTAACTTTTTTATTTGTTTGAAATTCGTGGTTTTCGGACAAATTTATATTCTTTCAAAGATTTCTTGTTGTGCTGGATAAATTATTTTATTTTAAATTGACAAAGAAATAAAAATTTTCAATATTGAATGAAATACTCAAGCTCGAGGTCATTTGAGATTCTATAAAGAAAAGGTCGAATAAAAAACAATTTTCAATATTTTTTTTTTTTTGTTTATCGCCAAAATATCGTTTGTATGAGATAACGGCGATATAATACAAATACTACTTTGATTTTTGAAATGATAAATTTCCTTATTGCCGCAATATCTTTTCGGCGATAATTCGCCCTATTGTTTGCAGGGAACATATCTAATCAGATACAATTATGTTTATTATTCTTGCCTCAATTCTAATTTAAATTACCGAATTCAAGTCATTAAAATTTTACAATTATTTTTTTTATTTTAGTTTTAAAATATTTAAAAGTTTTCCCCCTAGTGTCCATTTTCGCTCACAATTTATATTCAGTTCTTCGCCATCCATACTCATTTCTGCCCTTTTAATTAATATAGTATTTTTTTTTTTGCATAGAGTGTCTATGACACTTCTGTTCCTCCTCTTTTATACCACCTTCCATTTTGCTTCCATAAAATTACACAAATCTATTCAATTCAAATGAAATGCACTGCACTTTTTCAGTTGACCATTAACTATTGAGCATTCAAGACAGCTAGCAACGGGGAAAAAATAATTTTAAAACGCGCATAAAACAAAAACTACTGTGGGATTCCAGTGAATTTTTTTTTTGTTTAAATATTAATTGAGTCAATTTAAACGAATTTAATACAAACTATTTAAATTTCCTTTATTAAAATTTTTATTAATCGCAACGAATTTATATTTGGATTATAAAACATCATACTTTTTTGGATTCGGTTATTTGGAATAAAAAAAAATCAAGTCTTCGAGGCAGTATTTTTAATTTTGGAAACCTTAAAAGTGAGTATTTGAAAAAAAAATAGATAGACAGACGGATAGACACCCATTTGTATTAATGAAGAGTAGTTTGAAATCGGTATTAATTGATTTATAATCAGGGATGGATAATGAGTATTGAAAGTACTAGAAAAATTTCAGAAATCTGAATTGGAAAAAGATGAATTTTCTTCACAAATGAAGGAAAATAATGCAGTTGCAGTTTTCGAATTTTGCTTAGCTCTTATCCAGTTTAAACTAGACTAGGATGGTTACCACGACAACATTCACAGATTTTCTAAAACAATTCCAATAATTTTCTTAAATAATCGATTTCTTTATAATCTTGAATTTTATTCTCACTAAAAACCTTCAGATTGCTTTGTCGCCAAACCTGTAATAAAAAATGTCTGCTCTTTGATTGGTATTTATTGTATCAAATATCGAATGCCTCAAGTACAACGGTTACTCCCTTAATACTCCCTTAGAGATGGTACTCTGTAGTACAGAGTAGAGATGGGCACATGAGCAGATTAGAGCGTGATTCACGCATGATCACGCGTGATTGTGACTGAATTCAATTTTACGCACGTGATTGTGAGTGAGTGTGAGTCGAAAAAAAAATTGTGTGAGTGAGTGTGCGTGAGTAAGATTTTCGCGTGAGTGAGTATGCATGAGTCGATTTTTTTGGCGTAAGTTTGCGTGATTTATTTTCTCTTTATATTTCCTTTCGGACCAAAATAAGCAAAAAAAACTTGTAGAATTTGGCTGTACTTAAGATTACGTCCCGAAAAAAATGTAAAATTTCGCTGAACTTAAAATTTTGCTGAAAATTTGGAAAGATTTTTGAAATTTTCGTTATTGAAATTTTTTTTGTATAAAAAAGAGTTTCGTGAGTGTGAGTCAACGTGAGTGTGAGTGAAGCTTGCGTGAGTGCACGTGAGTGTGAGTTGTATTAAATTTACTCACGTGATTGTGAGTGAGTGTGAGTAGAAAAAATATGCTCGTGAGTGTACGTGATTCGAAAATTCCTGTCGTGAGCGTGAGTGAGTGTGAGTCAAAAATCACTCACGCGCCCATCTCTAGTACAGAGTACTCCGACATTGTGCACTCAAAATATTTTGTAGGCAAAAACAAATAAAAAACACACTTAAAACCAATGAATAAACAATTGAAAACCATTCCAGTAATTATTCATTTGTTTTAACAAACATCAACATTTATTTTTTGCTGTTGACAAAATGTTCTAAAATAAATTACATTAAACATTAAGAAATTAAGTTTTTTTCACTCTTTTTTACCAAAAAATTCAAAAAAAAAAATACCAACGAAAACATTAAAAATTAATGATAGTTTTGTTATTTTTACCAACAAATTTCAAAAAATAACCTACGAAAACAATAAAAATTTATGATTTCGTAGGTAATTTTTTACAATTTTTTATTGAAATATTTTTTTTTTAATTTTTAATAAAATTTTTGGGGAATCGATCCCGCAATCAACTACATTCTGGCCAGACACTCTACCCATCGTGCCAAAGTCACTTGATACAAACATGTTTTTATATTTCTATAAATAATTTTTTGATTTTTTTTTCTACAAAAAAATAACCTACTTGTGTAGGTAAAAACTAATGATGTTTCATTAAAAAATACCAACAATTTAAAAAAAAATTACTTACACAAACCATTAAAAATCAAAAGAATAATCAGTGTTTACTTACAGTTTTTACTTACAGAACAAAAATAAATGACTTTAAAAATTGAATGTCAATGAAAGTCTTTATTTTTTAGTGTGTTGTTTTTGAAAATAAGGACTGAAGTAGTCATTAATAAAAACTGAACATCAAACAAATGTTTTTTCTTTTAAAAACGACTAAACGGAAAACTTTTTAAATAAACTACAAATAATAATTTTTTGAGTGTGTCGAAGCCATTATTGTTTTAAACTGAAAAGATCTTTGACTTTGGACTTTTGTACTTTGAATACCTCAAGTACAACAGTTGCTCCCTTAATACAGTAATAAAGCTTTTAAAATCAGCATTTTGATTCTTCTGCACTTGAAAGTTTCACGATTATTAAACTTGAGAGCTTAACACTTTAAAAAGCTTTTCTTTAACTCAATGACAATCTTTTGAATTTGAAACCTTTTGAAATCTACACTTGTTTAATTAGACTGAGAAAAGCTTTGCAGTAATTGTTTTATTTTTTATTGTTTAACACTGAAAAAATCTTTGATTTTCGATTAAATAACCCACGATTGACCATTTTTTTTTTGCACTTGGATAACTTTACAGTAACTACAGTCATTCGATTGATTTTGGAAGCTTTACAAATCCACGATTGTTTGACTAGATTGTTTAAAATTCGTGAAAGCTTTCCAGTAGCAACTTGTTATTATTTCGAAGCTGAAAGCTTTCCAATTTGACTTGATTTAGTAGCACTCTGTAAAACTATGCAGTAATAACTAGAGATTGGCACATGAGCAGATTAGAGCGCGATTCACGTGTGATAAAGCATGAGTGTGACTGAATTCAATTTTAATCACGTGATTGTGAGTGAGTGTGAGTGTTAAAAAAATTGCGTGAGTGAGTGTGCGTGAGTAAAATTTTTGCGTGAGTGAGTGTGCGTGAGTCGAATTTTTCGCCTGATTTGCGTGATTTAGTTTCTCTTCATATTTTCTTTTGTACCAAAAAAGCCCAAAAAAAACATTAAAATTTGGCTAAACTTATGATTTCGTCGCGAAAAAGCAAAAAAAAATAAAATTTCGTTCAACTTTACATTTTGCTTAAAATTGATCTTTGAAATTTTAGCTTTTGAATTTTATTTTGTATAAATAAGAGTTTTGTGAGTCAACGTGAGTGTGAGTTAAGCTTGTGTGAGTGCACGTGAGTGTGAGTTGTATTAAATTTACTCATGTGATTGTTAGTAAAAAAAATATGCTCGAGAGTGTGCGTGATTCAAAAATTCCTGTCATGCTCGTAAGTAAGTGTGAGTCAAAAATCACTCACGCGCCCATTTATACTTTTAAAATTAGAACAGCTTTGCAAGTAAGTTAATTTTTAAGCTAAGGGATCCCACGAATGATTTTCCGGATTCGTTTCCAATCAGAAAAGCATTCCCGTAATACATGTCAATCTATGATTTTGGAAGTTTGTGAAATCCATGTTTGGTTGACTACATCATTTAAAGATGTAATTTGAAAAAGATTAATTGTAATTCGAAAATTCTATTTGTAATTCGAAGATTCCATTTGTAATTCGAAAATTACATTTCTAATTCGAAGATTCTACTTGTAATGCGAAGATTCCAATTGTATTTCGAAGAAGATCAATTGTAGTTCGAAAAATATCAATTGTAATTCGAAAGAGATCAATTGTAATTCGAAGATTCCAATTATAATTCGAAAAAGATTAAATGTAAATTGAAAAAGATCAATTGTAGTTCGAAAAAGATCATTTGTAATTCGAAAAAGATCATTTGAAGTTCGAAGAAGACCAATTTTAATTCGAAAAAGATCAGGTGTAATTCGAAAAAGATCAATTGTAATTCGAAAAGGATCAATTGTAATTTGAAAAAGATCAATTGTAATTCGAAATAGATCAATTGCAATTCGAAAAAAATCAGTTGTAATTCGAAAAATATCAATTGTAATTCGAAAAAGATCAATTGCAATTCGAAAAAGATCAATTGTTTTTTGAAAAAGATCAACTGTAATTCGAAAAATTCAATTGTAATTCAACAAAGATCAATTGCAATTCGAAGATTCAAATTGTAATTCGAAAAAGATTAAATGTAAATTGAAAAAGATTAATTGTAATTCGAAAAATATCGTTTGTAATTCGAAAAGGACCAATTGTTGTTAGAAAAAGATCAAGTGTAATTCGATCAAGATCAATTGTAATTCGTAAACGATTAATTGTAATTCAAAAAAATATCAATTGTAATTCGAAAAAGATCAAATGTAATTCGAAAAAGATCAATTATAATTCGAAAAAGATCAATTGTAATTCGAAAGCATCAATTGTAATTCGAAAAAGATCAATTGTAATTCGAAAAAAAGATTAATCGTTATTCGAAAAAGATCAATTGTAATTCGAACAAGTGAGAGTGTTAAATTCGGCTATGCCGAATCTATTATACCCTCCAAAATGTAAAAAAAAATTAAAAACAAAAATTTATCAGGGGCGTTTCTTTTTTTTGGGGGGGGGGGGGTTGATAGGGTCAGTGGGGGACGTTGAGAGCACCTTACCATCGCGATAAATATACCAAATGTTTTATTTAATTAACAAAAATACAAAAAAAACATGTAAAATGTGAATTTTTTTAGAGGTTGGTTTAGTTCTTCAAGGGGGAACTTTTTTCCCCCTGGTCCGATTTGGCCAATTTCCTAGGAACATAAGACATATTTGTGCCAAACTTGAAGGGTCTAGCTATTTTATTTTGGACTGCATCGTGTTAACTACAGACGGACGGACGGACAGACGGACGGACGGACATCGCTAAAATGTCTTAGAATCGATCACTGATCAATAATATATATACTTTATGGGGTCCCCGACCGATATTTCGATGCGTTACACACGGAATGACAAAGTGAGTATACCCCCATACTGTAGTTTGATGGTATAAAAAGATTAGTGCTTCAGATCATTCGAAAAAATAACAATTAAGTTTCATAAAAGATCATTTGAAATACAAGTATGAATATTAAAGTCGGTCAAGGCCGACCATATGATACCCTACACCAGTAATTTCGGGAAAATGGGTCCCAAGTTCAAACATAGAAAATTTTTGTTTTTCTGTAAAGACAGTTGAGCTCAGGCTCTAATTATAATTACGTATTATAATTTTTTAATCATGTTGTATATGGTTTGAATTGAGAAAGGTGTGAAAGAAAAATTTATTTTTCTAAAAATTTAAGACATCCTGGTTCTTTTTTAATTAGTTTCATATAATCCAGTTATTATAATCATCAGAAAAACTTTTAATGTCAAATTTATTCAGTTAATAGTCAATTTTATTCTATATGTGAAAATTATTAACAGATCGCAGCCGCCAGGGATTGAACCCATGAATCTGTAATGTTTTTGCTATTAACTGCCTCTTAGGTACGATCACTCTAGACCGATACGCTAAGTTGGCTGTTAAGCAAGTATCAACTAAATCATGGTTTTTCAATTCCTGTGTGGTTGTTGCTGTTGTTTTTTCGTACAGAAGAAGGTGAAATTGCATTATGGTGAATAAATTCATTTTTTTAGTAATCATCATTCGTCCTCCTCTCCATTATTTATCTTTCGTTGGATCTTTAATTAGTGTAGCAAACACACACAAATAAAATTTGAGTGAAATTGGCTTATTTGTGTTGCCAATAGACCGATTTTACTGAATATCGGGAGAAATTTTTATATGGGTCTAAGTCCAAAAATGGTCCAATTGTATTCAGAATTGAATATGCTACCAAAGAACGCGTTTAACATTTACAAACAAAATTTGATCAAATATTTCCTATTTTAATGAGTTTTGGAGATTTATGTGAATATCGGGAGGTGGTTTGTATGGGGAGGGGACTACAAGAAGAACTGGTCCGATCTCTTTAAAATTTGGATGATTTGTGAATACAAAATATGTTTACCTGCAAAAATTTCGAAAGGCTATTATAATACGGTTATTAGAGTCATTTGAGTTAAATTATTACGGGATGTTGTATGGGGGCTAGGTCATGGTAAACATGGACCGATTTCAATAGGCTTCGTCCTTGGGTCAAAGGAAGCTTAAATTTCAAATATCATACAAATCGATTGATAATTACGGAAAAATAAATCTCTAATTCGTTTCAGAAAGTGATTCTGAGTCTATCGGTATGCATAAAGGTGGGTCTAGGACCACAAAGTAGTGTTGGATATAATAAGA
This sequence comes from Pegoplata infirma, assembly GCA_963921195.1. NCBI lineage: Eukaryota > Metazoa > Arthropoda > Insecta > Diptera > Anthomyiidae > Pegoplata > Pegoplata infirma. The sequence continues at coordinate 191,098,643 of OY992538.1, read as the reverse complement.
AATTGAATTTCAAAAAGATTATACAATTTAATTAGGTAAAAGATTGATCGAAATTCGAAAAAGATTAATTGGGATTCGAAAAGTGTAAAATTAAATTCGAAAAAAACAAACAAAACTTTTAAAGAAATCAATTGAAATACAAAAGAGTCAAGATCAATTAAATTTGGATAAAAACCAATTGAAGTTCAAAATATTTTAATTGAAATTCGAAAATGATCATCTGAAAATCCAAAAAAGAAAATTGAAATTCAAAGAAAACCAATCGAAATTTAAAATTCGAAAAAGATCAATTGAATATTGAAAATGATGATTATAAATTTAAACGAAGATCAATGAAAATTCGACAAAAAATTGTGTGGTTCAAAAACCGAATCATTTAAAATTTGAAAAAAAGATCACTTAAAGGTTACAAAAACAATAAAACTCTTTAAAAGATCAATTGATGTTCAAAAAAGACCAATTAACTCTCCATCAATGATCATTGATCAATTAAAACCGGAAAACTATCCGCCGAATTTCAAAAATTTTAAATCCATGTTCTCATTTAAGAGAACATCCCCTTGATAATGAATTTGATATGATGAAATAGACATGTGCTAAAATATTTAATCAACTAAAACAAAACGGCGTTGTTCCTAAGAAAAAATACCCCCATAATTGTAAAAATACGTATTAATTACATCATTAATCTCTCATTACTCTTCCAGACCCAGACCTAAACAATTTACACACTTTTTATATATTACAGTAAAAATGAATTGGTTGGCATTAGCTATTTCCATATCAGCCACTTTAAATATAGCGTTGGCATGCAGTCGAATGCCGCCAGGCACTACAGCAGCAAAATCGCCAGTCGATGAGAATTATGTGATTTCAGTGGCGGGAAATCCACAGACTTATATACCGGGTCAAAAGTATAATGGTAAGTAAAATTAAATTTCTAATGGATTTTCGAAAATTTCTCATCTCTTTCTCTCTCTCTTTCTTTCATTTTCCCAGTCTCCATTATAGCCTACAATGATCAAACCTTTATAAGTTTTATGCTAGGCTTAGAAAGTGAATCCAGTATGGAAGGCATGGATTCAATGGGTACTTGGGAAATAAGTGATTTAGCTGAGACACGCTTTAGTCCACGTTGTGCTAATTTAGTCGAAAATACCAATACAAATGTTAAGACTAGAGTCGATGTATTTTGGGTAGCTCCCTCTTCAACGGGTATGGGTTGTATACTTTTAAGAGCGACGGTGGTGCAACATCGTGATGTTTGGTTCATGGATGATGGTTTTCTAACCAAAAAAATGTGTGAAGAAGAAGTTGATGATATTGATAGTCAACCGAGTATTGTTGATCCATGTTGTGCCTGTGATGAGGCCAAGTACGAATTGACTTTTGAAGGAAAATGGTCAAGACATACTCATCCTAAAGATTTTCCAGCAAATAGTTGGCGTACACGATTTAGTGATATTATTGGTGCTTCACATACAATAGATTATCGATTTTGGCAATATGGAGAGCTTGCCAGTGAGGGGCTAAGAGAAGTAGCGGAACATGGTTCAACGAGAACGCTAGAGAGTGAATTGAAAGATCAGGTGGGGAAAAAAATAAATTATATTAAATACACCATTAACAGATAATTTCAAAAATTTATTGAAATTCGAAGATTTTACTTGTAACTTGAAGATTCTATTGGAAATTCTTATCGAAATTCGAAGATTATATTCAAAATTAAGAAAATACATTTGAACTTCGTAAACTTCAATTGAAATTCGAAAAAAATCAATTAAAAACAAGTAAGAAAGTTAAAGTCAGTCAAGACCGACCATATAATACCCTACACCAATGTTTTCTGGAAAAATGGGTCCCAAGTCTAAACATGGACCGATTGGATTTGTCTTTTGTTATATCTTTATTAAGTGTCGAAAACACACACAGATCAAATTTCAGTGGAATTGACTTATTTTTTTGTCAATAGACCGATTTAACTGAATATCGGTCGAACTTTTTTTATGGGGGGAATAAGTCCAAAAATTGTTCAATTATATTGCGATTTGATTAGGTTACTAAAGTTCACGTTTAAAACATAAAAATAAAATTTTTATCAAATGTTTCCATTTTTGAATTTTGAGGGAATTGTGTGAACATCGGGAGGGTGGTTTGTATGGGGACTACCAGAAGGACTTAAACGATTTCTTTGAAATTTGGAATGGTGATTCATACATACAAAAGTTGATTACCTGCTAAATTTTAAAGCGATATCTATTATAATAAGGTCATTAGGATCATTAAGCCGAATCCAAAGGGGGCGTTTGTATGGGGGCTAGGTCTTAACATGAACCGATGTTCTCCAATTTCAATAGGCTTCGTACCTGTAAGTAACCAAACACTGCCTGTGCTATCTATGGTGTCATGTTCTATGTCCAGCATATTCTTTAGGACACGAGCGGTCAAAAGGGTTCTTGTCGAGCTCAACGTGAACAAATCTCCGGGACCGGATGGTATTCCAGCACTGGTCTTGAAGAAGTGTTCTACCACGCTCGCTAGCCCATTGCGAAACCTTTTCAGTATTTCATATCACGCGGGTATATTTCCCTCTTGCTGGAAAGTGGCCAATATTCAACCAATCCCAAAAAAAGGAGAAGCCTTAAACCCCGACAACTATCGCCCAATCGCCATATGCTCCACGCTCTCAAAGGTTATGGAGAGTATGGTTAACTTCCATTTTGTGAACTATTTGGAGTCAAATGGCCTATTGAGCGATCGTCAGTATGGTTTCCGTAAGGGCCGTTCTACAGGTGATCTAATGGCGTTTCTCTCTGAGCAGTGGAGCAGATCCATTCACCGCCTTGGTGAAAGTAAGGTAATTGCTCTAGACATTTCCAAGGCGTTTGATCGAGTTTGGCACCATGCACTTATCTCAAAGATAAGAGCATTTGGGTAGGTGATAATTTTGCTCGTTTTATCGCAAGCTTTCTAAGTGAACGTTCATCCGTGTTGTTGTAGATGGGTTCTCCTCTAGGAACTTCATTTTAAACGCAGGTGTACCATAGGGTTCTGTTCTTTCTCCATCCCTTTTTTTAGTTTTTATCAACGACCTACTGAATCTTACTGTAAACCCTATTTACCCTTTTGCGGATGACAGCAATATCTGTCACTCTTATTCTTTTGACCATAGACCGGGTCAGTCCGAAGTTAGGCTTATGAGGCATCATATGGATAACTCTCTTAACCTTGACCTATCGAGAATCTATTTATGGGGTCTGGAGAATAGGGTCGATTTTAATGCACGGAAGACTCAATGCTGTACTCTAACACACAAGCGTATTCGTGGTATGGAAACTTCTAATTTATCTATTGGTACTACGATTACTGATGAATCGGAAGCTCTTGACGTTCTGGGCATGAAAACACAGTGTGATGTCCTTTGGAATAAGCACATTTTTGAAGTAGCGAAAGACGCATTTAAATGTTTAGGGTTTTTAAAACGTTGTAGAAGATATTTCACACCATCTGATCTCTTGACTGTCTATACCACTTATATCCGTCCCAAAATGGGATATAATTCCCATGTATGGGCAGGTGCTTCAATATCTTCATTGGAACTACTTGACCGCGTACAGAAAAGGGCACTTATGCTTATAGGGGACGATCGAATATCTAATTCCATCAACTCCCTGGAGCATCGTAGGAATGTGGGTTGTGTGTCTTTATTCTATCGATACTTCCACGGAGAGTGTTCTGCTGAGATAGGTGAACTCATTCCGGATAGACGTGTATTTGGTCGTAATACGCGCCTCTCAAATAGAGCTCACCCGTTCGTCATGGATTGGTCAGCTGAGCGCACAACTCACTATAGAGAAAATTCTTTCTTTGGCCGAACAATTCGTATGTGGAACAGACTTCCCGCTTATGTCTTTCCCGACACTTTTAACATCAATTCAAGTCAAATATTAACAAATACTACTCCCTCTTTCCTCCTTCCCATACCTATATTTCCTGATTTCAACACAATGCAATGCATGTATAGGGGGCATCCCCTGAGTGTTGGTCAATATAAAAAAAAAAAAAAAAAAAAAGATGCTTAAGGTTCAAATTTCAAGTCAATTGATTGAAAATTGCGACCTGTATCGTGCTTAAACCGATAGATGGACAGACGGACGGACGGACATCGCTAAATCGACTCAAAAAGTAATTCTGAGTCGATCGGCATGCTTGATAGTATGTTTAGAACCAATATTTCGGGTAGTTACAAACATCAGCACAAACTCAATTTACCCTGTACCACAGAGTGGTATACATATTTAAATAAAACCAAAAAAATTCATTTAAAATTCAGAAAAAATGAATTGAAATTAAAAAAGTGAGATTCGGCATTGCCGAATGTAGTGATACCCTCCACAATTTCTAAAAGATTATTGCTTTAAACTTTATTTAAAAGGAAATTAATTTTGAAAAAAAAAAAAAAAAAATTTCCGCAAAAAAAAAAATTGTTAAAAAAAATACGCGTTTTTTTTTCTTTTTTTGTCGAAAAATATGTTCGTACTTGTTTAAATACCATTTCGTGTTCAATTATGTTCACATAAGTCAACCAGCAGCCGAATTAAAACATTTTGTATTTTTAGGTTATGTTGCATGTACTAAAATTTTTGAGGTGTCCTTACATTTTCGTTCATAACTTTTGAACCGCTAAACCGATATCGCTCAAATGCAATACCAAACTTCTCGGGAGAACTTCCAAAAAATATGTTAAGTTTCAGTCATCTCCGTGTAATATTTTGGCCGTGATCACATTTCCACAGACAGACAGACAGACAGACGGACATCGCTAGAATGTCTTAAAATCGATTGGGGATCATGAATATAAGTATATACTTTATGGGGTCCCAGACCGATATTTCGATGAGTTACAAACGGAATGACAAACTTATATATACCCTCTATCACTAAGTGGAGGGTATAAAAAAATATTAATTGAAATTCGAAAGAGATTAACTGAAATTCGAAAAATATCAATAATAATCAGTTGAAATTGGAAATAGTTCAATTGTAATTTGCAAAAATGGAGTTTTCAAACTATAAAAAGAATTTTCTAATTTTAGTTAAAATTTACGGAATATAAATGGAATCTTAAAAAAACTAATAGAATCTTCTAATTGCATTTTTATATTTCAACGAATTACATTTGTAAATGGTGTATTTTTAGTTTTCTTAATTTTTGATGTTGGTACCTTTAAAAATATTCAATTGCTTAAATGCCTTAATTACCTATATTCACGGAAAAAAAATCTATTGTAGGCTCATTTTCAATTAAATAAATTAATATTAACAAACAATTTAATTTTATTGACAAATAAAATAATTGATATTTAATTAACAACACAATTTGTCAATACAATTAAATTGTTTGTTAATACAACAACATTTTAATTAAAAACTAGCCAATAATACAATTTTTTTTTTGTGTTTTTTAATTATTTTTCCCTCCCGTAAATAGAGCGATCAAATCCGTACTATTATTAAAGCTAGAGGTATAACATATCCCAATGTAACGGGAAAAACATTTGCCGTATTTCGTGTCGACTCTAAACATCATCTAATATCACTGGTATCTATGGTAGATCCCTCACCCGATTGGATTGTTGGTGTTTCCGGTTTGGAGCTATGTTTACCCAATTGTTCTTGGGCAGAAAGTAAAATTCATAATTTATATCCCTGGGATGCTGGTACTGATAGTGGACCATCATATATGGTAAGTTTTTCTCAAGTCTAAGATAAAAATTTATTTTAATTGTTTGAATTATTTTTTTGTAGTCAGCCGATCAACCTCAAGTACCACCCGATGTTGTTAGAAGAATTAAATCAAATTTCCCCAATGATCCACGATCACCTTTCTATGATCCCGCGGGGGCACCGATGAAGCCATTGGCTACTTTACATATAAATCGTCGTCGTTTATATGAAAAGACGTGTGATAATAGTGAAAGTAAGTTGGCAGCAAAGGCTTTTTGGAAATATTTTTTTTTGATGAACAAAAAAAAAATTAATTAATTTTTTAATTGATTTAACAAATTTTTTAATTGATTCAATTTTTTTTTTTTATTGATTCAATTATTTTTTTTAAATTGATTCAATTATTTTTTTTAAATTATTCAATTATTTTTCTTAAATTGATTCAATTATTTTTTTAATTGATTCAATTTTATTTTTAATTGATTCAATTATTTCTTTTTAATTTTTTTTAAATTGATTCAATTATTTTTTTAATTGATTCAATTAATTTTTTAATTGATTCAATTATTTGCTTAATTGATTTAATCAATTTTTTAATTGATTTAGTTAATTTTTTAATTGATTTAATTAATTTTTTAATTGATGCCATTATTTGTTTTAATTGATTTTATTATTTTTTAGTTGATTCAATTAAAAAATTATTTGATTCAATTATTTTTTTTTTTTTATTTAATTAAAAAATTAACTGATTCAATAAAAAATAAACTTCATTTAATTTAAACATCAATAGATGCAATTATATGTCAGTTGATTCAATTATATTTCAGTTGATTCAATTTTTTAATTGATTCCATTATTTTTTATAATTAATGCAATTGTTTTTTACTTGATTCAATTATTTTTTAATTGATTCAATAATTTTTTAATTGATTCAATTATTATACCCTCCACTTAGTGATAGAGGGTATATATAAGTTTGTCATTCCGTTTGTAACTCATCGAAATATCGGTCTGGGACCCCATAAAGTATATATATTCATGATGCCCGATCGATTTTAAGACATTCTAGCGATGTCCGTCTGTCCGTCTGTCTGTCTGTCTGTCTGTGGAAAATGCTCTCGCGAACAAATATTGCACAGAGATGACTGAAACTTAACATATATATTGGAAGTTCTCCCGAGAAGTTTGGTATTGCATTTGAGCGATATCGGTTCAGCGGTTCAAAAGTTATGAACGCAAATGTAAGCACACCTCAAAAATTTCAGTACATTCAACATAACCTAAAAATACAAAATGCTTTAATTCGGCTTCTGGTTGACATATGTGAACATAATTGAACAACAAACGGTATTTAAACAAGTACGAACATATTTTTTGACAAAAAAAGAAAAAAATCGCGGATTTTTTTTTTAACAAAATTTTTTTTCGCGGATTTTTTTTTTTTTTTTTAAGTAATTTCCTTTTAAATAAAGTTTTTTGCAATAATCTTTTTGAAATTGTGGAGGGTATTACTACATTCGGCTAGGCCGAATTTAACTTTTTTACTTGTTTTTGAATTGTTTGAATTATTTTAAATTCAATTAAAAAAATAATTGATTCAACTATTTTTTTAACATTTAAAAAATGTCCAATATTGATTAATAATTTAATTGAATCAATTTAGAGAGGCTTGAAATATTTTTTTTATTTAACAAATTCCTAAATTGACACTTTTCCACTTAAATTTACTTTCAGATGAAAATGAACCACCAGAATGTGCCACCCATCCCTGGTCATCATGGGATGACTGCAGTGCCCAATGCGGTCCCGGTAAACAATATCGTCAGCGTGAATTTAAAAATCCACCCCTAGCTCGTCGCTTCAAATGTCGCAATAGTTTACGCCAGGAACAAGATTGTACCGGCAATCAATGTGGTTCATTTGATGAAGAAGCTGCAACGGCAGTTGAAACCGATAACTTGGTAACTGGTAATAATCCCGAAATGCCCGAATGTGCTATATCCGATTGGAGTGATTGGTCATCGTGTTCGGTATCGTGTGGCATTGGAACGGAAATACGTTCAAGACGTTATTTAAATCAAAAGGCCAAGAAAAAATGTCAGGTTTGTAATGCAGACAATAATAACTAGCGATGAGAATGCGTTATGAAATTTAGGAACTAACGAAACCTATTCATAAAATTAATGAAATGTTTTTTTCTATGACATTACCAAAAAAAAATATAAAACAATTAGAAAAATTCGTATCGTTTTAAATAATTAAGAAATTAAAAATTTTATAAAGTTATTTAATGAACATTTTCATAAAATTTATGAAATTTTTCAAAAATTAAAATTAAATTTATAAACTCTTTTATAAAACTATTTAAAAACGATCAATTGAAAATTTTAAATAGTATTTCAAATAATATCCCTGATTATTAATTAAAACTCGTAAAATATAATTAAAATTCGAGGATCAGTTAAACTTTGAAAGAATCCAAAAGAATTTTTTTTTTTGTTGAAAATCTAAATTTTTTAGAGAAAATTGTATTTATTTTTTTTGAAACAGATTTTTTTCGAATTTATATATATGCGGCATTCCATGTCAAATCGGACGCTTTGATTTTTTTTTTTTTTTAGATTTTCCCAATGGTTACAGTTTTTATTATCCCTCGAGAACTCCATCGTGTTAAATTTTCAGATTTTTTTGATAACCTGTTCAAAAGATATCGAATTTTTAAAAATTGGTAGTTTGTTCCTTTACTCATAACTTCTTTAATAATGGTCCAAATTTCATTTTTTTTTTTCAAAATTTTTGTTTTTATACCCTCCACTCTAGTGATAGAGGGTATATATAAGTTTGTCATTCTGTTTGTAACTCATCGAAATATCGATCTGGGACCCCATAAAGTATATATATTCATGATGCCCGATCGATTTTAAGACATTCTAGCGACGTCCGTCTGTCCGTCTGTCCGTCTGTCCGTCTGTCTGTCTGTGGAAAATGCTGTCGCGGACAAAATATTGCACAGAGATGACTGAAACTTAACATATTTATTGGAAGTTCTCCCGAGAAGTTTGGTATTGCATTTGAGCGATATCGGTTCAGCGGTTCAAAAGTTATGAACGAAAATGTAAGCACACCTCAAAAATTTCAGTACATTCAACATAACCTAAATATACAAAATGCTTTAATTCGGCTTCTGGTTGGCATATGTGAACATAATTGAACACCAAATGGTATTTAAACAAGTACGAACACAAAAAAAAAAAAAAAATCGCGGATTTTTTTTACCAAAATTTTTTTTCGCGAAAATTTTTTTTTAAATTTTTTTTTTTTTTCCAAAAGTAATTTCCTTTTAAATAAAGTTTTTTGCAATAATCTTTTTGAAATTGTGGAGGGTATCACTACATTCGGCAAGGCCGAATTTAACTTTTTTACTTGTTTTTACTTAATTTAAAAAAAAATCCCAAAAAATTCTTAAAAGCGCTTTAGTATGCGATTTTTAAGTTTTAAAATTTAAATCTCATTTTTGAAAATTTTTGTACTCTTCGATTTTTTTGAAATTTTTTTGTGTAAAACTTCTATCGATTCTACAAATTTTTTGCCCAGGAGGATCATGGGATAACGATTATTACTATTTTTTTAATTTTTTTAAAAAAATTTATTGTAATTTTTTAATCTTAAAATCATTTCTACTGCTCCAATGGTGCGTCATAGAGGGGTCCTTTATAAGACCGACCCCCATTAATTTTTTCGTCTTAACATTTCTTTGGAACAAACTAATACCCTATCTTCAATTTCTATGAGGGCTCCCACACAAAACGAAATTTTTTAAAAATTTGCTCCAACCGCTCTAACATTTTTTTAAATTTGCTCCAACCGCTCTAACTGCCGTAATAGTGCCCTTAGAGCAACAAAATGTATGACCAACCCACAATATTTTTTTAGTCCAAACATTTTCTCTGAACACACCTACCCTCTATCTTTAACTGTTAAGGCGATCCACATACAATTTTTTTTATTTTTGTAAATTTGTTTTATTTAATCAGCTTCTACCGGTCAAATGGTGCGTCCGAGAGGGGTCATTATTGAGACCGACCCCCATTTATTTTTACCCTACAACATTTTTTTAAAACATACCTACGCCCTATCTCCACTTCCTAAGTAGGCTCCCATACAAATAACAGTTACTGCAAATTTTATAAAAATGTAATTTTGAATGGAAGCCTACTTAGGGAGTGAAGATAGGGTATAGGTATGTTTTAAAAAAATGTTGTTGTGTAAAAATAAATGGGGGTCGGTCTCACTAATGGCCCCTCTCGGACGCACCATTGGACAGATAGAAGCTGATTAAATAAAACAAATTTACAAAAAATAAAAAAAAATTATGGGGACCGTCTTAACAGTTAAATATAAAGGGTAGGTGTGTTCAGAGAATATGTTTAGACTAAAAAAATATTGTGGGTCGGTCATACAATTTGTTGCTCTAAGTGCACTATTAGGGCAGTTAGAGCGGTTGGGGCAAATTTAAAAAAAATGTCGTTTTGTGTGGGAGCCCCCTAGAAATTGGAGATAGGGTATTAGTTTGTTCCAAAGAAATGTTAAGACATAAAAATTAATGGGGTCGGTCTTATAAATGCAGTAGAAATGATTTTAAGATGGTAAAATTACAATAATTTTTTTTTCAAAAAATTTAAAAAAAAGAGTAATAACACTGTACAACACAAAAAAAAATTACAAGGTCAGACCAAAAAATTTTGATAGAAGAGACAAAAAAAAAATACACGTGTATCGGCGTTTTGAAAGTTTACATCTGGGTTTCATTTTAGGGGGAGGTAAAGTTTCCCCCAAATGCAAATGTTGTATTGTAAATCGTCTTTGAATATCGAGTGAAGCTTACGTTTAAAGTATATGGTGTGTTCAGCAAATTTATATAAAATGACACGGAGAACATTTTTGTGGAATATATTAACCCTCTAGCTCCTCACGATAAGGGTCTTTTTTGTCCTTCTTTTCAAAAAGAGCAAAAAACACCATTAAAACAGGGATTTAAGGGGTTTAAATGTTCCGCAAAAATATTCGCCGTGAAATTTTACTATAAGTCCCTGAATACACTAAAACTGAAAACTCAACCAGAAAGTCAGAAATAAGACACAACAAAAGAGATCTTAGGGTTAATTTCGCATTTATTAAGAAAATCGAGTAAAGCTTACGTTTAAAGTATATGGTGTGTTCAGCAAATTTATGTAAAATGTTACGGGGAACATTTTTGTGGAACATGTTAACCCTCTAACTCCTCAAAAAAATGGTCTTTTTTGTCCTTCTTTTCAAAAAAAAGCAAAAAACACCATTAAAACAGGGATTTAAGGGGTTTAAATGTTCCGCAAAAATATTCGCCGTGAAATTTTACTATAAGTCCCTGAATACACTAAAACTGAAAACTCAACCAGAAAGTCAGAAATAAGACACAACAAAAGACAGTTTAGGGTTAATTTCGCATTTATTAAGAAAATTGAGTTAAGCTTATGTTTAAAGTATATGGTGTGTAAAGCAATTTTATGTAAAATGTTACGGAGAACATTTTTGTAGAATATGTTAACCCTCTAACTCCTCAAGATAAGGGTCTTTTTTGTCCTTCTTTTCAAAAAGAGCAAAAAACACCATTAAAACAGGGATTTAAGGGGTTAAAATGTTCCGCAAAAATATTTGCCGTGAAAGGGACTTATAGTAAAATTTCACGGCGAATATTTTTGCGGAACATTTTAACCCCTTAAATCCCTGTTTTAATGGTGTTTTTTGCTCTTTTTGAAAAGAAGGACAAAAAAGACCCTTATCTTGAGGAGTTAGAGGGTTAACATATTCTACAAAAATGTTCTCCGTAACATTTTACATAAAATTGCTTTACACACCATATACTTTAAACGTAAGCTTAACTCAATTTTCTTAATAAATGCGAAATTAACCCTAAACTGTCTTTTGTTGTGTCTTATTTCTGACTTTCTGGTTGAGTTTTCAGTTTTAGTGTATTCAGGGACTTATAGTAAAATTTCACGGCGAATATTTTTGCGGAACATTTAAACCCCTTAAATCCCTGTTTTAATGGTGTTTTTTGCTTTTTTTTGAAAAGAAGGACAAAAAAGACCCTTTTCTTGAGGAGTTAGAGGGTTAACATGTTCCACAAAAATGTTCCCCGTAACATTTTACATAAATTTGCTGAACACACCATATACTTTAAACGTAAGCTTTACTCGATTTTCTTAATAAATGCGAAATTAACCCTAAGATCTCTTTTGTTGTGTCTTATTTCTGACTTTCTGGTTGAGTTTTCAGTTTTAGTGTATTCAGGGACTTATAGTAAAATTTCACGGCGAATATTTTTGCGGAACATTTAAACCCCTTAAATCCCTGTTTTAATGGTGTTTTTTGCTTTTTTTTGAAAAGAAGGGCAAAAAAGACCCTTTTCTTGAGGAGTTAGAGGGTTAACATGTTCCACAAAAATGTTCCCCGTAACATTTTACATAAATTTGCTGAACACACCATATACTTTAAACGTAAGGTTTACTCGATATTCAAAGACGATTGGCAATACAACATCTGCATTTGGGGGAAACTTTACCTCACCCTAAAATGAAACCCAGATGTAAACTTTCAAAACGCCGATACACGTGTATTTTTTTTTTGTCTCTTCTATCAAAATTTTTTGGTCTGACCTTGTAATTTTGGAAAAAATTTGATTTTGTTGTGCAGTGTAATTGTTATCCCACGATCCTCCTGGGCAAAAAATTTGTATAATCGATAGAAGTTTTACACAAAAAAAATTTCAAAAAAATCGAAGAGTACAAACTTTTTCAAAAATGAGATTTAAATTTTAAAACTTAAAAATCGCATACTAGAGCGCTTTTAAGAATTTTTTGGGATTTTTTATACCCTCCACTTAGTGATAGAGGGATATATAATTTTGTCATTCCGTTTGTAACTCATCGAAATATCGGTCTGGGACCCCATAAAGTATATATATTCATGATCCCCGATCGATTTTAAGACATTCTAGCGATGTCCGTCTGTCTGTCTGTCCGTCTGTCTGTGGAAATGGTGATCACGACCAAAATACTACACGGATATGACTGAAACATATTTATTGGAAGTTCTCCTGAGAAGTTTGGTATTGCATTTGAGCGATATCGGTTCAGCGGTTCAAAAGTTATGAACGAAAATGTAAGGACACCTCAAAAATTTTAGTGCATTCAACATAACCTAAAATACAAAATGCTTTAATTCAGCTGCTGGTTGACATACTGTGAGCGTCAAAAGAAAGTGTTCAGGTCTAAAATAGATGTAATGCCTTAACGAAAAAGTTGACAATAAAAGCCCTTATTATTATCAATCGACTTATCATTTTAAAACATGCTATAAAGGAAATTTTCCAAGCTTTAATTTAAGCTTGATAGCGTCCAGATTAAGCAAATATTAAATGAGATACAAGGGTCGAGCTGAAAAATTAAATTTTTTGTAGACATTTTTTAGAAAAATTTAAAAAAATATTTTTAAGTTGATTTTTTTCAAGTTCAAACATTAAAAATTTAAAAAATAGTACAATGGTTTAAATTCAGTTATCAACTCAAGGCGAGTTGCCTTAATTAAATATTTATCACATTAAAACGGAATGCACCACAATGTCAAAAATTTACGTTCTTATATAGTTTTGTATGGGCTATCGATTAAAATTTTTTTTTTTGGAAAATTTTCAGAACCCGTTCTGAAATTTTCCATTTTTTAAAAAAGTCAATTTATCAAAAATCCGGCCACTTTTTTTTCTTTTTTATTTATTTTTTTAAAAGTTTAGATGTTTGTCCATCCACACAAAAAAAATCAGAAACACGTTCATCTTTTTTTTCGAGAAAATCGCATTTGAACTTTAAATTTCATAACAATTTAGTAATTTGCTTCTATTTTCTTGTGTCAACAGAGCGTATGACGAATATTTATGCAATTAATATTACTCATTCGCAACTTTAAAACAAAGAAATACAAGCAAATAACAAAATTGTTATGAAATTTAAAGTTCAAATGCGATTTTCTCGAAAAAAAATATGGACAAACATCTAAACTTTTAAAAAAATAAATAAAAAAGAAAAAAAAAGTGGCCGGATTTTTGATAAATTGACTTTTTTAAAAAATGGAAAATTTCAGAACGGGTTCTGAAAATTTTCCAAAAAAAAAAAATTGAATCGATAGCCCATACAAAACTATATAAGAACGTAAATTTTTGACATTGTGGTGCATTCCGTTTTAATGTGATAAATATTTAATCAAGGCAACTCGCCACAAATTTTACCATTTTTCCAATATTTGACCACGCCTCCTAAGCCCAGTTTTCGAAAATTTGAAAAACCAAAAACGCAATTTTCTTAGTTACATATAGGGCTATCCAAACAACCTATTCAGAAATTTACGGGACACATGTTTTTCTGTAGCGGGACATTTGGTGTGGAATGCCTCATATGTGAAGTTTATTAACGAAAAAAACTCGTAAGGGGGTACGCGGCTGAAAAAATTTAAAATTAGGGGTACGCGAGCCAAAAAGGTTGGTAACCGCTGGTGTAGAGGATATCCATACGTTCGTCAAGACCAAATTTAACTTTTTTACTTGTTTGAATATAAATTTTATGAAATTTTTCATAAATTTTATGAAATTTTTAAAAAATTTTATGAAATTTTTCATAAAATATTTTAGTTTTCATAAATTTTATAAATAAGTTTAATGCTAACCTAACGAAGAAATAATTTCATTACCCGATTCATATCGTTAAAAATATCTAACATTAATATTCAATTTTTTTTTCTCCATCATAAAAATACCAGCAAGTTAGTCGTGTAAAACTTCAGGAGAGACGTTCTTGCAAGGGTATCGATTGTGGTGGTGATATTGGTGAAAATGGTACTGGCGGTAATGGTGATGATGGCAATAATGAAGATACTGAAACCCAAGTAGATGGTACTAAATCTCTTTTCGGCAATATAGATGATGAAATACGTTATAGAGATTTGGAGAGTTTCAGTCAAAAACTGGATGATTATATACCGCCGGAATGTGGTGTTTCACATTGGTCAGATTTTTCACCATGTCTGGGACCATGTGGTGGCATAGGCACCAGTGAACGTCAGCGAGTTATCTGGAATAAAGATGAAGTATATGGTGTACGAAAGCCAGATCATGATAAGAACTTAGATCCCTGCCGTCATATAAAACGAAGAGAGGTGGTAAATTGTACAATACCCAGTTGTGATGCCATTGTGCCACCATTTTGTTATGATGAACTGAAGGTTAGTTCTTGCCGTGACAGTGATGTAGCAAATTATTGGTTTTATGATCATATGAGTGATCAATGTGCCATCTTTTGGGCGGATAAATGTGATAAAAATCGTAATAAATTTCCTTCTAAAGAAGCCTGTGATGAAACCTGTCGTCAGCCTAGACAAAAAATGGAATTACAAAGTGAAAATTTAAGAGTGGAACCTATAGACTGTTTAGTCTCTGATTGGGTTAATCATGCCTGTAATGCTTCTTGCGGTGAGGGAATACAAATTAAGACTCGCAAGGTTTTGCGATCACCAAAATATGGTGGTAAAGCATGTCCCAAACATTTGGTGCGTTTGGAAAAATGTTTTCAACGTTGTGATGAGATTTATTCAGTGGGTGGTTATGCTTCCAGCAGCAGTTATAATGATAATCGAAGGCGTAATGGCTTAAATCATAATGCTAAACATCAAGTTAGTGAAAAGGATGAGTGTCGTTATTCGGAATGGTCTGTTTGGACTCCTTGCACTGTTAGTTGTGGTGATAATTCATATCGTCAAAAGACCCGAACTCTACACAATACCGATTTAAATTATAAATGTAAAGATCGTGTAAGAATTGAAAAATGCTCAATGATGCCTTGTCTATTGTCTAGCAATGATGAGAGTGACAAGTGGTAGTTGATGAGGGGACTTAGAGAAATATTAAGTACACTCTTATAAATTTTTGTTGAATTTTACCCACTTTATTGTAGGTAACTGTTCTCCTACAATAATGTGGGTAAAAATACACTATGTGTTTAAAATTCAACATTTGCACACAAAGTGTGTATAACTAATAAACATTTTGTGTGTACAACTACATGTTTGACGCTTGGAAAATTCTCTAGCAATACACACAAAATGTGTAATTTTAAAACGTTTGTGCTTAAAAACCCATTCTTTGTGTGCAAAAATGGATTAAAAATGTTGAACATTGCATTAATAATGTTTTTTTTAAGTTAATATGCTTTATTCCTATAAAAAAAATATGTAAAAAACGCATTTTTATTTTGATGATTTTTATTTTATTTTAAGTGCAATTATAATATATTGGTAAAATCCATCTATTGCAAAAACTAAAATGTTACAAAAGCAAATAAAACAGTAACAATTGTTGTGTTATAATAACAATAATAAATACAATAAAAAATATAAATAAAAATATAAAAAAAAAAAAATAATTTTAAAGAAATATCAACTTAATTAAACATCGTAAAATACGCAGAATTTGTTTATATACGAATTTTGATAGCATCAGGTGTGGTCCCAGTCTGCAAATATATAAAAATTAAAAACAAATTAAATTGAAAGTTTCTTATATATTTGTTCTATAGTTTTTTTTTTTAGAATCTGATCTATTTTTTAAATAGAAATTCTCAGAATCTGAGTTATTTTATCTTTAGAAAAGTTTTCAGAATTGTTCTACAGAAAATTCTCAGCTTCTTTGACATTTTTCCCATAGAAAAATTCACAGAATCAAAACATTTTTTCTATAGAATTTTTGTGAAAATTTTTCAAAATCAGAAATTTTTTACAAAAAAAAAAAATTTGAGACTTCTTTTTTATAAGTAGAAAAATTTTTATAATCTGAGATTTTTTCCATAGAAAACTTTTCAGAATCTGAGACACTTTTTTTATAAAAATTCTGAGAATCAGATAAATTTTTTTTTAAAAAAATTTTCAGAATATGAGACAGCTTCTTTATAGAAAAATTCTCAGAATCTGAGACGTTTTTTCTGTAGAAAATTTTTCAGAATCTGAGACATTTTTTTTATAGAAAAACTTTTAGTATCTGAGACATTTTTGTATAGAAAAATTCTCAGAATCTTATACATTTTTTCAATAGAAAAACTCTCATAATCTGATACATTTTTTTTTATAGAAAAATTCTCAGAATCTAAGACATATTTTCTATAGAAAAATTCTCAGAATCTGAGACATTTTCCTACAGAAAAATTCTCAGAACCTGAGACATTTTTTCTGTTGAAAAATTCTCAGAATCTGAGACATTTTTTCTATAGAAAAATTCTCAGAATCTGAGACATTTTTTCTATAGAAAAATTCTCAGTATCTGATACATTTTTTCTATAGAAAAATTTTCAGAATCTAAGACATTTCTTCTAGAGAAAAATTCTCAGAATCTGAGACATTTTTTCTATAGAAAAATTCTCAGAATCTGAGACATTTTTTCTATTAAAAAATTGTCAGACTCTGGGGGATTTTTTCTATAGAAAAATTCTCAGAATCTGAGACATTTTTCTATAGAAAAATTATCAAAATCTGACACATTTTTCTATAGAAAAATTCTCAGAATCTGAGATATTTTTTCTATAGAAAAATTTTCAGAATCTGTGACATTTTTTCTATAGAAAAGTTCTCAGAATATGAGACATTTTTTCTATAGAAAAAGTATCTGAAAATCAGACTATTTTTCGATAGAAAAATTTTCAAAATCGGAGACAGTTTTTCTATAGAAAAATTTTAAAAATTTGAGACAGTTTTTCTATAGAAAAATTTCAGAATCTAAGACAGATTCTGAAAAAATATCTCAGATTCTGAGAATTTTTCTATAGAAAAATGTGTCAGATTTTGAGAATTTTTCTATAGAAAAATGTGTCAGATTTTGATAATTTTTCTATAGAAAAATGTCTCAGATTCTGAGAATTTTTCTATATAAAAATGTGTCAGATTTTGATAATTTTTCTATAGAAAAATGTCTCAGACTCTGAGAGATTTTTTCAAAGAAAAATTCTCAGAATCTGAGACATTTTTCTATAGAAAAATTATCAAAATCTGACACATTTTTCTATAGAAAAATTCTCAGAATCTGAGATATTTTTTCTATAAAAAAATTTCCAGAATCTGAGACATTTTTTCTATAGAAAAGTTATCAGAATATGAAACACTTTTCTATAGAAAAAGTATCTAAAAATCAGACTATTTTTCGATAGAAACATTTTCAAAATCGGAGACAGTTTTTCTATAGAAAAATTTTTAAAATCTGAGACAGTTTTTCTATCGAAAAATTCTCAGAATCTAAGACAGATTTCTAAAAAACAATTATCTGAGTCTAAGACTTTTTCAAATTTAAATTCTTAGAATTTGTCACATTTTTTGTACCGAAAAATTCTCAAAATCAGAGAGATTTTGTGATTTCGGAGAATTTTTTAAATACGAGACATTTTTTATGATATTTTTTTTAAGATAAATTCTCAGAATCTTAGACATTTCTGTTTAGAAAAATTAGTAGAATCCGAGATATATGTACATTTTTTCTAAAAACAAAGATAGTAGCTGTACTTACCGTTATGATTTATTATTGCCAAATAGTTTTCTTAATATCACGAATTAATTGAATTTTCTTTCTTAATGTTTGTATTTGCTTTATGTTCGCTTTGAGTTTTTGAATACTTAAATGCATATATTGCATTCGAACGAACACATCCTTAAAATTTCCCTTTACTTTAAATACATCTATTTTATTATTTTTGTATTTTTTCGCGTTGTTTTAGTTATGTTGCAAGGCAAATTTTCTTTAATTATTTTTATTTTTATTTGACAATTTCAATTCTGTTTTTTTATTTACACATTTAATGTTCAATATCGTAAATTAAACACAAAATGTTTATCATACACATTAAATGTGTTATTTTAAAAATCTTGTGTTTAATTTTCTACGAATATATTTATGAACACACAAAATACTGTATAAAGTGTTTAATTTTAAAATTTTTGTGTGTAAATTAGATTTTTAAATACTTTGTGCTCAATTTTAGGCGTTGTGTGTTATTTTACACAGAAATTTACCCACTTTATAGTAGCAATTTTACAATGAGTTTTTAGAGTGTAGATTTAATTAAATTTTGTAGTAGTTTTAAAGTTAATCTTGTCTAACCATAGTTATTAGAGTTAGTAATTTAACAATTAACAGTTTACGAAGAATAATTGTATGTACTCATATTTATTAAAGATGTTTAAAATATAAAAACGATTTAAATGAAGTGTTTTTGAAAATAAATTCAATTTGGAGGGACTTTTAGATTTTGAGAAATTATTTTTAGAGAAAAAATCTCTGTTACTGAGACATTTTTCCGTTTAGAAAGAGTCTCAGCTTTCGAGACATTTTTGAGGTATAGAAAAGATCTTAGGTTTTCAGATTTATTTCCGTATCGAAAAAGTCTCAGTTTTTGAGAAATTTTTCTACATTATTTCCAGATGTTATTCTTAAAAGATCTTTTGAAATTCCAAGACTATATTTGTAATTTGAAGACTACATTTAAAATTCGAAGATTCAGCTTTTAATTCGAAAACTCCATTAAAAGTCTGTTTTTTTAATTAAAGATCCAAAATTTCTTTTGAAATAAAAGATCAATTAAAATTCGTAAAATTTCAACAAAAAAAATCGGTAAAGATTAGGGATGTCGCGAATATTCGTTACTATTCGGTATTCGGCATATTCGGCATGTTTTTCAAATATTCGGTTAAATAAATATTCGTCAACAGTTTGCCGAATATTCGGCAAAATTTAAATTACTTACTCTTTTTTTTTTACACAGAGAAAAATAAATTTCCAACTGAATTTTTCAGTTGTATTAACTCAAAATTCGGTTGCTGCTACTACATTTTGATGTGGCTAACGAATTTTATAGTAGTTTCAATTAAAAGACAGTTGTAATAAAAGATTTTTTTTTTAACTACCGATATTTAGTTGTTTCAACCTTAATTCAAATGCATCCACCGATTTTTTGTTGCAACAACTGGATTTCAGTTGGAAATTAGCAAATTTGTTTTGTGTGTGTAGTCATTTCAGTTTGTTTTTTGGTGACATGACATAATCCCCACAGACATAATCCCCATTTCCGTTATGGGGATCATGACCAAATTCATTTCGGTCATAATCCCCATAATGGTAGTGGGGACTATGACCGAAAATTATTTGGACATAATCCCAATAAAAAACGGACATAATTTCCAGATTTATGGGGATAATGACCACGTAACAAATGGCCATAATCCCCATTATGGGGATTATGTCTTCTATACTAGTTAGTCATAATCCCCAAAATTAAAATATTTTTTTTTTTTACTTAAAAGTTTTTCTGCGTAGCCGGCCTTCGGCCGGGCTTAGGGATCACAAACTCCATGCATTAAACCCACCCTCTCTGCAGAAAACGGGGATTATGGTCATAATTGCTTTGGACTTACTCCCCATAATGTAAATGGGGGTTATGACCTAAAAAAGTTCGGTCGTAATCCCAACAAGGAACGGACATAATCCCTATTGGGATTGTGACCGTTTTGGAAACGGACATAGTCCCCACAACTATTATGGGGATTATGACCGAAATGAATTCGGTCATAATCCCCATTTCCGTTATGGGGGTAATGTACGTGGGGATTATGTCCTGTCACCTTGTTTTTTATCCAAAAAACTTGAGCACTTGATTAAAATTCGAATTAAGGTACAAGAAAAAAATAGTGACAAAACAGCGTTTTTCTCTTTTAGTCTTGTACTTTTTTTAAAAATTTACATAGGAAAAGTACAGGCGTATGAATAATTAAATTATTCGGCAAATATTCGTATTCGGTTCAAACCGAATACCGAATAGTAAATAATCGGTAAAATGCCGAATACACTATTTGCGAAATCCCTAGTAAAGATCAATTGAGATTCTATAAAGATCAATTGAAGTTCGAAAAAAATCAATTGAAAAAAAAAAATTGATTTCGTTAAGGAGAAATTTTTCCAATTTTATTGATCTTTTTCGATCTATTTCTCGAATTATAAATGAGTTAAAAGACATCAATTCAACCAACGGATTGACCGCACCCCTTCCATATTTAATGAAATTCAGTTGTGGGTTTAACCATAATGAAAAAAAATTGTTCCAATTTTTGAGGCTTCTGCTTATTCTACACTCAAAAGAAAAACTCTGTCAAAAAATCTGTAAAACGACTTTCAATTTGAATTAGCAATCTTTTAGCAGATTGTTCTGCGGAGAAGGATATTTTTACTAAAATCTCTGTCATTCAGTTTAAGAAAATAACAGACATTTTACTATGTTTATACTGATTTTGTTTGCTGAATTTCATTATTTTTTCAAGAAATTTTTTATATAAAAAAAATCAGCAGGTTGCTCTGCTGAAATCAGCAGATTGTTCTGCTGAAATCAGCAGATTATTCTGCTCAAATTAGCAGATTGTTCTGCTATGTTTATACTGATTTTGTTTGCTGAATTTCATTATTTTTTCAAGAAATTTTTTTATATAAAAAAAAGCAGAACAGATTATTCTGCTCAAATATAAATTTAAATTTTATATAAAAAAAATTCAAATTCAAATTTTATATAAAAAAAAGCAGAACAGATTATTCTGCTCAAATTAGCAGATTGTTCTGCTAAAATCAGCAGATTTTTCTGCTAAAATCAGCAGATATTTCTGCTAAAATCAGATTTCTCGGCTGTCGAACAACACACATGTTTAATAACTAAAACGCCAGATAAAAGTATAAGCTTCCGTAGCGTAGTGGTTAAGAAGTGTACTTTCAAATTGGAAGGTGGCGAGTTCGATGCTGGCTGGCGGCGTATGTTTTTTTTTTTTTTCTTGTTATATTTATTCACCTCTTATGACAGATATTTAGCAAACCGTGTCTGCTAAAATCAGCAGATTTCTCCTTTGGTTAAAAATGGGTGTATTTTCAGCAGATTTTTCTGCTGATTGGACAGAGAATTTATTTTGAGTGTATTATTCGAGATATAGGATCTTGAAAATTAGGAAAATCATTGAAATTAGACAAAAGTATTCTGACACAAATGCCGTTATCTAAAAAGGTTTTCAAGATGCAGGTAAGTCCTTTTTCAGGTTTCAACTAAAAGAAATTACACTACTAAACATCGAAAATCCGACTGTGACGCGTCCTCATACACTTGATAATAATAGTTGTGCTGGTCAAAAAACCGGTCTCCAAACGTTTCCATCACATCAGGTTTTTGAGAAAATTGTGGTCCAAGTTCAAAATAATAGCCGTTTTAGGCATTTTTGAAAACTCATAGAAAATGAACCCGATGTGATGGCGACTTCAAAATAAGTCGAGGGTAAAGCTTAAACATTACTCTTTAAAATGCAGAATTCATTTGGTCAGTCGTCTTAACCCTTTGGGCACCAATTGTCTTTCAATGATGTCTTATTCCCAAGTATCGAAAAAAAAAACGTTTTTGAGGGAAAAGTTCTTACTGATCAAATGGGTTATACATCTTAAAGACCAATGTTTGAGCTTTACCCTTGACTTATTTGTAAGTCGTCAGCACATCGGGTTCATCCGCTATGAGTTGTCAAATATGTCCGAAAACGCGATTTTTTGTGTTTCAAATTTCTCAAAATCATAATGTAATGGAAAGGTTTGGAGACCGGATTTGTGACCAGGAGAATAATTGTAGTCATGTGTAAAAGCTGTCGTTCCATTCGCATAGCAATGTTAAAGCTTTACCCTCGACTCGTCCTCAATTTTCTAAAAAAAACCTGATGGGATGGAAAAGTTTGGAGACCAGATTTGTGATCACTAGAAAAAATTGCAATTAAAAAATAAAATTCAACCTTGTCGAATGTATTGATACTCTCCACAATGAAAAAAAAGTTAATGTTAATTTTTTTTTTTTTTTCAAATTTCGGCAAAAAAAATTTTTGTAAAAAAATATGTTTATACTTGTTTAAATACCATTCGGTGATCAATTCTGTTCACATGTGTCAACCAGCAGCCGAATTAAAGCATTTTGTATTTTTAGGTTATGTAGAATGTACCAAAATTTTCGAGGTGCCCTTACATTTTCTTTCATAACTTTTGAACCGCTGTGAACCGCTGAACCTATAGTGGAATTGATGAACGAAATTGATAGGATATCTGAAAATAGGATGAAGGATAGGTGGATATCACTGACTACACACAGAAAAAAGAGTAGTTAGGATTCAGTTGGAATTATCAAATTTCTATTATTAAATACATAATTTATTTCATCTTACTATTTTTTTACAGCTAGGGAAGAAAAACAATAGAGGTATTCAGAGTCTTGTTGCCAGCCCTGGCAATGTAGCAAAAGAGTACTTCTTTCAAAAAATACATGTATTTTGAAAAGTAATTTTGAAAAGTGCTCTTTTACCACCAGTGCCAGGGCTGGCAAGCAAGACTCTGAATACCACTAATATTAATAAATGTAAAAAAGCCTTAGTGACCACATATTGGTAAGAAAAACAAAACATTAAAAAAACAATACTGTTCCAGCTACCATTAGTACACGTAACCATTTAAAAAACAAAGATTGGATATCACAATCGTTAATTTGTCTCTGGCAACTAAAATTGTTTTCTGCGACTAACGTCAAAAATAAATATTCAAATTAATTTTATTTTTAATCATTAATAAAAATTACACAAAAAAATGTTTTCCTTGCAAAATACTAAAATAATTTTAATAAAAGGATCAAATATGGACAAATGAAGAATTCGTTTAAAATCGGTAAGTTTATTAATAACAAAAATATCGCTCTAAAAGTGAATGACATATTTATTTTTCAGAGGGGGAAGATAACAAAGACGAAAAAAGATAAGACATCAATAGGTTAGTTAATTGAAGGTTGTATATTGCTAAGAATTTAGGAATAATTAGTCCATGTATTCTGCCAAATTAAAATATCGTAAGTAGAATCGGACACTTTACCAAGAGATAAGAAAAAATGCGATTGATTCTAACGCAAAATGTCTCAAAAATTCAGAATTTTCAAAAGAAAGATTGTCTCAAAATCTGAGAATTTGAGACTTTTTCCGTAGAAAAATTGTCTCAGAATCTGAGACTTTTTCTATACAAAAATTGTCTCAGAATGTGAGACTTTTTCTATACAAAAATTGTCTCAGAATCTGAGATTTTTTCTATACAAAAATTGTCTCAGAATCTGAGACTTTTTCTATAGAAAAATTGTCTCAGAATCTGAGACTTTTTCTATAGAAAAATTGTCTCAGAATCTGAGACTTTTTCTATAGAAAAATTGTCTCAGAATCTGAGACTTTTTCTATAGAAAAATTGTCTCAGAATCTGAGACTTTTTCTATAGAAAAATTGTCTCAGAATCTGAGACTTTTTCTATAGAAAAATTGTCTCAGAATCTGAGACTTTTTCTATAGAAAAATTGTCTCAGAATCTGAGACTTTTTCTATAGAAAAATTGTCTCAGAATCTGAGACTTTTTCTATAGAAAAATTGTCTCAGAATCTGAGACTTTTTCTATAGAAAAATTGTCTCAGAATCTGAGACTTTTTCTATAGAAAAATTGTCTCAGAATCTGAGACTTTTTCTATAGAAAAATTGTCTCAGAATCTGAGACTTTTTCTATAGAAAAATTGTCTCAGAATCTGAGACTTTTTCTATGCAAAAATTGTCTCAGAATCTGAGACTTTTTCTATACAAAAATTGTCTCAGAATGTGAGACTTTTTCTATACAAAAATTGTCTCAGAATCTGAGATTTTTTCTATACAAAAATTGTCTCAGAATCTGAGACTTTTTCTATAGAAAAATTGTCTCAGAATCTGAGACTTTTTCAATAGAAAAATTGTCTCAGAATCTGAGACTTTTTCTATAGAAAAATTGTCTCAGAATCTGAGACTTTTTCTATAGAAAAATTGTCTCAGAATCTGAGACTTTTTCTATAGAAAAATTGTCTCAGAATCTGAGACTTTTTCTATAGAAAAATTGTCTCAGAATCTGAGACTTTTTCTATAGAAAAATTGTCTCAGAATCTGAGACTTTTTCTATAGAAAAATTGTCTCAGAATCTGAGACTTTTTCTATAGAAAAATTGTCTCAGAATCTGAGACTTTTTCTATAGAAAAATTGTCTCAGTATCTGAGACTTTTTCTATAGAAAAATTGTCTCAGTATCTGAGACTTTTTCTATAGAAAAATTGTCTCAGTATCTGAGACTTTTTCTATAGAAAAATTGTCTCAGAATCTGAGACTTTTTCTATAGAAAAATTGTCTCAGAATCTGAGACTTTTTCTATAGAAAAATTGTCTCAGAATCTGAGACTTTTTCTATAGAAAAATTGTCTCAGAATCTGAGACTTTTTCTATAGAAAAATTGTCTCAGAATCTGAGACTTTTTCTATAGAAAAATTGTCTCAGAATCTGAGACTTTTTCTATAGAAAAATTGTCTCAGAATCTGAGACTTTTTCTATAGAAAAATTGTCTCAGAATCTGAGACTTTTTCTATAGAAAAATTGTCTCAGAATCTGAGACTTTTTCTATAGAAAAATTGTCTCAGAATCTGAGACTTTTTCTATAGAAAAATTGTATCAGAATCTGAGACTTTTTCTATAGAAAAATTGACTCAGATTCTGAGATATTTTTTCTATAGAAAAAGTCTCAGGTTCTGAGACATTTTTTATAAAAAAAAGGTTCAGATTCTGAGACATTTTTTCTATAGAAAAAATCACTGATTCTAAGACATTATTTCTATAGAAAAAATCTCAGATTCTGAGACATTTTTTCTATAGAAAAAATCTGAGATTCTGTAACATTTTTTCTATAGAAAAAATCTCAGATTCTGAGACATTTTTTCTATAGAAAAAATTTCAGATTCTGAGAAAAAATGGTGTTAGAAAAAATCTCAGATTCTGAGACATTTTTCTATAGAAAAAGTCTCAGATTCTAAGACATTTTTTCTAAAGAAAAAATATCAGATTCTGAGAATTTTTTTCTATAGAAAAAGTTTTAGATTCTGATACATTTTTCTATAGAAAAATTCCTATATGCAGAGACGTTTTTTCTATAGAAAAAGTCTCAGATTCTGAGACATTTTTTTCTATAGAAAAAGTTTTAGTTTTTAAGACAGTTTTCTGTAGAAAAAGTTTTAGACTCTGTGACATTTGTGCTATAGAAAAAGTCTCTGATTCTAACACATTTTTCCTATAGAATAAGCCTTAGATTCTTAGACATTATTCTATAGAAAAAGTTTCAGATTCTATACAAAAAGTGTGAGATTCTGGGAAATTTTTTTCTATAAAAAAAGTCTCAGATATATTTTCTTTAAAAATTCTCAGGTGCTGAAATCTTTTTCACAGATTCTGAAAAATTTTTTATAAAAAAAAATATTTTTAAAAATTTTGGTAGTAGTAAATATCAACTTTTGTTAATATTTTTGTAAAACTAACTTATTTAATAAATATATTACTAAAAAACATAAATTTTGTATTTTTATTTTACAGTTGAGGGAGCCCATTAATAAAATATTTTAGTTGTGTTGCTAAAATATCGGTCATAACAACCATTTCTTACCAATTGATTAAAATTAAATTCGGTAGATCGGACTGAAATTAATAGTAATCACAACTGATAAAAGTGATAGTTGGCTGGACTACAAAAATTTGGTTGGTTCTAAATTTGGGTGGCACAACGAATCCGTTTTCTGTGTGTACGTGCAGGATATCTAGAACCCTGTGGCCACTGCCGAATCCTAAGAGGACAAAAAGTCTTCTTACTTTTGGCAAACGGGCGGATAACCTATTAGTTGGAGTACTTACAGGACACTGTATGATTGGCCAAATGGCCGTGCGTATGGGAATTTCTGATAGGGACTATTGTAGAAGCTGTGGGGAGGTGGAGGAAGAGGAGTCAGTGAAGCACTTGCTATGCGAATGTCCGGGTCTAATGAGGAGCCGCCTTAAGCATTTGGGGCAAAGATTTTTCGATGACCTGGACTGCCTAAACGGTGTCTCATTGACATCTCTAGCGGAATACCTCAGGGAAACGGTGTGGTTTAAAAAGTAGAACTTTGTATCAGAGAGGGAGAGGGGAAATGTGATTAGGGGAATCACAATGGGCCTTATGGCCTCCGAGTGAACTCGCCAAATGGCGAGCGCCCATCTAACAACAAGTAAATATGCTAAGTCCTAGTTATATCTGTTTGATACTTTGGCCGTGATCACCATTTCCACAGACGGACATCACTAGAATGTCTTAAAATCGATCACTGATCAAAACGGAATAACAAACTTATATATACCCTCTATTACTAAGTGGAGGGTATAAAAACAAGTAAGAAAATTATAGTCGGTCAAGACCGACCGGAAAATGAGTCCCAATTCCAAACATGGACCGTTGGATCTATTTTTCGTTAAATCTTTACTTACAAGGGAAGTATCTCAATCCTTATAAACCGATTTGCCTGAAACTAAAAATATGTATATAAAAGAGACGATTGTAAGGTTGGGGTGTCTCGGCTTATCGGCCATATTTAAAAATTTAAAAATTTCGTTGTCCCCTTATGAAACAATATGGTCCTTCTGGAAAATTTCGATAACCCCCGAACTAACAGGAATATCGTCTAGAGAAAAAATTTCATCGACTTAAATTTATTAGAGATAGTTTCGTATTCATATGGATATCGAAGTATATATCTACCCCCCAAAATTTACACATTTTTATGAAAAAAATATTTAGTGAAGACGAATTTTTACAGTTTCTTAGAAAGAAATGACTGAAAAATCCAAAAAAAAACGATTTTTCTCCTTTTTTACCCATTTTTTGAACACCTTATTGACTCAAATTGACTCAAAAAGTAATTCTAAGTCGATCGTTGTGCTTTAAGGTAGGTAAAGGTCTCATTAAACCCTGTAACACACAGTGGTGTAGGGTATAAATATTTTAAATAATTTAAATTCGAATAAATAATAATTTTAATTCGTTAACGATCAATTGAAATTCGAAAGAAGATCCACTGAAATTTAAAAAAGATCACTAATTCGAAGATTCCATTTACCATTCGAAGATTCCTACATAAAATTCATGAATTCTAATTGGAGTTGGCAAATCCCATTTGAAATTTGTAAAAGACGTGAAACTCATAAAAGATAAATTTAAATTCGGAAAAGATCAATTGTTATTCGAAAATGTAATGTAATTCGAAAAATGTAAAAGATGTAATGTAATTCGAAAAAGATCAAAGATTTGGAATTTCAATTTTTAAAAGATCAACTGAAATTCTAAAAAGAACAATAGAAATTATGATTCCTATTGAATTTTTGAAAAATATCAATTTAAATTTGAAAAATTCGAACTTAATTGACATTTTTTGAGTTTTAATTGATCTTGTACGGTTAGCAATTCAATTTAATTTGGAATCTTTGGATTTCAATTGATCTTTTTTAAATTGATCTTTTTATACCCCCAAACCACAGTATGGGTATGAATGTCAACAGTCCGTCTGTGGAAAACACAATGCAGTCCAAACCAAAAGAGCTAGACTTCTAAAGTTTGGTTAGAATATGTCTTATGATCATAGGCTGGTTAAGTTCGAAAATGGGAAAAATCGGATCAGGGGAAACATTTTCCCATTAAAGAACTAAATCCACTTCTAAAAAACGCCGTTTTTTTGCATTTTTGTTTAACAAATGAAACATTTCCGAAGACTTTTAAAGACCTGCACTTGGTCCCGGGGGACTATTTTTTTTTATTTGGCACACCCCCCTTTTTTTGGCGTGGATATAAAAACAAATTTTAAATAATGATAAAATTGTATAATACTAATTAATTTGGCTAAATTAATTGCAAGAGGAAGTATCCCCTAACGCATCCCACCGACCCCCCGAACGTCCCTTACATTATTTTATTATACCCTCCACTTAGTGATAGAGGGTATATATAAGTTTGTCATTCCGTTTGTATCTCATCGAAATATTGGTCTGGGACCCCCCGATCGATTTTAAGACATTCTAGCGATGTCCGTCTGTCTGTGGAAATGGTGATCACGGCCAAAATATTACACGGAGATGACTGAGACTTAACATATTTATTGGAAGTTCTCCCGAGAAGTTTGGTATTGCATTTGAGCAATATCGGTTCAGCGGTTCAAAAGTTATGAACGAAAATGTAAGGACACCTCAAAATTTTAGTACATTCAACATAACCTAAAAATACAAAATGCTTTAATTCGACTGCTGGTTGACATATGTGAACATAATTGAACACCAAATGGTATTTAAACAAGTACGAACATATTTTTTGACAAAAAAAAATCGCGGATTGTTTTTTTCGCGGAATTTTTTTTTTAAAAAAATTTTTTTTTAAAGTAATTTTTTTTTTGAAATTGTGGAGGGTATCACTAAATTCAGCAAGGCCGAATTTAACTTTTTTACTTGTTTTTTTTTTTACATTTTGGAGGGTATATAAGATTCGTCAAAGCCGAATTAAACACTCTCACTTTTGTAATTCAAATGGAAACTTCCAAAAGTATAATCCTTAAATTTCCATAGATTTTTTTTATGGAAATGCATTAGATAAAGTTTCTTTTACATGAAACATTTTCCCCTAGAAAAAGTCTAATAAAATTCTCCTAATTTAAAGCTTTATATCACCGGAACTAAAAACAATCAAAAAAATTTTGTAGAACTGATTGTGAAAGTTTCTAATCTTTTAAATAAAGCTTTTTTTTAATAAATTCATTTAATTTCTGTATAACTTAGCTTAAGGGTTCATTAACCCTCACCCAATTTAAATCACTAAAAAAATTCTCGAATTTTTCATACACAATCATCAAAACTACTGTTTTTAAGATTGCCCGTCTTTAAAATGAGCGCGATAAACTATGACGCAGTATTAATTGGTAAGCGTGCCTTCTTTTTGACAATTATGAATGAGCGAGAGTATACGTCAGATGGAATAAATATATATATTTATATAGCCAAGATGCTGGTTGACTGGCTGGCGTATCTTATTAAATCTAAAGCATTTTGCGTCTTTCCCACACAGTGTGTCTAGAGAATAAAAAACTCTTTTTTGCTTCTATTTTTATAAGGGTGGCAAATAAATTTTTGAAAGATTTTGAGTGTAATACGGCGTTCACACTTGCAGTTTTGAAGTGTTCAAGAGTGAGATGTTCAAAAAATATAAGAGATTAAAAAACAAGTAAAAAAGTAAAATTCGACTTTGCCAAATGTATTTATACCCTCCACAATGTAAAAAATATTTATTTTCAAAAAAAACAACAAAAAAAAACCGTGAAAAAAAAATCCGCGAAAAAAAATTGTTGATGAAAAAAAAATTCGGCGAAATTTTTTTTTGTAAAAAAATATGTTTGTACTTGTTTAAATACCATTCGGTGATCAATTTTGTTCACATGTGTCAACCAGCAGCCGAATTAAAGCATTTTGTATTTTCAGGTTATGTTGAATGTACCAAAATTTTCGAGGTGTCCTTACATTTTCCTTCATAACTTTTGAACCGCTGCACCGATTTCGCTCAAATGCAAAACAAAACTGCTTAGGGCAACGACAAGTAAATATGCTAAGTCTTAGACATATCTGTTTAATATTTTGGCCGTGATCACCATTTCCACAGACGGACAGACAGACGGACATTGCTAGAATGTATTAAAATCGATTACTGATCATTAGGGATAAGATTTTCATGCACTAAAAAATCGAAAATATGCGCTTAAAAAATGCGCTAAAAAATTCAAAATATGCACTAAAAAACCTAAAAATATGCACTAAAAAATAAAATGAGTACAATAAAAATTTTGTTTTCATAGGAAAAACTTCTTAAAAAGCAAAAAGAAACGCCGGGTTTAAATAGTAACATTTAAATCTTTATACAATATAAGCAAGATTTTTTAGAAATTAAGACAATCTGTAAAAAAAAAATTAAAGAAAAAAAATAATTTTTCTTATTTCCAAAATAAATTTTTAAAATTTAAAATAGTTTTTGAAACAAATAAATTTAAATTTGTGTTTTTGCTAATTTATGCCAAAATATGCAAAAATATGCATTTAAAAGTTGGAAATATGCACAAAATATGCATTTAAAACCAAAATATGCAAAAATATGCATTTTCACCAAAATATGCAAAAATATGCAAAAACAAATCGATGCCATTTTAAAGCAAATTTCTTGATTCGGAAAGATAATTGGTCAATATCGTTTTTAGACTATCGACAAAAAACATGCATTTGCATGGAAATCTCATCCCTACTGATCATTAATATATATATTGCTTTATGGGGTCTCAGACCGATATTTCGATGAGTTACAAACGGAATGACAAACTTATATATACCCTCTATCACTAGGTTAGGTTAGGTTGGATGGGCGCTCGCCATTTGGCGAGTTCACTCGGAGGCCATAAGGCCCATTGTGATTCCCCTAATCATATTTCCCTACTCCCCCTCTGATACAAAGTTCTACTTTTTAAACCACCCCGTTTCCCTAAGGAATTCCGCTAGAGACGTCAATGAGACACCGCTTAGGCAGTCCAGGTCATCGAAAAATCTTTGCCCCAAATGCTTAAGGCGGCTCCTCATTAGGCCCAGACATTCGCATGCAAGTGCTTCACTGACTCCTCTTCCTCCACTTCCCCACAGCTTCTACAATAGTCCCTATCAGAAATTCCCATACGCACGGCCATTTGGCCAATCATACAGTGTCCTGTAAGTACTCCAACTAATAGGCTAACCGTCCGTTTGCCAAAAGTAAGAAGACTTTTTGTCCTCTTAGGATTCGGCAGTGGCCACAGGGTTCTAGATATCCTGCACGTAGTCAGTGATGTCCACCTATCCTTCATACTATTTTCAGATATCCTATCAATTTCGTTCATCAATTCTACTATAGGAACCGAGATGTCAGCTTCTACACGTTCCCCCACCGATTCAGAGCCATTCCTCGCACACTCATCAGCCAATTCGTTCCCAGCGACCCCACTATGGCCTGGGACCCAGATTAGCTTGATTGTGTGCTGACCGATTCGACGAAGCGATTGTATACAATTCATAACTATTCCCGATTTTACAGTATTTGACTCTAAGGCAATGGTTCCCAACCTTTTTTGGGCCATGCCCCACTTTTAAGTTCAAAAAACTAACTACACTCAAGAAAAATTTATAAATTTTTTACATTTGTCTCAAAATTCAAAATTTACTTGTGGTTAAACTATATTTTTGTTAAAATCGTCGTTTAAACAGAGTTTTTAAAAAAAAATTTCAACAATCAACTAAATAATTTAACTAAAATTAGATTTTTTTAGTTTATTTGACAAAAATAATCTTGAAAATTTGCTCGTTGCCCCCCTGAAGCATTCAAATTGCCCCCTAGATGGGCGAGAATCAAAGGTTGGGAACCATTGCTCTAAGGCCTTCAGAGTTGCGAGACTATCCACGAAACTGTTAATGACGCAAGGAAGAAGATCCCTTGTCATAATTAACTGCGCGGCTTTGTCAATTTGCAAGCACCTCAGCCTAGAAAACACTACACCTATCCGGAAGCTTCAATGAGACCCCGATTTCGAGGCACTCAGAGTAAACTCCCGAACCTGTACCCATCTCCATCTTTGATCCGTCCGTAAAGATTGAGATCGCATTCTCTATCACTAACAAGGAAGGTCTTTCACAGGGCACCCACCGATTGTCCTGGAACTTGCATATATAAAAGAGGGGAGCAGATAAGGGTACTTCATCCAAAAGCAAAGAAAAAGTCTCCCTATATTTCACCCAGTTTGTTCTCCTCAGATTTCTAGAGACTTTCTCAACCGGGGCACGCTCCCTGAGTAAAAACTAGGGTATTCAATTAATCGAGGTTCTGATTTAATCGGTTAATCGAGCAAATAATTAATCGGGGTTGAGATTTAATCGGTTAATAATCGGTTAAATTTGAATTATTCGGTTAACCGAATAATATCAGTTTAAAATTTAAATTGAATATAAAACCACAAATTGTATATACTTTTAAGAATTTTATTAATAAGAAATCTATATCCGATATGGCGGAGCTTTTAATGCCCAAATAAAGAATTTTTGTATGGCACCCTGAAAAATTATCCCAATCTAAATTGGCCCCAACTCAATGTGAAAAAATGTAAAAAAAAAGAATTATAAAAAGGAAAAATTGAGCCAAATTGCTGCCGGGCTTTGATGCACCCCTAAAAGAGTTTCGAATTCGGAACCTAAAATATCAACAAAAAAATGTTTGGTTTTCAAATTTGTTTTCTTTTATTTTTTAGTGCCGAAATTGAAGTAATTTCATCGGTCGATATTTCCGTAATGAAAAGAGATATCTAAAGGATTCCAAAAATATTTTTAAGAAAAATAGTAGAATTTTCCGATGTGCTGAACTATTTACACCGTCCGACAAAAATTAAAAAAAGTCGTTAAACACAAACTGGGTAATATACGTTTGAAACTAGAGACTAAATTTAATAAAACTGAATTTACAGTCTTTCATTTTGTGATCCTGTTTCCTTTTAAAATGACTTCAAGGTTTTATAGGATTACATTTTATAAAATATTAGGGGGATCCTCCTCTTTAATTTGCCATCACCAGTGGCATCCTAGGAAAAGTACAAATATTAAAAAAATATTTAAAAAAATTTTAAAATGTAACCCTTTCAAACTTTGGGAAACAGGATAACGAAATCCAAAACGGTAAATGCAGTTTTACTTCATTTGATCTCTAAATTCAGACATATGTATATCATCCGGTTCATGTTTAATATTGACTGTCGGACGGTGTTATACATTATAAAATAATTCGACGTTTTATAGGGTCCCGAACATTGCGATAATCTGAGTTTATGCAGTATTGTCAATCGAAAATCTAAATATCTCAAGATGAGATAGATCAGTTCTAAGATCAGATTCGGATTAGTCGCATGAAAAACTATTAGAAAAATATATGTATACTGTTAGGAATGTATAAAAAATTGGCTAGGGTTACTAAGTTTTTTTAACCGAAATATCTTTTTAGGACCTCGATTAAATATTTTCTTGGCGAAGTTTTTACATGTCGCTAAAAGAGAGTTTGATAATTTTTTTTAGACCTAAACTTCTTTCAGCAGAATTGTAATTTAAATTAAAAATGAAACATCAAAACACAAAATAAAAGGTATAAGTTCTAAAAAAAAAAGTTCGGTTAATCGGTTAACCGACATAAATTAATCGGTTTATTTGTTATTTGAAAATTGCCAATTTTAAATTATTCGAACAGTTAATCGACCAAAATTAATCGGTTAACCGATTAACGGTTAATCGTTTGAATACCCTAGTAAAAACTCAATGTAGCGATGATCTGAGAAAGAATGCTCTTCCAAAACTCTCCAGTCATCAATTCTATCAGACAATGTATCTGATACAAGTGTTACGTCAAGAACCTCTTGCCGCGTACTTGTAACGAAAGTTGGTTCACCACCCTTGTTACAAATATAGAGGTTAGTGCTTAACAAAAACTCCAAAAGTGATTCGCCTCTATCATTTGTGTCTGTACTTCCCCATATCGAATGATGTGCATTAGCATCACAACACACTACTAACTGGTGTCCCCTAGATTCAGACTCCCGAATTAGACCGACAACCTTCTCCGGGGGTATTGACCCCGGATTAGGAAAATACGCAGAGGCGAGCCAAATAGACTTCCCATGAAGCTCTAAGCTAGCCGCTGTAACATCCATATCACTAAAAGTTGATAAAAAGAATATATTTAAGCCATTTTTTGCCAAGATGCAGGCTCTTGGTGAGCCCTCACCTTTGGCAACCACCAACTTAAACCCAGGGGTCTTCAATCCGCAAACCCTGCCACCCCGCACCCAGGGCTCTTGGATAAAAACCAAGTCAACTGCTCCTGTCGTCAGGCGCAGCAAGAGTGCAGCTGAGGCTGCCTTACAGTGATGGAGGTTTATTTGTAGGAACCGCAACATCTTGCTTTTTTTCCACCATCCTTTCCACCACCGTGTTATTGGCTTCATCCTCCGTGTTATCATAGAGGTCGCATTCGTCCCCAGATTCGGTTTCGAATAAGCCAGATATATATCCCATCTGTTCTGAATCGGAGGCAACAGAACTCTCCGAATTCCTCACTGCATGGGCCTCGTCCTGAATGTCACCCATCGTGGCATCGGCTTTATCCTCCATGCCATCACAGAGGTTGCATTCGTTACCAGATTCGGTTTCAAAAATGCCAGATGCATCGCCCATCAGCCTAGAATCGGCCAGCTGAATATCAACCTTTTCCAGATTCTCCTCCCCAGCCGACTCTGCCACTGGCTTGTCTGCGTCCAAAATAGTCTTCTGGTCGCCCTTGTAGACATTGACTCTTATATGAAAAAATCCAAATCTAATAATGCCGTCAGTCCTGGCTAAAAGCGGAAGCGATTCCTCATTAACCAAGACCACTGCTTGACGACGAGCGCCCTCCATCTCACCCAATCTGGCAATTTGCCAATTCTGAGTTGGAAGGTCAGGATTGCAGACTTTTATCATCTTAAGAATCACCGCAGTGTCATTTGTAGCCATTGGGATCCATGCATGAGCTCTGGGTTGCGAGGGGATATCATGTTTTTCCACAACGTCCAGTCTGGCTCCAGGCCATAACTCTCCCACTTGGCTAATGGCAACCTTAAACACGGCTGCGGATCTTTCGTTCCCAAAATCAACGAGTTTTACTCGCCCCTGATACCAACCTGCGTTGACAGTAGTAGGTAGAAAATCAGGCATACTCTCAAGGAGCCTATAGTAGATTTCATTTAGTTTAGTTTCAACTAAACTCCACTTGTCCCTTGGAATACTACAATCCCCATTTTGCCTGTTTATCACAGCCCTAACGAAGTTACCTTTAACCACTTCACTAAAAGACTGAGTCCAGACGTTGCCGGTCACCTTAGATCTCTTAGGTAAAGGTTTCTCGTCGGGCGAGCGCAACCTTTTACCAGACTTCGATGACGAGGCCGAAACAGCGCTCTGTTTGTCAGATGCGCGCATTGCCGAAAGTTTGTTCTGTTCTTCAATGACTCCTTTCGCCCATGATAGCGACGCCCTCTCACGTTCGGAGAGCTTCGTTCCATCAAGTTGGCTTAGTCTGTTAATTATTTTCAAACAAAGCCGTCTCTGGTTGTGCCTGACCTTTGATGGTTTAAGTTTCTTTTTCTTTTTACCACCAATATTAGGCTGAGCACCCCTACCAGAATCAAGGTCGGACTTCAAGGTCGCAACCTTAAGACCAGTGCTAGGACCAGCACCAGTCGGTGAGGCAGAGCCTCGAATTAAATCGGTATCATTTGTGTCCATATTTTCATTTTCCTGGATGTGGTCATGAAAATATTACAAAAATACCTATTACGAACAATTTCAAAAATTCAATTAATAGCACGGAGATAAATTAAAACACGTCCACACTTGTCAACAGTTGAACGAATGTCGTGGGATAACGATTATTACTATTTTTTTTAAATTTTTTGAAAAAATTTTATTGTAATTTTCCAATCTTAAAATCATTTCTACTGCTCCAATGGTGCGTCATAGAGGGGTCCTTTATAAGACCGACCCCCATTAATTTTTACGTCTTAACATTTCTTTGGAACAAACTAATACCCTATTTCCAATTTCTAAGGGGGCTCCAACACAAAACGACATTTTTTTAAATTTGTTCCAACCGCTCTTACTGCCCTAATATTGCCCTTAGAGCAACAAAATGTATGACCGACTCACAATATTTTTTTAGTCCAAACATTTTCTCTGAACACACCTACCCTCTATCTTTAACTGTTAAGGCGGTCCCCATACAATTTTTTTTATTTTTTGTAAATTTGTTTTATTTAATCAGCTTCTACCGGTCCAATGGTGAGTCCAAGAGGGGTCATTAGTGAGACCGACCCCCATTTATTTTTACCCTACAACATTTTTTCGAAACATACCTACGCCCTATCTCCACTCCCTAAGTAGGCTCCCATACAAAATTGCATTTTTATAAAATTTGCCCCAACTGTTATTTGTATGGGAGCCTACTTAGGGAATGGAGATAGGGCGTAGGTATGTTTTGAAAAAATGTTGTAGGGTAAAAATAAATGGGGGTCGGTCTCACTAATGACCCCTCTCGGACGCACCATTGGAAGCTGATTAAATAAAACAAATTTACAAAAGGTGTGTTCAGAGAAAATGTTTGGAATAAAAAAATATTGTGGGTCGGTCATACATTTTGTTGTTCTAAGGGCAATATTAGGGCAGTAAGAGCGGTTGGAACAAATTTTAAAAAATGTCGTTTTGTGTGGGAGCCCCCTTAGAAATTAGAGATAGGGTATTAGTTTGTTCCAAAGAAATGTTAAGACGTAAAAATTAATGGGGGTCGGTCTTATAAAGGACCCCTCTATGACGCACCATTGGAGCAGTAGAAATGATTTTAAGATTGGAATATTACAATAAAATTTTTTCAAAAATTTTAAAAAATAGTAATAATCGTTATCCCACGATCTTCCTGGGCAAAAAATTTGTAGAATTGATAGAAGTTTTATTCAAAAAAATTTTAAAAAAATGGAAGAGTACAAACATTTTCAAAAATGAGATTTAAATTTTTAAACTTAAAAATCGCATACTAGAGCGCTTTTAAGAATTTTTTGGGATTTTTTTTTTTAGAAAGTACGTAAAAAAACAAAAATTTTTAAGAAAAAAATTTAAATTTGGACCATTATTGAAGAAGTTATGATTAAAAAAATTTTGAGTAAAGGAACAAACTACCAATTTTTAAAAATTCTATATCTTTTGAACGGGTCATCCAAAAAATCTGAAAATTTACCACAAAGGAGTTTTCGAAGGGTACTAAAAACTGTAAAGAAATTGGGAAAATCTAAAAAAAAAAGTTTTTCAAAGTGTCCGATTTCACATGGAATGCCCCATATATATTCATGATACCCGATCGATTTTAAGACATTCTAGTGATGCCCGTCTGTCTGTCTGTGGAAATGTTGTTCACGGCCAAACTATTACATATTTATGGAAAATCTCCCGAGAAGTTTGGTATTGCATTTGAGCGATATCGGTTCAGCGGTTCAAAAGTTATGAACGAAAATGTAAGGACACCTCAAAAATTTTTGTACATTCAACATAACCTAAAAATACAAAATGCTTTAATACGGCTGCTGGTTGAGATATTTCAACATAATTGAACACCAAATGGTATTTAAACAAGTACGAACATATTTTTTGACAAAAAAATTGCGGATTTGTTTTTACCACAAATATTTTTTCGCGGAAATTTTTTTTTTTTTCAAAAGTAATTTCCTTTTAAATAAAGTTTTTTGCAATAATCTTTCTTATATTGTGGAGGGTATCAATACATTTGGCAAGGCCGAATTTAACTTTTTTACTTGTTTAATTTTTAGTTGATCACTTTCGAATCGTAAAAATTTTGAACTGACCTTTTCTGAAATTCATTTAATTGTCGAATGATGTTTTTCGAATTTTTATTGAATTTTGAATTACAAGTGATCTTTTCCAAATATCAATTGATATTTTCGATTACGAATAGATTTTTTACTAAATTCAACTGATCTTTTTTGTATTCCAATTAATTTCCTTCATAAATAAAAGTGATTAAGTTCTCCGAAAAATAATTCCCTCCCTATTCCATACTTGTTTGTATACAATTAATTGGTAATTGTCAAAACAATTCAATTAGGGGAGGCTGAAATAAATGTAGGAATAGATTCTTTAAATTCATTCATTGGGAGATACAAATAATGTATGAATGAATTCTTCTTGATAAAAAACGATGACATAGTTTTTTTTTTCTTTTCATCAAATCGATGATCTTTTATTAATAGACGACATTGCAATCAGTCGTTGTTGTAGTCTTTAACTGTTAAGATCTTTAAAGATCAACTTCCGTTGTCGCTTAAAGATTTTCCTTGCACAATGAAGATATTTTTTGGGTTTTTTGCCCTAGCATTCATTAGTTTGATAGATAATAGTGAGTCAGCCTGTTATCGTCAACCTCAAGGAGCTAATGGTGATCGATCACCAGTTGATGAAAACTATCAAATACTAATTGATGGTAATCCAACAACTTATATACCAGGACAACAATATAATAGTGAGTTTTGTGTTTTAACGGGTGTGGCCGATAAAAATGATTAAGTGATTTTAACGGGAGGATTAAAATAATGGTGAAAAAATTTAGTAGATCAATTAAAAATAATTATAAATAAAAAAAAAAAATGTTTGAAAATTGTACTTAACCATTTTTGTCATTACAACGAAGTTTTTTTTTTAAATATAAACGTTATTTTGTGTTGTAACGGGTGTGGCAACAAAAATTTTAAAGAAATACTTTAAATTCTTACGAAAGAATTGAAATATTACGAAAGAATTGAAATATTGAATTTACAATCAACCAAAAAACATTAAAAAAAAAAATCTGAAAATTGTACTTAACCATTTTTGTTATAACAACGAAGTTTTTAAAAATATAATCGTTAATTAGTGTTCTAACGGGTGTGGCAACAAATATTTTAGCGTATTTTAAAGTATTTTACGAACGAATTGAAATATTGAATTTACAAAAACATTTTTAAAAAAATCTGAAAATTGTACTTAACCATTTTTGTCATTACAACGAAGTTTTTAAAAATATAATCGTTAATTTGTGTTCTAACGGGTATGGCAACAAACATTTTAGCGTATTTTACGAAAGAATTGAAATATTAAATTTAAAATCCTCCAAAAAAATAAAAAAAAGATTTTTTGAAAATTGTACTTAACCATTTTTGTCATTACAACGAAGTTTTTTATATAAAATCTTTAGTTTGTGTTTTAACGGGTGTTGCAACAAAAACTTTAAAGTATATTATGAAAGAATTGAAATATTGAATTTAAAATCCCCCAAAATTTTTTTTTTTTAAATTGTACTTACAAGGGAAGTCTCCCTAGTGTTACCCGCGGATCTTTATGGAATTGGTTTTATTTTGTAGAGCAGAAAAAATAAAGGGACACGTATTTTTTTTAGCGTCCCAAATTCATATTTAGGGGGTAAAAAGGAGGGGGGAAGACAAGGCCATTTTTCAGTTTTTTTCGTTTATCTCCTATACTATGCAAAGAAACCTAGTCATGTTACATACCAAATGAAAGGTCTTTGGAAAACCTATCTACGTGTGCTAAGAACGTGTCCAAACAAGCACAACTTTTCGTCATATTGAGTAAAATACCAAAATTTTAGGATATTTTTGTTAATAAGTCAAAACCAACAATATTTTTTTAGTCCAAACATTTTCTCTGAACACACCTAGCCTCTATCTTTAACTGTTAAGGCGGTCCCCATACAATTTTTTTTATATTTTGTAAATTTGTTTTATTTAATCAGCTTCTACCGGTCCAATGGTGCGTCCGAGAGGGGTCATTAGTGGGACCGACCCCCATTTATTTTTACCCTATAACATTTTTTCAAAACATACCTACGCCCTATCTCCATTCCCTAAGTAGGCTCCCATACAAATAACAGTTGGAGCAAATTTTATAAAAATGTAATTTTGAATGGGAGCCTACTTAGGGAATGGAGATAGGGCGTAGGTATGTTTTGAAAAAATGTTGTTGGCTAAAAATAAATGGTGGTCGGTCTCACTAATGACCCCTCTCGGACGCACCATTAGACCGGTAGAAGCTGATTAAATAAAACAAATTTACAAAAAATAAAAAAAATTGTATGGGGACCGCCTTAACAGTTAAAGATAGAGGCTAGGTGTGTTCAGAGAAAATGTTTGGACTAAAAAAATATTGTGGGTAGGTCATACATTTTGTTGCTCTAAGGGCACTATTAGGGCAGTTAGAGCGGTTGGAACGAATTTAAAAAAATGTCGTTTTGTGTGGGAGCCCCCTTAAAAATTGGAGATAGGGTATTAGTTTGTTCCAAAGAAATGTTAAGACGTAAAAATTAATGGGGGTCGGTCTTATAAAGGACCCCTCTATGACGCACCATTGGAGCAGTAGAAATGATTTTAAGATTGGAAAATTACAATAAATTTTTTTTAAAAAATTTTTAAAAATAGTAATAATCGTTATCCCACGATCTTCCTGGGCAAAAAATTTGTAGAATTGATAGAAGTTTTACATAAAAAAATTTCAAAAAAATCGAAGAGTACAAACATTTTCAAAAATGAGATTTAAATTTTAAAACTTAAAAATCGCATACTAGAGCGCTTTTAAGAATTTTTTGGGATTTTTTTTTAGAAAGTACGTAAAAAAACAAAAATTTTGAAAAAAAAAAAATTTAAATTAGGACCATTATTGAAGAAGTTATGATTAAAAGAAGTTTGAGTAAAGGAACAAACTACCAATTTTTAAAAATTCGATATCTTTTGAACGGGTCATCAAAAAAATCTGAAAATTTACCACGAAGAAGTTTTCTAAGGGTACTAAAAACTGCAAACAAATTGGGAAAATCTAAAAAAAAAGTTTTTCAAAGTGTCCGATTTCACATGGAATGCCCCATATATTATGATCGATTTTAAGTCATTCTATGAATGTCCGTCCGTCCGTCCATCTGTATAAAACACGATTCAGTGTCTCTTGGTCATAGGCCGGTTAAGTTCGGAAATGGATAAAATCGGATCAGGGTGAAAAAAGTTCCCCCTTAAAGAACTAAAAAAAAGTCTCAAAAAACGCAATTTTTTACAGATTTTTTTGCATTTTTGTTAAACAAATGAAATCTTTTTACGTCAGAAGGTGTGCAATGTCTTGCACTTAGACCCCGTGGGCTACAAAATTAAGATTTTTTTGGTCCGCCCACTTTTGTGGGCGTGGATTAAAAAAAAAATCATAAAAATTATGAGTAAATGGTATTACTAAAGTTAAAAAATGGTATTACTAAAGTTAAAAAAGCGATGGGGAAGGTATCCCCAATCACCCCCACATAGCCCTCCCCCAAAAAAAAAACGCCTCTGAATTTTTTAAAATATATTTTAACATGTTGGAGGGTATCAAAGATTCGGCACAGCCGAATTTAACACTCTCACTTGTTTTTTTTAAATTGTACTTAATCCGTTTTGTCGCTACAACGAAATTTTTTTCACAATGAGAATATTTCCTTTTTAACTTTGTTTATATTTTCCCATAGTTTCTCTTTCCTGTGCTAATGGCTTAAAATTTATTAGTTTCACTTTATTGGTGGAGTCGGATCCATCATCTTTGTTAAATCCTGCTGCTGGTGGCGATCATGTATTGGGACGTTTTGAAATTATCGATAATGCTGAAACAAAATTTAGTACTTTATGTGAAAATATGATTGAGAGCAGTAATAATAATGTTAAGACCCGTATCGATGTAGCTTGGGTAGCTCCCTCCGATTTAGAAAGTGGTTGTGTTCTTTTCAAAGCAGCCGTTCTACAACATCGTAATGTTTGGTTTATGGATGATGGCTTTTTAACGAAACGTTTGTGCCCGGAAGAGATTGATGATGTCAATAGCCAGACACCACAAGTTAGTCCTTGTTGTGCTTGTGATGAGGCAAAATATGAGGTGAGTAGTGAAAATCTCAGAGAAGTATAAAAAATGTCTAATTTTCCCGAATAGAAAAAGTCTCAGTTACTGAGACATTTTTCTGTATAGAAAAAGTCTAAGTTACTGAGACAATTATTTGTATAAAAAAAAGTCTCAGTTACTGAGACATTTTTCTGTATAGAAAAAGTCTCAGTTACTGAGACATTTTGCTGTCTAGAAAAAGTCTCAGTTACTGAGACATTTTTCTGTCTAGAAAAAGTCTCAGTTACCGAGACATTTTTTTGTCTAGAAAAATTCTCAGTTACTGAGACATTTTTCTGTATAGAAAAAGTCTCAGTTACTGAGACATTTTTCTGTATAGAAAAAGTCTCAGTTCGGTATAGAAAAAGTCTAAGTTACTGAGACATTTATCCGTATAGAAAAAGTCTCAGTTACTGAGACATTTTTCTGTATAGAAAAAGTCTCAGTTACTGAGACATTTTTCTGTATAGAAAAAGTCTCAATTACTGAGACATTTTTCTGTATAGAAAAAGTCTCAGTTACTGAGACATTTTTCTGTATAGAAAAAGTCTCAATTACTGAAAGGTATTAAAAATACCTATCTCGTGGTGCTAACAACGGGCCA
The DNA here is from genome assembly GCA_963921195.1 of Pegoplata infirma. NCBI lineage: Eukaryota > Metazoa > Arthropoda > Insecta > Diptera > Anthomyiidae > Pegoplata > Pegoplata infirma. Next base: position 191,055,688 of record OY992538.1, on the reverse strand, counting down.
AAGAAGTTAATATTATTCGACTTATTAACAAAAACGACCTAAAATTTTGGTATTTTACTCAATATGACAAAAAGTTGTGCATGTTTGGACACGTTTTTAGCACACGTAGATAGGTTTTCCAAAGACTTTACATTTGGTATGTAACATGACTAGGTTTCTTTGCATAATATAGGAGATAATCGAAAAAAACTGAAAAATGGCCTTATCTTCCCCCTCCTTTTTACCCCCTAAATATGAATTTTGGCCGCTAAAAAAAAAATACGTGTCCCTTTATTTTTTCTGCTCTACAAAATAAAACCAATTCCATAAAGATCCGCGGGTGACACTAGGGAGACTTCCCTTGTAATACATTTTTCCGTACAGAATTTTTCCTTTAAAAAAATATTTTTTTTTTTTTATTTTAAAGATCATTTTGGAACGCAAATGGATGCGCAATACTCATGCCAAAGACTTTCCTTCGGAGGCTTGGCGTACACGTTTGGGTGAGGTAATTGGCGCTTCTCATATGGTTAATTTCAGTTTTTGGGCATATGGTGGTCTGGCCAGTCAGGGTCTTAAAGAATTGGCCGAACACGGAGCGACAAATACTTTGGAAAATGAAATTAAAGCTTATAAGGCGGTAAGTATGAGAACATTTTAAATGTAAGAAAGCTTGAACTAAAACAACCCGAGTAAAAAAGTTTTTATATAATTATATACAATTATATATATAATTTAATAAAATTATATATAATTATATAAGATTATATAAATAGGTTTCTGTTTTGAAAAAAATTGATAAAATTATACGATTTTTTTTTTATATATATATAATTATATCAAATTTTATATAATTTTATATAATTTTTATAAAATTTTATCAAATTATATATAATTTTACAAAATTTTATATAAAGCAAATTTTGATATAATTATATATAGTTTGATATAATTATATATAGTTTGATATAATTATATATAATTTTATCTAATTTGATTAAATTTTTATTAAATTAGATATAATTTAATATAATTTTATAAAATTTAATATAAAAAAGAATCGGATATAATTTAAAATTTCATAAAATTAGATAGAATTATATATAATTTGATAAAATTATATATAATTTGATAAAACTATATATATAATTTGATAAAATTATATGTAATTATATCCGAATTTTTTTTATGTAAAATTATATCAAATTTTATATAATTTTATAAAATTTTATCAAATTATATATAATTTTATCTAATTTTATCAAATATATATAATTAATATCATTATAATCTTATTATATATAATTATATATAAACTTTTTTACTCGGGAACTAAAAAAGATAAATTCGAATAGGATCAATCTATTTAAAGCAGGGTTGGCAACCGATACCCACCTATAATAACGGTATTTGGCTTTTGTACCGCAACCAATAAAGATATGGACATTTTCAAAAGCGATTATGAAAGCTGATGAAATTTCTAGTATTTTAAATGTGCCACTTCGTGTTTCTAACGGTTCGTTTTAGTTATATAGGCCAATACCGTTATAATACCGTTTCAAACGGTATTATAAAGGTATTGAGCAATATTTCGAAAACGAACCGGTAGTAAAACGAAGTGACACTTTTAAAATACTAGAAATTTTATCTGCTTTCATAATCGCTTTTGAAAATGTCCCTATCTTTATTAGTTGCGTTACAATAGCCAAATACCGTTATTCTAGGTGGGTTTCGGTTGCCAACCCTGATTTAAAGACAAATCAATAAGAGAGAAACCCCTTCGAGTATAAACAGAACACGATCATGGGATCTAACGAAGTCATATTTCGGTCCAAACTGCTCGGTCTAAAACTACAAATAGAAGATCATGCATTTCACCTCATTTTAATATATTTTCAGCCTGGTTACATTCGTACCATAATCAAAGCACCCGGTATTATATATCGTTCCAAAGTTGTTGGTACCACATTGGCCACTGTACGCGTGGACCCCGATCATCATGTTATTTCATTGGTATCAAAAATCATTCCATCACCAGATTGGATATTAGGTGTAGCTGGTTTGGAATTATGTTTAGCAAATTGCACTTGGATAGAGAAAAAGGTACTCAATTTATATCCCTGGGATGTGGGTACAGATGCTGGGCCATCGTATATGGTAAGTAACTGAATTAAAAAACGGTGAGTTAAATTAATGTTGTGTTTTCAAGTCCCCCGATCAAGCTCAACATCCGCCAGATGTTATACGACGCATAACATCTTCAGTGCCCAGCGATTATCGTTCACCTTTCTTTGATGCAAAGGGAGCACCAATGAAGCCATTAGCCACATTACATGTTAGCCGAAAGAGAACCTATGAAAGGGTTTGTAATTTTGGTAGGTTTATAAACTTTTTTTGGATGTTTCAAACAAAAAGAAATTTAAAATGTAAAATTTTTAAATTAAAAATGTAAAATTTTTAAATTAAAAATGTAAAATTTTTAAATTAAAAGAGTAAAATTTTTAAATTAAAAATGTAAAATTTTTATATTAAAAATGTTAAATTTTAAAATTTTAAATGAAAAAGTTGAAATTAAAAATATATAATTTTTAAAGTGAAAATTTTTAATTTTTAAATGTAAAATTTTTAAATTAAAAATGTAAAATTTTCAAATTAAAAATGTAAAATTTTCAAATTAAAAATGTAAAACTTTTATATTAAAAATGTTAAATTTTAAAGTTAAAAATGTAAAATTTTTAAATTAAAAATGTAAAATTTTAAAATTGAAAATGTAAAACTTTTGAATTAAAAATGTAAAGTTTTTAAATTAAAAATATAAAACTTTTAAATAAAAAATGTAAAATTTTTAAATTGAAAATGTAAAACTTTTGAATTAAAAATGTAAAGTTTTTAAATTAAAAATATAAAATTTTTAAATAAAAAATGTAAAATTTTTAAATTAAAAATGTAAAAATTTTTAAATTAAAAATTAAAAATTTTTAAATTAAAAATTAAAAATATTAAATTTTGGAATTAAAAATGAAAAATTTTAAAATTGAAAATGTAAAATTTTAAAATTAAAAACGTAAAATTCTTAAATTAAAAATGTAAAATTCTTAAATTAAAAATGTAAAATTTTTAAATTAAAAATGTAAAATTTTTAAATCAAAAATGTAAAACTTTTAAATTAAAAACGTAAAATTTTTAAATTAAAAATGTAAAATTTTTATATTAAAAATGTTAAATTTTAAAATTTAAATGAAGAAGTTGAAATTAAAAATGTATAATTTTTAAATTGAAAATGTAAAATTTTTAAATTAAAAATGTAAAATTTTTAAATCAAAAATGTAAAATTTTTAAATCAAAAATGTAAAATGTTTTAATTAAAAATGTAAAATTTTTAAATAAAAAATGTAAAATTTTTAAATTCAAAATGTAAAATTTTTTAATTAAAACTGTAAAATTTTGGAATTAAAAATGTATTTTTTTTTTTTTTTTAATATTTTAATTAAAAATGTAAAATTTTTAAATTAAAAATGTAAAATTTTTAAATTGAAAATGTAAAATTTTTAATTAAAAATGTAAAATTTTTAAATTAAAAATGTAAAAATGTAAAATTTTAAATCAAAAATGTAAAATTTTTAAATTATAAATGTAAAATTTTTAAATTAAAAATGAAAAAAATAATATTTCAATATAATTTTGTTAAATTTTCAAAAAGTTAAAAAAAAAATATAAAAAAAAATACTTTTATCTTTTTTTAGAGGAAACTGGTCCCTTAGAATGTTCTACCCATCCCTGGAACGAATGGACTGAATGTACAGCAAAATGTGGTGCCGGCACACAATATCAAATGCGTTCCTATAAAGATGCCATACTAGCGGAAAGTTTTAATTGTAAAGTGGTCTTGCGACGTAATCAAAATTGTATTGGCACTCAGTGTGGTATCCAACAGTCAGAAATTGATGGTAGAACTTCTACGGCCGAATGTGAGCTAACGTCATGGTCAAGATGGTCCGAGTGTCCTAAAATATGTGGCAAAGGTTTTCAGACTAGAACAAGGGATTATATAAATCCCTATGCCAAGGAAAAATGTCAGGTAAATGTTATTATGGGGTAAAAGGGGATAAATTTGGTACTTTATTTATGAAGTTCCGTGGTAAAAAAGTACAAACATAACAAGCACGGTACAACATTTTTTATATGATTTGACAGAAAAAATCCGTGAGGATTTTCGTTCATAAGTTTTGAATGCGATAGTTCTCGGGAGAACTTCCAATTAAATATGTTGAGTTTCAGTCATCTCCGTGTAATATTTTGGCCGTGTCTGTTCCCCAGACAGAGAGACGGAAATCGCTAGAATGTCTTAAAATCGATCGGGGATCATGAATATATATGGGGCATTCCATGTCTAATCGGACACTTAGAAAATTTTTTTTTTTTTAGATTTTCCCAATTTGTTTACAGTTTTTAGTACCCTTCGAAAACTCCTTCGTGGCAAATTTTCCGATTTTTTTTGATGAACCGTTCAAAAGATATCGAATTTTTAAACGAAGAAGTTTGAGTAAACATTTACTCAAACTTCTTTTACTCATAACTTGTTCAATAATGGTCCAAATTTCGAATTTTTTTTCTTCAAAATTTTTGTTTTTTTACGTACTTTTTAAAAAAAGTCCCGAAAAATTCCTAAAAGCCCTCTAATATGCGAACGTCATTTTTAAAAATTTGCTCCAACCGCTCTAACTGCCCTAATAGTGCCCTTAGAGCAACAAAATGTATGAGCGACCCACAATATTTTTTTAGTCCAAACATTTTCTCTGAACACACCTACCCTCTATCTTTAACTCTTAAGGCGGTCCCCATACAATTTTTTTTATTTTTTGTAAATTTGTTATATTTAATCAGCTTCTACCGGTCCAATGCACAGTGGCCGAAACATCCAATCTAGCGGCGCTCAATTCGGAAATGTAAAATAATAAAGCCCAATGCATATTTGTGATTATAAAATTTATAAAGAATTTTATTTTTAATTATATTTATTTATTTCAGTGTTTTTATGTATTTTGGGAAATTTATGTGAATATCGGGAGGGTGGTCTGTATGAGGACTAGAAGTTAAAATGTTCCGATTCCGTTAAAATTTAGAATGATTATTTATGGCTACAAAAAACATTTACCAGTCGAATTTCAAGAGGATATTTGTGAAAATACCATTGTTAGGGCTTTTTAGTAAAACTGGAAGGGGAAATTAACATGGGGGCTATGGGATAACTTGGACCGATTTTGTCAAAAATTTAATAGGTTTCGTTCTTTCGATAAAAAATCTTAAATTTCATATTTTAGCCAAGTCGATTGAAAATTGTGGTCTTTATCGCGTTTATACTGTTTATTTGGACAGGCAGATGGACCCTAAAAAACCGAACAACTTGCGCGAACTAGCACGCCATACTGAAACGTCACAACAAAAATAACCCAAAATAATAAACAAAACAGGAATTGGACCGAATACGATCGAATTTCAAAAGTTGCAGTCCATGAAACTATAGTTTATATCACAAATGTCAACTTCTATAATGCACTAATAATAAACTAGATACACACAGGCCACAAACATTTATTTTTGAGTTAAAACATACCTTTTACTTTCAATTAAAACTTTTTGGTTCAAAATGTATAAACAATTGACTTAAAAGTGTCAAGAAAAACTCACTGAGTAATTAGGCCCCAAATTCCTTTAATACACTTGCTGCAGAAAATGTATATTTGACAGCTTACAGCTGTGCGAATATTGAAAGCAAAACAAAAGTAAAAACGTAATTTTTTTTCTGTAAAGTATAGGTAAACGATGCAGTGCAAAAACATTTATCGATCTTAATTTTTTAATTTTGACTTAAGCGCCGCTAGATCAGTAATTTCGGCCACAGTGCAATGGTGCGTCCGAGAGGGGTCATTAGTGAGACCGACCCACATTTATTTTAACTCTATAACATTTTTTGAAATATACCTACGCCCTATTTCCACTCCCTAAGTAGGATCCCATACAAAATTACATTTTTATAAAATTTGCTCCAACTTTTATTTGTATGGGAGCCTACTGGGAGTGGAGATAGGGCGTAGGTATGTTTTGAAAAAATGTTGTAGGGTAAAAATAAATGGGGGTCGGTCTCACTAATGACCCCTCTCGGACGCACCATTGGACCGGTAGATTAAATAAAACAAATTTACAAAAAATGAAAAAAAATGTATGGGGACCGCCTTAACAGTTAAAGATAGAGGGTAGGTGTGTTCAGAGATAATGTTTGAACTAAAAAAATATTGTGGGTCGGTCATACATTTTGTTGCTCTAAGGGCACTATTAGGGCAGTTAGAGCGGTTGGAGCAAATTTTTAAAAATGACGTTTTGTGTGGGAGCCCCCTTAGAAATTGGAGATAGGGTATTAGTTTGACGGCTTTAAGTGATGTTGTCGGTTTGATTGAGCATACTCTTCACAAAAAAGAGTACGTTTTGGCATCATTTCTGGACGTGGAAGGCGCGTTCAACAATGTCAAAATATCGTCAATTCTTAATGCCCTACGAAAAACGGGCACGGACACACAGATTACTCTATAGACGAGCAACGTGCTGGAAAGCAGGGCGATTAACTCGAAAATAGGTGATGGTGAAGCGAGGAAAGTAGTTACAAGGGGCACACCACAAGGGGGGGGGGGGTGATCTCTCCTCTTCTGTGGAATCTTGTAATAAATGAAATCCTCGAGTCACTCAACGGAATGGGCATCAAGGTGGTTGCCTATGCTGATGACGTTGTGATCCTAATCAGAGGTAAGTTTTTACCAACGATTAGTGAACTCATGGAATCAGCACTTAAGATACTCTTGACGTGGGCAAGGGACAACGGTCTGGGAGTCAATCCCTCCAAAACCGAACTAGTCTTGTTCACGAAAAGGACTAAGATAGACAGGTTTGTTCTTCCCAAACTAGATGGAATCACCCTAGAACTATCTAATGAGGCGAAATACCTGGGTGTAATCCTGGACTCAAAGCTTTCCTGGAAAAGGAATACGGAGGAAAGGATGAAAAAGTCGTTATGTGCTTTTTACACCTGCAGAAGAACTTTCGGAAGAAGGTGGGGTCTAAAACCGTATATTATCCACTGGATGTATAGTGCGATAATTAGACCAATACTTACCTATGGAGCCCTTGTGTGGTGGAAAGCAGCGGATAAGAAATCATATCTCTGCAACCTACAGAAGGTACAGCGACTGGCGTGCTTGGGTATCACTGGTGCTATTAAATCAGCACCCCAGGCCGGTCTGGAAGTGATACTAAACATTCAGCCCGTAGATATCTACATCAAGAGCACAGCAGCAAAATCGGCTCTTAGGTTAAGAGAGTCACTAATGCTTAAGCAACGCTCTTGGGGACACTCGACCATATTAAGTACGGTGGGCGGGTCGGAATTGGAACGGAAAACCGACTATATCTCGCCGCAGACGAACTTTAATAGGAACTTCGAAGTCAAAATACCAACTAGGGAAGACTGGGCGGCAAATTCTGTTATAACGAGAATTCGATCTCAATTTTCACGGACGGATCGAAGATGGAGATGGGTACGGGTTCGGGGGTATACTCTGAATGCCTCGAAATCAGGGCCTCAGTGAGGCTCCCGGACATGTGTAGTGTTTTCCAGGCCGAGGTTTTTGCAATTGACAAAGCCGCGCAGTTGATTATGACAAAGGACCTAAGTCCTTGCGCCATCAACACACAGTCTTGCAGCTCTGAGGGCCTTAGGGTCACACACTGTAAAATCGAGAATTGTTAGTAATTGTATACAATCCCTTCATCTAATCGGTCAGCACACAGTCAAGCTAATCTGGGTCCTTGGACATAGTGGCTGATGAGTGTGCAAGAGGTGGCTCCGAGTCGGTGGGGGAACGTGTCGAACCGGATATCTCGGTTCCTATAGTGGAGTTGATGAACGAAATTGATAGGATATCGGAGAATATGATGAGGGATAGGTGGATATCGCTGACCACGTGCAGGGTATCGCGGACCATGTGGCCACTGCCAAATCCTAAGAGGACAGAAAGTCTTCTTACCTTTGGCAAACGGACGGTTAGCCTATTAGTAGGAGTACTGACGGGACACTGTATGATCGGCCAAATGGCTGTTCGTATGGGAATTTCTGACAGGGACTTTTGCAGAAGTTGTGGAGGGGTGGAGGAGGAGGAGTCAGTGAGGCACTTGTTGTGTGAATGTCCGGGTCTGATGAAACGTCGTCTTAAGTATTTGGGGCAACGATTTTTTGATGACTTAGATTGCCTAAACAGTGTCCCATTGACGTCTCTAGCAGAATACCTAAGGGAATCGGGGTGGTTTGAGAGGTAGAATTTTGTATATCAGGGGAGTAGGAAGACAACTTTAGGGGAATCACAATGGGCCTTATGGCCTCCGAGTGAATTCGCCAAATCGGCGGACGCCCATCCAACCTAACCTAACCTAACAAGACAAACCGACATTTAAAATCCTACTGATGATGACACTAACTGGGGTGTTTGAAACCGGTATAGGAAATACCAGAAATGTCTATAATTTTTAGAAATTCAATTTTTCTTCTGCATTTTTTCAACTTGAACCCTTATAACAAATATAATTCGAGCCCGTGCTCGATCTATACTTACAGAAAAAATAAAATAAAATTATTGACAAAATATGTCGCCATTAGGCACGTCTCCGAAACAGAAAATGCAAATTCCTTCATTTGTGTCTGCAATTCCAGATCATGTTGGTAACCCTTGCAAAATAATGTAAGAGACAAAAAAGATGAAAGAAAGTATGAAGTGAGGTTGAGATTGCTAGAAATAGAATTGTAGTGTTGGAAACTGCCAAAATTTATTCTGTAGAAACTATAAATATTCACATATATAAAAAGCAGTTTTCATTAACAAGACAAACCGACATTTAAAATCCTACTGATGATGACACTAATTGGGTTGAAACCGATATAGGAAACCCTTATAACAAATATAATTAGAGCCCGTGCTCGATCTGTACTTACAGAAAAAATCAAATAAAAATTGAAATTTGGACCATTATTGAAGAAGTTATGAGTAAAAGAAGTTTGAGTAAAGGAACTAGCTACCAATTTTTAAAAATTCCATATCTTTTGAACGGGTCATCAAAAAAATCTGAAAATTTACCACGAAGGAGTTTTCGAAGGTTACTAAAAAATGTAAACAAATTGGGAAAATCTAAAAAAAAAAAATTCAAAGTGTCCGATTTGACATGGAATGCCCCATATACTTTATGTGGTCCCAGACCGATATTTCGATGAATTACAAACGGAATGACAAACTTATATATACCCTCTATCACTAGAAAGGAGGGTTAAAAAAAGTTGAAGGTTGAGATTACTAAAAATAGAATTGTAATGTTGGAAACTGTCAAAATTTATTCGGTAGGTCGGTCATGACCGACTATAAATTTCTTACGTGTTTTACTTAATGGAATCCCAAAATTTTTTTCATGAAAAACCTTTCAACTTTATTTTTAATCTGGAAAATGTAATTCTTTATTTTCAGCTTGCTTTCCCCATCGAATTGGAACAAACACGAACCTGTAGTGGTGAAAATTGTGGTGGAAATTTATTTACATCATCCTATGATAGCAATAAGAATGATAATACATTTAATGAAAATTTCGAAGAGGATTTACAGCAAAATAACTATGATCAGTCTAACTATGACAATAATAGATTTAGTACCGCTACAAAACGTAAACCTTGGAAACAAGAAGATCCCACAAATCCCCCTGAACAATTTAATAACAAGAATTATAATTATGATAATAACAATTATAGATCTCAATTATCAAGACCGATAATGAATACTAAGGAAAATGAAGAAGAATTTGTAAATGTTAATAATATTTATGGTAATGAAAAATTAGTAGGAAACTCTCGTAAACCATATGGTAATGAAGCAGGAGATGACAATCAGCAACAACAATTCAATCAAAACTTTAATGAAGATTTGGAATCAGAAAATAATCGTAATAGATTTTCTAAACCCTATGAAAATCAATTTAAGCCATCACAACAATTTGGCATAAATGTGGAACCAAAAGGAAATTTCAGATATGGACATGCTGACAACAATAGACCCACTAATCTTTATAATTTTGAAGAAAATAAACCTTCATTTACGGGAAATTCTATGTATGATAATCGTGAGAGTAATTTACCCGGATACTCCAACTCTGGAAATGATTTTAACAATAATTACAATCGTTTTGGAATTAAAACAATAGATCAAGAGAGTGATTCCACCATTCCGGATTTTTGCTTAAAAAAACCTTTTCCCTCTCCTATTGAATGTAAAAAGGCAAATGTTATTGTTAGAAATTATTGGTTTTTCGATGCCGATGATTTTGAATGTAAATTATTTACGGCCGATGATTGTGATTTGAATAAAAATAAATTTCGTAGCTTAGAGCAATGTGAACGGACCTGTTCGAAAACTGGAGATATTATGCCCAACAATAGGCAGCAAGGAGGTTATCGTAATAGGGGCTATGAACAAACACAGCAGGCACCACCACCATCATATCGTTCACGTTGGAATTAGTCCGGGGATAGCTGGTGGAATTTGAAATTTGTTTCTGGGAAAATGGGGAACATTTTTTGGTGTAATTTAAGTAAATTTTTGTATTTAAGTTACTTTTTTTTTAATAAAGTTCAAGTTTCAGAAAAAAATGCTAGATTTTTTTATTATAAATATATTAAAGCTATACCTTTTTATACCCTCCTCAACACCATTTCCAATTGTATTTTAAAATTTTCCAAATGTATTTTAAAATTGTCCAAATATATTTAAAAATTGCGCAAATTAATTTTAAAATTGTCCAAATGTATTTTGAAATTGTCCAAATTTATTTTAAAATTGTCCAAATGAATTTTAAAATTGTCCAAATAGATTTTAAAATTGTCCAAATATATTTTAAAATTGTCTAAATTAATTTTAAAATTGTCCAAATGTATTTTAAAATTGTCTAAATTAATTTAAATTTTAAAATTGTCCAAATGTATTTTAAAATTGTCCAAATGTATTTTAAATTTTTCCAAATGTATTTTAAATTTTTCCAAATGTATTTTAAAATTGTCCAAATATATTTTCAAATTGCCCAAATTAATTTAAATTTTAAAATACAATAGGACTATTTTAAAATACATTTGGACAATTTTAAAATACATTTGGACAATTTTAAAATACACTTTAACATTTGGACAATTTTAAAATACATTTGGACAATTTTAAAATAAATTTGGACAATTTTAAAATACATTTGGAAATTTTAAAATACATTTGGACATTTTTAAAATACATTTGGACAATTTTTAAATATATTTGGACAATTTTAAACTCCATTTGGATATTTTTAAAATACATTTGGACAATTTTAAAATACATTTGGACAATTTTAAAATATATTTGGAAAATTTTAAAATACATTTGGACAATTTTGAAATTAATTTAGACAATTTTAAAATATATTTGGACAATTTTAAAATACATATGGACAATTTTAAAATACATTTGGACAATTTTGAAATTCATTTGGACTATTTTAAAATATATTTTGACTATTTTAAAGTACATTTGGACAATTTTAAAATACATTTGGAAATTTTTAAAATACAGTTGGAAATGGTGCAGTCATAGAGGGTATATATCAGTGGTCGGCACAAAGAGGCATATGAAAGTATTAGTGTTTTAATAAAAATATGCATGTGTTGGTGTATTTCTTCAACAAAGCGACATCAACCTGCTTTGAAGAAAGTCAGCTTGCTACTGAATAAAATATTTGTTTTTTTTATGCTCTTTGTTGATTTTTTGTTGACATTCGTGTTGTATACATGTGAATTGCCGATTGTGTTCGGCTCCAGCGTGCAATGGGTGCCGATCACTGGTATATATAAGTTTGCTATTCCGTTGGTAACACCTCGAAATATTGGTCTAGGACCCCACAAAGTATATGGGGAGTGGAGATAGGGCGTAAGTATATTTAAAAAAAAATGTTGGAGGGTAAAAATAAATGGGGTATGTCTCACTAATGACCCCTCTCGGACGCACCATTGGACATGTAGAAGCTGATTAAATAAAACAAATTTACAAAAAATAAAAAAAAAATTGTATGGGGACCGCCTTAATAGTTAAAGATAGAGGGTAGGTGTGTTCAGAGAAAATGTTTGGACTAAAAAATATTGAGGGTCGGTCATACATTTTATTGCTCTAAGGGCACTCTTAGGGTAGTTAGAGCGGTTGGAGAAAATTGAAAAAAATGTAATTTTGTGTGGGAGCCCCCCTTAGAAATTTTCTGTTCCGAAGAAATGTTAAGACGTAAAAATTATTGGGGGTCGGTCTTGGAAATGACCCCTCTGTGACGCACCATTGAAGCAGTAGAAATGATTTTAAGATAGGAAAATTGCAATAAAATTTTTTAAAAAAAAATTTAAAACAATAGTATCCCACGATCCTACTTGGCAAAAAATTTGTAGATTCGATAGAAGTTTTACACAAAAAAATTTCCAAAAAATCAAAGAGTACATACATTTTCATAAATAGGATTTAAATTTTAAAACTTTAAAATCGCATACTAGAGCACTTAAGAATTTTTTTGATTTTTTTTAAGTACGTAAAAAAAACAAAAAAGTTGTAATTTGGACCATTATTGAAGAAGTTATGAGTAAAAGAAGTTTGAGTAAAGGAACAAACTACCAATTTTTAAAAATTCGATATCTTTTAAACGGGTCATCAAAAAAATCTGAAAATTACCACGACGGAGTTATCAAAGGGTACTAAAAACTGTCAACAAATTGGGAAAATCTTAAAAAAAATTATTCAAAGTGTCTGATTTGACATGGAATGCTTCATATATATTCATGATCCGCTATCGATTTTAAGACGATCTAACAATGTCCGTCCGTCTGTCTGTCCATCGGTAGAAAACACGCTAACTTTCGAAAGACTTCACTGAGACTTCTGAAGTTTGGCATATACGTTAGGAATTTTCCTGGTCAGGTTGGTATTGCATTCCAGCGATATAGGTCCTATGGTTTAAAAATTATAAGCAAAAGAGTGAATTTCGGCAAGAGTTTTTCAAAAATTTACGAAATAAAAATCATGCTAACTTTTGAAAGGCAACCCTGAGACTGTTGAGGCTTGGTATTTATTTTTGTCGTTCTTCAGGTCTCATTTATATTCAATTTCAGCAAAATCGGTCTGGTGGTTCAAAATTTATAAGCAAACCCCTAAATTTTAGATGGGTTTCACCTTAAATTCACGCACTGTTGCCAAATATTTAAAAAAAAACCTCTAAATTTCACTAAAAAAGCGCTAGAAACCGCCAAAAATAAATTTAGTGGGGAAATTTTTAAATTCTCCCGCTAAATTACGAAAAAACGCGCTGAAAACCGAAAAACTTGGCATTTTTGATTGACAAAAAAGAAAAATTAAAAAAAAACCTCCAAATTATTTTTTCTACGAAAATTGACGTTTCACTAAAAACGCGCAAGAAACCGCCGAAAAAAATTTAGCGGGAAAATAAATAAACAAACAAAAAGCGCTAGATTTTCCCGCTAAAGCAACGTTCCCGCTAAAACCAATTTTCCCCCGCTAAATCCAAACAAAAAGCGATAGATTTAGCGGGAAAACCTCCAACTTGGCAACAGTGAATTCACGGATTGAAAAACAGTTTTAAAAGCATTGGTAAGTTACCAATGCTTTCAAAACTTGTTTGCCAATAGTAAGTCACAAAAATATTTTGCCACATCTTTTTGTCACTCAAAAATATTTTTACACTAAAAAAAAGTTACATTCGAAAAAAAATTCTACACTCAAAAAAAAATTGATTTTTTTTTATTTACAAAAATGACTTAAAAAAGTTTTTTTACTCAAAATAAAATATTTCTAATGAAAATTGTTATTTTTCTTTCGCATTAGAAAATTTTTCTATCACTTCGCGAATATCGCAAATGCGAGCGCTAACTTAAAAAAAACAAGTAAAAAAGTTAAATTCGGCCTTGCCGAATGTAGTGATACCCTCCACAATTTCAAAAAGATTATTGCAAAAAACTTTATTTAAAAGAAAATTACTTTTGAAAAAAAAAAATTAACAAAAAAAAATTTCCGCGAAAAAAATTTTGGTAAAAAAAAAAATCCGCGATTTTTTTCTTTTTATGTCAAAAAATATGTTCGTACTTGTTTAAATACCATTTGGTGTTCAATTATGTTCACATATGTCAACCAGAGGTCGAATTAAAGTATTTTGTATTTTTAGGTTATGTTGACTGTACTGAAATTTTTGAGGTGTGCTTACATTTTCGTTCATAACTTTTGAACCGCTGAACCGATATCGCTCAAATGCAATACCAAACTTCTCGGGAGAACTTCCAACAAATATGTTAAGTTTCAGTCATCTCTGTGCAATATTTTGTCCGCTACAGCATTTTCAACAGACAGACAGACGGACAGACGGACAGACGGACAGACGGACATCGCTAGAATGTCTTAAAATCGATCGGGCATCATGAATATATATACTTTATGGGGTCCCAGACCGATATTTCGATGAGTTACAAACGGAATGACAAACTTATATATACCCTCTATCACTAAGTGGAGGGTATAAAAACGGCTAGCACCATTAAATTCAGCATACCGAAGTCACAGACCATCTGCGTATACAGAGGGGGGGCCCAACAACAAAAAAATATTTTTTTTTATATGTATTGGAAAACACAAATCTCAAGAAAAAAACAACAAAAATTTTTTTGTTGTTGTTGTTGGGCCCTGAAAAAACAGTCCTGCATACGCCTTTGTCACAGACTCGACAGTAGAGTTGCATAACAAAAACTGGGGAAAAACTAAGCGATTTTAGGATAAAACAGAGCGGTTTTTAGCTAGTTTAAAGCTAACATGGCAACTCTTTCTACGACTTAGGAGTGAGTGAAACAATAAAAACAGATCTGGCATCCATTTTTCTTAAGGCGCGTTATATTAGCTATCTCTTTCTAACCTAATTCGTAGAATAATTTGAAAAAATTAACCATATGGTTCAAGATTACTTTTTTGACACCTGTCACTTATTTCGAGTCTGTATTAGTCTGTGCCGAAGTAGCTTTACCAGCAGGGTGCCCAGCTTGTTAGTTTATGCGACTAGCAAAGGGTTAAATTTGCCGTCAAATGACTTTTGCCGTTGTTGCATTAATGAGGAGGAGTTGGAAACTATCGAATACTTTATCTGCCATATCCCGGCACTTTCTGGCCAGAGACTGTCTTCACTGGGATCTCGGGATCTGCGCGATCTTTCTCATTTACCGGATGTCAAAATTCAATATCTTAGGCACAGACTAAATACAGACTCGACAGTAGGGTTTTATAAAAAAAAATGGGGAAAAACTAAGCGATTTTGGGAGAAAAACACAGCGGTTTTTAGTCCGTTTTACGCTAACATGGCAACACTTTCTACGACTTAGGAGTGAGTGAAACAACAAAATCCGATCTGGCATCCATTTTTCTTATGGCGCGTTATATCAGTTTTCTCTTTCTAACCTAATTCGTAGAATAATTTGAAAATATTAACCATATGGTTCAGAACTACTTTTTTGACACCTGTCACTTATGTCGAGTCTGTATTAGTCTGTGTCTTAGGAATATCATAAAGAGCTCAAATTGGTTTAACGGCAGGGACTGGAAGTGGGAGTCTATGAGTGCTAACATAAAACGTAAGCAGCCACTTACAACCTAAGCCAACCTAATAAATCAAGAAAATCTCATTGTTCGGATAAAACAATCTTCCTTGTCAGCTTAAAAACAACTTGGCGTATGATGATTATCTTAAAGTACGGCTTCCTACAGTCGGTTACAAAAATGTATTCTCACTTTTCTAAGCTAACCTTGAAAAATTGTCACAGAGCACTAAAAATGCGATAAGGAAATATTTTGCAAATTCTCTTTTCAGTTTTTAAGCTCGGAGAGCAAATGATCAAAACAATATTGCCGTTGAGTTATTATCATGGAATTATTTTAGAACATTTCCAAGCCAGTATATTATAAACATTGAAAGTATAAACAACATTAAAAATGAAATTATCGGAAATTTTATTTATTTTATTATTTATAATACCGGAACAAGTATTTAGCCGTCGCTGTAGTCGTTATCCTGCCAATACATTTACACCAAAATCTCCTGTCGATGAAAATCTTGTAATATCAATAACGGGAAATGCCCAAACTTATATATTGGGACAAAGTTATAACGGTAAGAAAAATGTCAAAGTGATGCAAGTAATAGTTCTAAAAACTGTAACTAAGTACATAAAACATATGAATTGCAGATAAGTTTAAACTATAGACGCCTTGGTGTCTGGTAGTACGCCGTAGTACAACGTATAGAAATGGCATTGAACTTAAACTTTGTGTTTCAACTTAGACGGAAAGTATTTTTTTTTAGTACGTTGCTGTGGGTCTAAGATTTAAGAACACCATTTACTATTTAAAACAAAAAAAAAATATTTTTTCAGGAGGAATGATTTTAAATTGCTTGCTCTAAAACATTTTTAATGAGACACAGTTTTTAAAATAAAAATGTGCAACTTTGATTTGAAAATTTTTTATGTTGTTGAAAGTTTCGGAAAATTAATGAAGTAAACTTAGAAATTTTACTTCTTTTCATTGTTTTTATAAAATTAAAAAAAAAATAAAATTTAAATTTTAAATTACTTGCTCTTACAAGGGAAGTATCTCAACTCATATGAACCGATTTGCCTGTAACTTAAAATATATATTAAAGAGGCGATCTTAAGTTTGGGGTGTCTCGGCATATAGGCAATATCAGTCTTTAAAAATTTCGTTGTCCCCTTATGAAACCATGTTGACCTTCAGGAAAATTTCACTAAATTCCGAAAGAATAGGAATATCGTCTAGGGCAGCGGTTACCAACCTTTTTGGCTTGCGTACCCCAAATTTAAAATTTTATCAGCCGCGTACCCCCTAACGAGTTTTTTGTTTTCGTAAAAAAACTTCACATGTAAAAATTAGAGTTCATTTTGATTTTTGATCTGCGGGTATTATAATTTTTTCGAAAAATTTAGGCGATATCATCACAATGGACGTGTTTTTTGGGAAAAACGGTCCTTGGGGTGGTTCAATGCATCTGAAAACGCGGATTTTGAACTGATTTTTCGGCATAGCAAAAACGGCTGAAAATATTGCAAATCTGATTTCACCATTCGACTCTACACCAAAAATTAAGACAACGGACGTTTTTTTGAACTCTTAAAAAAAGTTCCAAAAGCCCATACCAGGGGTCGGAAATATAAAGATTTTAATTTTTTTTAATATGAAGTCAGATCAATAATTCCATGACTTTTCGAATGAAAGGACATTTTGTGCTTAACAAAATGCCCAAAAACACGTTTTTTGAGAACTTTGACACAAATTATCTCAAAAACCTGACATCATAGAAATATTTGAGAACCATATTCGGAATCAGCATCGAAAACAAGTGGTCATATCTCAAAATATTATCCAAAAATATTGCAAAAAATGCTCTCTAAATTGCATTTAAACAAGTTTTTTGTGTGACGTTATGGAAAACCTTGAAAGCCAGACGCGGAACCAGCATTAAAAGGTTAATCTAAAACGAATGTCCAAATTTCTAAAATTTTGCGTACCCCTGCGGACAGTTTCGCGTACCCCCTAGTGGTACGCGTACCGTAGGTTGGTAACCGCTGGTCTAGGGGAAAAATACGTGTCGACCTAAATTTAATAAAGATTATTCCTTATTCATATGGATATCGTAGGTCAATGTCTTCACATAAATACCCCCCAAAATTTACACATTTTCCTAAAAAAAATATTTAAAGCAGCCGAATTTTTGCAAGGTTATGCCACCGTCGGATAGGCATTAAAAAAACCTTTCTTCTCATATGTAAACATCATATAGTTTTTAAAAAAGAAATAGCTAAAAAATTCAAAAAACTATTTTTTCGGCATTTTTTTACCCATGTTTTAAACCCCTAAATCTCCTATATGGCCAATAAGCTGAGACACCCCAACCTTAGAATTGTCTCTTTTATATATATTTTAAGTTTCAGGCAAATCGGTTCATAAGAGTTGAGATACTTCCCTTGTTAGACATTTTTATTAATAAGCCGCAGTTTTTAAAATAAAAATGTGCAACTTTGATTTGAAAATTTTTTGTATTGTTGAAAGTTTCGGAAAAATATTAAAGTAAATTTCGAATTTTTACTTCTTTTCATTGTTTTTTTAAAATTAAAAAAAACAAGTGAGAGTGTTAAATTCGGCTGTGCCGAATTTATTATACCCTCCAACACGTTAAAAAAAACAGGGGCGTCTTTTTTTTTTTTTGGGGGGGGGGGGGTTATGTCGGTGGGAGACAACCTTCCTGGATCCAACTTCAAGACTTTGAACTTCTTTTGACATAAAATGTTTCGTTTGCTAAGCAAAAGTACAAAAAACCTATAAAAAATGGCTTTTTTTTAGAGGTTTGTTTAGTTCTTAAGAGGGGAACTTTATTCCCCCTGATCCGATTTTGCCCATGTTCGAACTTAACCAGCCCAATACCATAAGACATATTCGTGCTAAGCTTCAGGAGTCTAGCTCTTTTACTTTGGACTGTATCGTGTCTTCCACAGACGGACGGACGGACGGACAGACGGACATCGCCAGAATGTCTTAGAATGGATCACTGATCAATAATATATATACTTTATGGGGTCCTAGACCGATATTTCGATGCGTTACACACGGAATGACAAAGTGAGTATACCCCCATACTGTGGTTGGAGGGTATAAAAATAAATAAAATTAAAACTTCGATTAGAGTAATATTATAGTTCGAGGCTTAAAAGTTCTATTTATAATATACTCGTAATAAATTATTTATTACTTCAAAAAAAAGTTACTCATCTCATAGTACATTTTGTTCAGATCTGTTTCACCCTTACTAAGGGATCTTCAGCAGATTTAAGAGAATCATTGTTAGTCAATTAAACTTCAAACTAGACATTATATTTAATATATTTTACAAGTTTAATGAGAAATACAGAAGTTGCACTATTATGAAGGTTTCCAAAATCTGTATTTAAAAATTTTTAAAAATTTTAAAATGAAAAAAAATAAGGAAGTATATTTGGAAATTTTACTTATTTTATAAAATTAAAAAAAATAAATAAAATTAAAAATTCGATTAGAGAGATTATGATGATTATAGTTCGAGGCCTGAAAATTATTTTAATGATATTCTCATAATAGATTATTTATTGCTTCAAAAAGAGTTACACATCTCATAGTACACCTTGTTCAGATCTGTTTCACCCTTACTAAGGGATCTTCAGCAGATTTAAGAGAATTATTGTTAGTCAATCAAACTTTAAACTAGACATTATATTTCATATATTTCACAAGTTTAATGAGAAATACAGGAGTTGTACTATTATGAAGGTTTCCAAAATCTGTATTTAAAAATTTTTAAAAATTTTAAAATGAAAAAAATAAGAAAGTAAATTAGGAAATTTTACTTCTTTTATAAAATTTAAAAAAAAAAAAAAATCGATTAGAGTGATTATGATGATTATAGTTCGAGGCCTGAAAATTATATTTATGATATTCTCATAATAGATTATTTATTGTTTCAAAAAAAGTTACTCATCTCATAGTACATCTTGTTCAGATCTGTTTCACCCTTACTAAGGGATCTTCAGCAGATTTTAGAGAACCATTGTTAGTCAATTAAACTTCAAACTAGACATAATATATCATATATTTCACAAGTTTAATGAGAAATACAGAAGTTGCACTATTATGAAGGTTTCCAAAATCTGTTTTTAAAAAATTTTAAAATAAAATTAAAAAATAAAACTAAAAAAATTTTTAAATAAAATGATGAAATTTCAAAATAAAATTGAAAAGTACTTAAAATAATTGTGAATATCTTTTTCAAAATTTTGAAATAGTGTTATTAGCGACAACAAGTAGACTTTAAAAGCATTAGTGATAAATATTTAAGAAAAAATATTTAAATTTTGAAGGTTATTTAATGGCGCCTAATTGATAACATATTTAAATTGTAAACAACTTGTATTGTTTACGTCTTTGGAGGCGTGTGTTTTAATTTTTTAAAATTCTAAAATGATTCATGTTTGCATTTTCTTTTGTAATTTAATAATTGGAAATTTCTAACAGAAATTGGAAAATTTCTAAATAAAAACAGGAAATTTCTTATTAATACAGGAAATTTCTAAAACAAATTTTAATAAAATTAGAAATTTCTTATAAAAATGTGAATTTTTGAATGAATCAAGTAAAAAAGTTAAAACATTATCCATAAGACTGAAACCAAAAAAGTGCTTTGCAAGCGCTGTGCCAATCCAGATCAAAGCGCTTGCAAATTTCCACTCTTTTGATAGAGGGTATATGTATATAAGTTTGTTATTCTGTCTGTAACGTCTTGAAATATTGGTCTAGGGCCCCATATACTTTATATATGGGGCATTCCATGTCAAATCGGACACTTTCAAAAATTTTTTTTTATATTTTCCCAATTTGTTAACAGTTTTTAGTACCCTTCGAAAACTCCTTCGTGGTAAATTTTCAGATTTTTCAAAAGATATCGAATTTTTAAAAATTGGTAGTTTGTTCCTTTACTCAAACTTCTTCAATAATGGTCCAAATTGCAAATTTTATTTCTTCAAAATTTTTATTTTTTTACTTACTTTTAAAAAAAAAAAAATCCCAAAAAATTCTTAAAAGCGCTCTAGTATGCGATTTTTAAGTTTTAAAATTAAAATCTCATTTTTGAAAATGTTTGTACTCATCGTTTTTTTTGAAATTTTTTTGTGTAAAACATCTATCGGTTCTACAAATTTTTTGCCCAGGAGGATCGTGGGATAACGATTACTAAATTTTTTAATTTTTTTGAAAAAATTTTATTGTAATTTACCAATCTTAAAATCATTTCAACTGCTCCAATGGTGCGTCATAGAGGGATCATTTTTAAGACCGACCACCATTAATTTTTACGTCTTAACATTTCTTTGGAACAAACTAATACCCTATCTCCAATTTCTAAGGGGGCTCCCACACAAAACGACATTTTTTAAAATTTGCTCCAACCGCTCTAACTGCCCTAATAGTGCCCTTAGAGGAATCAAATGTATGACTGACCCACAATATTTTTTTAGTCCAAAAATTTTCTCTGAACACACCTACACTAAGAAAGTTATGTCATTAACTGTTTGTAGGTTATTTTAAAAAGTAATCAGTAAAGTCATTTTAAAAGAAAAATCACTTATTTTATAATGGATTTAATTTTTTTACTGTTTCTGTAGTTTAAAAAAAATAATTTACTGTATTAAAAACGAATTTTCTGTTACATTTAATTTCGGCAGTAAAAAATTTCTTCTATAGTTTTACTGTTTTTCAATACAAAATAACTGAATATTCATTGTTTTTTAATGTTTTGGTTAGTCATTAAATTAACATTTAAAATTGACTGTAATGTATTTTTATTTTAAATGAAAAAACAGTGGAATGGTTTTTAAATAAAATTTCATTTGTTTTAAGTGAATATTCAGTGGAATTTACAAAAAATAAAAAAAAATTGTATGGGGACCGCCTTAACAGTTAAAGATAGAGAGTAGGTGTGTTTAGAGAAAATGTTTGGACTAAAAAAATATTGTGGGTCGGTCATACATTTGATTCCTCTAAGGGCACTATTAGGGCAGTTAGAGCGGTTGGAGCAAATTTTAAAAAATGTCGTTTTGTGTGGCAGCCCTCTTAGAAATTGGAGATAGGGTATTAGTTTGTTCCAAAGAAATGTTAAGACGAAAAAATTAGTGGGGTCGGTCTCATAAAGGACTCCTCTATGACGCACCATTCGAGCAGTAGAAATGATTTTAAGATTGGAAAATTACAATTAAATTTTTTCAAAAAATTTTAAAAAATAGTAATAATTGTTATCCCACGATCCTTCTGGGCAAAAAATTTGTAGAATCAATAGAAGTTTTACACAAAAAAATTTCAAAAAAATCGAAGAGTACAAACATTTTCAAAAATGAGATTTAAATTTTAAAACTTAAATATCGCATACTAGAGCGCTTTTAAGATTTTTTTGGATTTTTTTACGCAAAAAACTAAATTTTTGAAAAAAAAAAATTGAAATTTCGACCATTATTAAAGAAGTTATGAGTAAAAGAAGTTTGAGTAAAGGAACAAACTACCAATTTTTAAAAATTCGATATCTTTTGAACGGGTCATCAAAAAAATCTAAAAACTGTAAACAAATTGGGGAAATCTAAAAAAAAAAATGTTCAAAGTGTCCGATTTGACATGGAATGCCCCAGATATATTCATGACCCCGATCGATTCTAAGTCGATCTAGCGATGTCCATCCGTCCGTCTGTCTGTCGGTTGAAAACACGCTAACTTTCGACAGACAACTCTGAGGGACCTGAAGTTTGTCATATTTGTTTGTTATTCGCCTGGTCAGGTTGGTATTGCATTTCAGCCAAATCGCCCCAGTTGTTCAAGAGTTATAAGCAAATGAGTGAATTTCGACAAGGGTTTTTGGCAAATTTAGAATATAAAAAACACTCGAAAGACAATAGTGAGGCTGCTGAAGCTTGGCATATATATTTGAAGTTCCTCTGGTCTGGTTGGTATTAAATTCCAGAAAAATCGGTTCAGTAATTCAAAAGTTATTAGCAAAACCGTGAATTTCTGACACTCAAAAATATTTTTACACTAAAAAAATAACACTCAAAAAAAATTTTACACTCAAAAAAGAATTAATAACTTTTTTTTACAAAAATTTATAATTTTTTTACAAAAATAAATATTTTTTTTTTTTTTCAAAAAAAAAGTTTTTCGAGTATATGATGTTCCAAAAAAAATTTAAAAAAAAATTTAATAAAAAATTTAAAATTGTCCTTAGTTTCGCTACATGCCTACAACGGTCGTCGTTTTATAAGCGCTAAATTAGTATTGGAAAATGAAAATGGCGGCAAGAACTATAATGAAGATTTGGGTCATTTGGAGGTGGTTGATCCGGTTGAAACACGTTACAGTCCAAATTGTATTAATATGATCGAAAGTACAAATACTAATCCTAAAACTAAATTGGATATGGTATGGATAGCACCAGCCGAACCGGGAAATGGTTGTGTTTTAATACGAGCGACCGTATTGCAGCATCGCGATGTCTGGCATATGGATGATGGTGGGCTTACAAAAAAGATATGTGAGGAAATAGTCGATGATGTGGAAAGTCAAAAAAAGGATGAGGAAGAGCGGCAGTGTTGTGCGTGTGATGAAGCAAGATATGAGGTGAGCAAATATTTGGTACACTTTTGAAGAAAGGGGATTTAGTACATTTTTGAAGACTTTTGAGGGTACTTGATTTGGTACACTTTTGAAGAAAGGGTACTTGATTTAGTACACTTTTAAAGAAAGGGCACTTGATTTAGTACACTTTTAAAGAAAGGGTACATGATTTAGTACACTTTTGAAGAAAGGGTACTAGATTTAGCACACTTTTTAAGAGTACTTGATTTAGAACACTTTCCAAGCAATGGAACTTGATTAAGTACACTTTTAAAGAAAGAGTACTTGATTTAAAACACTCAAAGAAAGGGGAAGGGTACTTGATTTAGTACACTTTCAATCAAAGGGTTGTTGATTTAGTACATAAGGGCTAAAGTTTTTCGAAGAATGGTACTTGATTTAGTTTACTTTTAAAGAAATGGTACTTTATTTAGTACACTTTTGAAGAAAGGGTACTTGATTAAGAACACTTTTGAAGAGAGGCCACTTGATTTAGTACACATTTAAAGAACGGGTACTTGATTTAGAACACTTTCAAAGCAATGGTACTTGATTACGTACACTTTCAATGAAAGGGTACTTGATTTAGTACACTTTCGATCAAAGGGCACTTAATGTAGTACACTTTCGATCAAAGTGTACTTAATGTAGTACACTTTGGAAGAAAGTGTACTTGATGAAGTACACTTTTCAAGAAAGCGTACTTGATCTAGTACACTTTCGAACAAGGGTGCTTGATTCAGTACACTTACGAACAAAGGGTGTTTGATTTAGTACATAGAGCAAAAGTCTTTCAAAGAAAGGGTACTTGATTTAGTTCACTTTTGAAGAAATAGTACTTGATTTAGTACACTTTTGATGAAAGGGTACTTAATTTAGTACACTTTTGAAGAAAGGGTACTTAATTTAGGACACTTTTTAAGAAATAGTACTTGAATTAGTACACTTTTGAAGAAAGGGTACTTAATTTAGTACAGTTTTGAAGAAAGGGTACTTAATTTAGCACACTTTTTACGAAAATTGCTATTTATTTTCTACACTTTCGAAGAAAGGGTACCTGATTTAGTACACTTTCGAAAAAAGTGTACCCAAATTAGTACACTTTTGATGAAAGGGTACTGGATTAAGTACACTTTAAATGAAAGGGTTCTTAATTAAGTACACTTTCGAAGAAATGTTGCTTGATTTAGTACACTTTCTAAGAAATTGCAACATAATTGGTATTATATTTAAAGAAGAGTGTTATATTTAAAACTCCTTCGAAAAAATGCTACTTGATTTAGTACTCTTTTCCAGAAAGTATGCTTTATATAGTACTCTTTTGAAATGGTGTTGTATTTAGTAATCTTTCGAAAGGCTGCTATATTTAGTACTCTTTCGAAGGGATAAATATTTAGTACGCTTTCCAAGTTTTATTTAGTATCCCCATTTTAAAGTTTAAATTGATGATTTTTTATTCTCAGATAACATTTGAAGGTCTTTGGTCTCGTAATTTGCATCCCAAAGATTTTCCTACTCGTGGGTGGACAACAAGATTTTCCGATATATTGGGAGCGGCTCATACTTCTGATTATCGCTTTTGGGATATGGGTGTATTGGCCTCCACAGAAATGCAAGAATTTGCTGAACATGGCTCAATGCGGGGATTAGAACGGGAATTTAATCAATATTTTAGGGTATGTTTAAAGAAAAAACACTGGCTTAAAATCAAATAAATCAAAGATTTTGTATTAGCAAGGTAAAATTCGTACTATTATAAGAGCTCGTGGACCGGCTTTCCCCTATATAAATAGTCCAACTGTGGCCTCGGTACGAGTAGATCCTAAACATCATCAATTGTCGATAGCTTCGAAAATTGTACCTTCTCCAGATTGGATAGTAGGAGTGGCTGGTTTGGAGCTATGCCTAAGCAATTGTACTTGGTTACAGGATAAAGTTATTAATCTATATCCCTGGGATATTGGAACCGATGCGGGACCTTCATATACGGTAAGAGTACCAAAAAAATATTTTGATAAATTCTTTTGATTCCTTCAAGAGTTGATTTGCTTTTATACAGTCCCCTGATCAACCACAATTACCACCCGATGTTATAAGACGTATGCGTTCAGATTTTCCACCAGATCCACGTTCACCATTTTTTGATGGAACTGGAGTTCCTATGAAGCCATTAGCCACTTTAACTATTAAACGTCAACGTTTATACGAAAGACAGTGTTCAGATGAAGATTGTAAGGTCCATTTTTTTAAAATATCGATATTGTAAATTATTTAAATTAATCATTTTTTTTTTTATATATATATTACAGCCAACAATAACCAAGAAATACCCCGAGAATGTTTTACCCATCCTTGGTCATCTTGGAACGATTGTTCAGCCGATTGTGGTGAGGGTAAACAATATCGTTGGCGTGTTTATAAACAACCAGATGTGGCTAAGATCTATAATTGTGATGATATTGTAGTGAATCGACAAGAACAAGTTTGCCAGGGTGAAAGATGTCCGAATATGCAAAATATCTATGGCAATGTTAATAATGGTCAGGAGCAATGGCAGGAAGAAGATGTGGAAGAAAGCTTTAGAGAAAGACTACCACAAATGCCTATGAAATCTGCAAAAACAAAAGCAGAATGTTCGGTGGGAGCCTGGTCTGGTTGGTCACCGTGTAGCGTCACCTGTGGAGAGGGTATAATGATAAGAAAACGGGAATATTTGAATCCTTATAATGAAGAAGAATGTCAGGTGAGATTTAAAAAAAAACAAGTAAAAAAGTTAAATTCGGCCTTGACGAATGTAGTGATACTCTCCACAATTTCAAAAAGGTTACTGCAAACAACTTTATTTAAAAGCAAATTACTTTTGAAAAAAAAAAATTGAAAAAAAATTTCCGCGAAAAAAAATTTTGGTAAAAAAAAATCCGCGATTTTTTTCTTTTTTTGTCAAAAAACATGTTCGTACTTGTTTAAATGCCATTTGGAGTTCAATTATGTTCACATATGTCAACCAGAAGACGAATTAAAGCATTTTGTATTTTTAGGTTATGTTGAATGTACTGAAATTTTTGAGGTGTGCTTACATTTTCGTTCATAACTTTTGAACCGCTGAACCGATATCGCTCAAATGCAATACTAAACTTCTCGGGAGAACTTCCAATATATATGTTAAGTTTCAGTCATCTCTGTGCAATATCTTGTCCGCGAGAGCATTTTCCACAGACAGACAGACGGACAGACGGACATCGCTAGAATGTCTTAAAATCGATCTTGCATCATGAATATATATACTTTATGGGGTCCCAGACCGATATTTCGATGAGTTACAAACGGAATGACAAACTTATATATACCCTCTATCACTAAGTGGAGGGTATAAAAAAGAGAACGAAATGGTTATTGCCTTTTAATGAAATGGTACTTTTTCAGTACTCTTTTGAAAAATAATACTCGTTTTAGTAAGCTTTTGATGAAAGGGCAACTTATTTTAGTACTCTTTCGAATAAAGGGTTCTTGTTTTAGTAATTTCTCAAGTAAAGGGTACATTTTTTAGCAATCTATCGAAAAGGGTACTTGTTTTAGTACTTTTCGAATAAATGATACTTGTTTTAGTACTTTTCGAATAAAGGGTACTTTTTTAGTACTCTTTCGAAGAAAGGCTACTTGCTTTTGTACTTTTTTTTTAAAAAAAGGTTACTCGTTTTACTAATCTTTTAAACAAAGGGTGCTTGTTTTGGTAATGTTTTGAAGAAAGCCTAATTGTTAAGGACCAGTTCCAAATTCAAGGTACTTGATTTAGTACTTTTTCGAATAAAAGGTACTTTTTTTAGTCTTTTTTAAAGTAAAGAGTAATTGTTTTAGAACTCCTACGAATAAATCACTCTTTCGTAAAAAGTACTTTTGTGAAGAAAGTACTTTGGAAAAAAGGACTCTTTCAAAGAAAGTAATGTGTCGGAAATATAAATCTTCAGAACTTAACACTCTTTCAAATAAAAGGTATTTGTGTTAGAACCCTTTCCAAAAAGGTACTCTTTTTGATAAAAGGATCTTGTTTTAGTAGTCTTTTCAAGAAATAGTAATTGTTCTTTTTTTTTGAAGAAATGATACTTGTTTTAGTACTCTTTTAAGGAAAGGGTACTTGTTTTAGTACTCGTTTAAAAAATAAACTTGTTTATGTGAAAAATTACTCTTTCGAAGATAGTTATGTGTCGGAAATATATATGTTTCTTCAGAATTTAGCACTATTTCAAATAAAAGGTACTTGTGTTAGAACCCTTTCAAAAAAATGTACTCTTTTTAATAAAGAGCTCTTGCTTCAGTAGTTTTTTGAAAAACTGGTTCTTGTTTTTTTTGTTTACGAAAGGATACATGTTTTACTACTCTTTTAAGGAAAGGGTATTTGTTTTAGTACTTGTTTAAAAAATAAACTTGTTTTAGTACTTTTTCGCATAGTTTCTTTAAATAACCTTTTGAAGAATGATCTAGTTTGGTTTGGTGCTCTTTAAAGACAGGTTACTCGTGTTTCACCATTCTTTCAAAGAAAGGTACATATATTAGTACTTTTTTTTAAAGAAATGGTACTTATTTGAGTACTCTCTTGAAGAAGGCTTAATAGTTTGGTTTAGAACTCTTAGGAAGCAAGTGTACTCTTAAGAAAAAAGGTAACTTGTGTACTCTTTTACAGAAGTTTAAGTACAAGTCAAATGAGAGCCAGATTAAAAACAAAACAACTCTGTATGGAATATAACATTTTTGTGGAAAAACGATGGCATGAGGAAAAGTACATTAAGAACAATACCGTTATGATAATGAGGCAATATCACTTAAGCTGTGTTCACATCATAGGATTTTCGGTATGATTTTCTCTCGGTACACATGCAAAACATCGACGATACTTCGTGTAATCATACCGAAAATCCTATGATGTAAACACAGCTTTAATAATATATACAAAAACGATAGTGTTTTCGTTCTTAATGTACCTTATCTTATGATACTCTTTCGAAACTTTCGAAACAAGGAATGAACTTCTTTTTTGTATTTTTACTATAAAAAGCTCCCACGTAAAAATCGATTTGATCTTACAAGATCTGATTTGATTTGATAATATATAATTGTATCTGATTGTACATAATTGTATCTGATCAGATATAATAAAATGTCAAATTTGTGCCAATGTTGACCAAATCCGAGATATAATTAGATCTCGATTTTGGTCATTTCAGATATAATTATATCTTATCTAACATTTTTTTTTTTTTACTTTGAGCCAACACTCAGGGAATGCCCTCTATTAATGCAATGCATTGTGCTGGTATTAGGAAAATAGGTTATGAGGAGAAGGAAAGAGGGAGTAGTGTTTGTGGACATTTAATTTGAATTTTTCTAAATTGTAGCCGACTGGAAAGACTTCTGCCGGGAGTTTATTCCACATACGGCTAGTTCGACCGAGAAACGAATTTTCTCTGTAATGCGTTGTGCGAGACACTGGACAATCGACAACGAACGGATGTGATCTGGTGGAAAGGCGAGTACTACGGGCATATACCCGCGTCTCAGGGATGAGTTCGCCAATCTCAGCTGAGCACTTACCATGATAATAACGATAGAACAGTGACGCACAAACCACATTCCGACGATGCTCCAATGAGTCAATAGAGCTGGATACCCTACTGTCATTGATGAGCTTCAACGCACCCCTTTGCACCCGATCCAGAAGCTTCAAGATAGACCTTGAAGCACCTGCCCAGATATGGGAGTTGTATTCCATTTTCGGTCGGATATAGGCGGTATAAATAGTGAGGAGATCAGACGGAGTGAAGTAATTCTTGCACCGTTTTAAGAAACCAAGACACTTGAATGCTTCTTTCGACACTTGAAAAACATGTTGGTTCCAACGAACATCACATTGAATCTTCATGCCTAGAACATCAAGAGTGTCTGATTCCTCAATATCTATACCACCCATGGATACAGATGACGGTGATTCCACAAGCCGTCTGTGGGTCAGCATACAACATTGGGTCTTACGAGCATTAAAATCGACCCGATTCGCAAGACCCCACTCGGAGATTGCCGTAAGGTCATGATTGAGTGTGTCATTCATGTTCTGCCTCATAGCTTCAACCTCAGTAAGGTTTGGTCTATGATTAAAGGAAAATGAATGACAAATGATTGAAAAAATGATTGAAAGTTAGACCCAGGAGGTCGTTAAGAAAAATAAGAAAAAGTGTAGGAAAAAGAACAGAGCCTTGCGGTACACCTGAATTCAAATGAAACTCATCTGATGAGAACCCATCTATAACAACACGTATGGATCGGTCTCTGAGAAAACTCGATATAAATCGAGAGAAATCTCTACCGACACCAAACGCAACAAGCTTTGAAACGAGTGCACCGTGCCACACACGATCAAACGCTTTGGAAATATCTAGAGCAACCACTTTGCTTTCACCGAATTGATGAATAGAACGACTCCAACGTTCCGAAAGAAACGCTAACAGGTCTCCCGTCGATCACACAAAAGTAAATTTGACTCCAGATAATTTACCAAGTGATGGTTGATCATGCTCTCCATGACTTTCGAGAGCGTAGAGCATATTGCTATTGGGCGGTAGTTTTCAGGGTTCGTAGCTTCACCCTTTTTAGGGATTGGCTGGACATTGGCCACCTTCCAGCAAGAGGGAAAAACTCCAACCCGGTACGAGTAGCTAAATAATGTTGCCAAAGGACGAGATAACGACAAGGCACACTTCTTCAGGACTACAGCCGTAACACCATCAGGCCCCGGGGACTTATTTATGTTGAGATCTTCAAGGACCCTTTTGACTGCACGCGATCGAAAAAATATCTTGGACATAGTAACAGGTACCCTTTCGAGTTCGGGCGGTGGTTGATTGCTTTCCGGCAAAAATTAATTTCTTGCAAACAAGTCAGCATTCTTTAGTACTCTTTAAAAGAAAGTAAAGCTAATGTTAGTACTTTTTTAAATAATGGCTTTTTAATTTAGTACTTTTTCGAAGACAGATTGCTTGTGTATACTTTTTAGGCAGTTTAGTACTTTTTTTTAAAGACAGGAAAAAAACTATAAAAATTCAAAGAAATTGTACAATTTTTGGTAGTTTCTCCGAAATTACACTGTTCGACACATAAAAACTTCCAGGGAAATGTCTAACTGGTCCTTATAGACTTTGGTCTCCTGATTCCAAAACTGCCATCTAAATCTTTCTAGAACGTACCGTTATTGAGATGTTTTGAGTCCTCCTGAGGCTGCACCCAATTAGCAAAGTAATGCAGTTTTAAACCAAAAATTAAAAAGTCAAAAACCAATATTTTAGCACTTTTGGAGGTCCACTGTTACGTATAGGTTAGGTTAGGCTAGGTTAGGTTAGGTTTTAAGTGGCTGCTGACTTTTTACGTCAACACACGTAGACTCTGAGGTCCATTGTGATACCACGGGACCGTAATAGGTTTCCCTACTATGTAGTCCCTGTCGTTAAACCAGTTTGAGCTTCTTATGAAACTCCTTAGATGTTGAATTTTGACATCCGACAAATCAGAAAGATCGTACAGCTCCCTAGATCCCAGTGAAGCAAGTCTCTGACCAGAAAGTGCCGGGCAATGGCAAATAAAGTGTTCGATAGTTTCCAACTCCTCTTCATCCATGCAACTTCGGCAAAAGTCATTCGACGGCACATTTAACCGCTCTGCGTGCTTCACAATAAGACAGTGTCCGGTAATTATAGAAACCACCGTCGAAATCTCTCCTCTTGGAAGCGATATCAGCTCACTTGTGCGCCCCTGATTAAGAGAAGGCCAAATCAGTCGTGTTGCCTCACACGTCCATCCATTTGCCCATCTTTGATAAGTCTCCGTCGCAGAACAAAGCCGTAGGCTTTGCTTGCAAGTTTCTAGAGGCATACCAACACATTCCAATTCTGTTGGAACCTGTAAGGTAGTTCCTAGTCTTGCAAGCTCATCGGCTTTGCAATTCCCTGGAATGTCTCTGTGCCCTGGAACCCATATGAGTCGTATGTTAAACTGCTTGGCCATCTCATTTAAAGACGTGCGGCAGCTAAGGGCAGATCTTGTTTTCAGAAACATTGAATCCAGGGACTTGACCGCGGCTTGACTGTCTGTATAGATGTTGACTGCGGTTGTAGACAAGACATTGCAGCTCAACCAGTCAGCCACTTCTTTTATTGCCAGTATCTCTGCCTGGTAAACACTGCAATGATCTGGCAATCTACGAGCCAGGCTCAACCCAAGCTCTTCCGAATAGACTCCAAAGCCCACTTGTTCGTGTAGCCTCGATCCATCTGTGTAAAAATTTATGGTAGCTCCACTACCCGGAGTATCCCCCATCCAAGACTACACTCAAAAAATTTCATGCATAAAAATACGAAGTATTATTTCGTAAAATTTTTTTCGTACATATTACGAAATTTTTGTACATATTACGAAATTTTTGTAATTTTACGAAAACTTGGAATTTCGTAAAAATACAAATTTCGTTTATTTTACGAAGTACATTTCGTAGCCAAAAAAATACGAAATACTTCGTATCTTAACGAAATATTTCGTAATTTAACAAAATATTTTTCGGAAAAAAAAATCACAAAATCAAGGGGTTTGATTTATTTATCTGAATTACTAGATTTAACAGATTTAACAATTAAAAAAATGAAATAACAAAAATTTGTTCCTTCTCTTTTTAATTTTTGTTTACGGTTTCTAATTTTAAATTATTTTCAGCATAACATAAAGTCAAATCACCCAAAATATATATTTTACAATGGAGTCTGTTAGGTGTTGCGACATTAGTGAAAAGTTATACGGGCATGTCACCGAGTCAATTCGGTTTCGAAATGGAATTGAATGTTTGCTCGGGAAACTATTTTGTTCGTAAAGAAACCACTTTAAATTACAGTGAATATTTGGAAGTGTTTTGATTCCGAAAAATATTTTGTTTTACGTTTTTAAAAAATATTCGATCCCACTTCCGGACGGAATGTTCTCAATGACATGTCCCATAAGATGATACAATTTAACCAAAAAAATGTCATACATAAATATACAAATAATTTTGCATACAAATACAAAACAAATATATCGTACCATAAACTAGATGTTTGTACATACTGCATAATCCTTTAATTTTTAAGAATACCTTAAATTTCGTAAAAATACAAAATATTTCGTAATTATACAAAATATTTCGTATTTATACAAAATATTTCGTAACTTAACGAAATATTTTCGTTAAACTAAACATAATTCGTATTTACAAAAAAAAAAAACTTCGTAATATGTACAAAAATATTTTGTATTTTTACGAAATATTTCGTAATTATACAAAATATTTCGTAGTTATACAAAATATTTCGTAACTTTACGAAATATTTTCGTAAAAATAAACATAATTCGTATTTACAAAAAAAAAACTTCGTAATATGTACGAAAATATTTAGTATTTTTACGAAATATTTCGTAAAAATACTAAATATTTCGTAAATTTACGAAATATTTTCGTATTTATTTCGTAAATATCACTAAAAAAACTTCGTAATATTAACGAAATGCCATAGGTAAATATTACGAAATATTTCGTTCCGGCAAAACCACGAAATATTTCGTACAATGTACGAAGTATTTCGTTCATTTTACCTATGAAATTTTTTGAGTGTACCTGGATGGTATCATAGTGGTAAAGTGGCGCTCAAAGAGGCTCAAAGAGGGAGCACAGTCCACATTTTGTGGTATTGTTATCTTTTTCAAGATCGCGCTATGGCCACAATCGTTGCTCCTTCATTGCAGCGTGCTATTAAGTCGAATTGCCGACGCAGCCGCATACTGCCTACCCAATATGTCCAAGGGTATCAGGTGAAGGAGGATTTCTAATGCAGCCGTAGGTGTAGTACGAAGAGCACCAGTGATGCACATTGACGCCATTCTCTGTACCTTCGTGATAAAGACACAGTTCGCTTTTGTTTCTAAAGCAGGCCACCAGACAATAATTCCATACAGCAAAATTGGACGCACCACCACTGCAGTATAGATCCAATGAACGACTTGAGGGCTAAAACCCCATCGTTTTCCAATGGCCCTTTTACAGGAATACAAAGCAATCGTTGCTTTTCTCACCCGTTCCTCTATATTACGCCTGAAATTCAGCTTCCTATCTAGAAATACTCCAAGATACTTGGCTCCATCTGAGAAGGTGATTTCAGTACCGTCCAGAGAAATAGGATCAAAAGCAGGAATCTTATTTTTCCTTGTAAACAAAACAAGCTCTGTTTTACTAGGATTAACTCCTAGACCACAGTCTCTTGCCCATTTAGACAGATCTTTCAGAGAACCCTGAAGAATGTCCCGCAATGTTGGCAGATGCTTCCCCTTTACCGCTATCGCGACATCGTCAGCATATGCGACAACATGACAACCACGTGCTTCTAGAGATAGTAGCATTGAATTCAGTGCCAGGTTCCAAAGAAGCGGCGAAAGAACACCTCCTTGTGGTGTGCCCCTATTGACAAATCGAGATATGACGGACGCTCCCAATTCAGACGTTATACGTCTATTGGCAAGTAGGTTTTCCACCATTAAAACGATTTCACGCTTTACTCCCAGACCAGACAATGCCAATATTATCGATTCTGGGATGACATTATTAAAAGCCCCCTCAATATCAAGAAAGGGCACCATAGTGTACTCCTTTACCGAAAGCGTTACGTATGCTTACGTTACTTTCACAAAATATCTTTATTCCAAAACTGCAATCCAAATTTTTCTAGCATGTTCCGTTTTCGAGATATTCGCGTTTGAAAATTTTAGTGTGATTTATAAAAAATATAAGTGCGTAACAGTGGAGTTTGACTTTTTCAAAAGCCAATAATTCAAAAACGGTACGCGTTAGAAAAATTTGGATGTCAGATTTGGAATCAAGAGCTCTCATTCATACTTAACCAAGTCCTATTATGTGTGAGCAATTAAATAATACGTTACAGGGAAGACCCAAAAAGTGCTAAATTAGCGATATTTTCAATATTCAAACGCGAATATCTTAAAAACCTTACGTGATAGAAAAATTTGGAAGGCAGATTTGAAATCAGCAAGTCAAATCTATTATTCTTGTATTCTGATTCATGGGAATGCGAATTTCTATAATTAAAGTAATACTACTTTTAGTAAATAATAAAAAAAATAATTTTTAGTACATTTTTATAAATTAATACAACTACTTTCAAAAATTTTAGGAAACATATTACTTAAAATTAGAGGAACATAAAAAATGTTTTGGAAGAATATGTTTGGGATATATATCAAATACAGATGGCGCTAGAAATGACTACACAAATGAAAATAATGAAAATTTTGAAACAAAAGAAAGTCCAATAGAAACATATCCGAATTATAACACTCAAAACCGACAACAGGTTGGGCCGTTTCGAAATCCCGTAGGAACTCAACAGTATAACAATCGTTACGGTCTACCAACTAGTGTGAATGAAAACCCCTTTAGATCTCAACAGTATGTGGTAAGTGGAAGAGAGCCTCAACCTTTAGTATATAATCAAGAAGATAATACAGAAAATGAAAATGAAGAATTGGGAGAACAACTTGAAACTGAAAATTTAAAAAAAGAACAAAGTGGAGAAGATCTTTATGGCCGCAACTCCAAACAATATACAAGAAGAAACCCTTCCCTAAGACCTAACTATGAACAAGAGAATCTAAACGACTTTAGACCAGCTTATCAAAAAAGTGCATTATCCACCAATAACATGCAGATGAATTCCTATGATAAAATGCAAGGTTATGCCAAATATGGTGATCGTATTTTAAACACAGCCCCGGAATATTGTTATCAACCATTGAGTATTGTTACGACTTGTACAGATCCGCGTGTAATTGGTAATTTCTGGTTTTACAATTATTGTTCGGATGAATGCATGCTGTTTGCCGCCGATATATGTGATCGTAATCGCAATAAATTTCTTTCGTTAGAACAATGTGAAGAAAATTGTGCCCAACCCATGAGAAGTATACAAAGATTTTTAAAACAGAAACAAGCTCAGGGATGTCGTGGAGGACAACACACTGAACGTAATTTTAAAAAGAGAAAAGATTATGTTATTTAAATGTCTGTTGAGAATGAGAAGAACTGTAGTGTTCTTAGTTTTAGTTTATCTTTTACTCGTTAATTTGAGAAAAAAATCTCTTTAAAAAAGAGTGAATATTGATAATTAATTTAATTAAATAAAATAATAAAATTATACTACTAATTTAATTAAATAAATATTTATATTTAAATAATTAATTTATATATAAATTTTTTTATACCAGAAAAATGTCTAAAAATTTGAGAATTTTTCTATTCGGAAAAATGTCTCAGAATCTATCATTGTTCTATACCGACAAATGTGTCAGGTTATTAGTATTTTTCTTAGAATCTGAGATTTTTATATAAGAAGTCTCAAAATAAGAGATTTGCCTACAGCAATTTTCTAAAGTAGTAATGTTTAAGAATCTACGATATTTTTTTCAAACGGAAAATTATAGATTTTTCTATTACAAAATTGTTGCAGAATTTGAAATTTGTACTGATAATTATTAGTGGATTTCTTGATAGTAAAAGTGTTTTAAAATCCTAGATTTTTTTTGAGTAAAATTTTTAAATACGAAAAATTATTTTCTTTTCGTTTTAAATATCAGTCGATAAAATTTTTATTTGCAAAGAAAAAAATTTAATAAAAAATATAAATTAATAATAAATTAAAAATAAAGGAAACATTTTATATCCAAGCCATAATAATAAATTTTAAACTTTTTTATAATTGCTGACATCTTCTTCATCTGAGTTTAATATTTTTGCATCATCATAAGCAATTATATTTTCATTATATTTTGGAACTTTTCCATCAACGTAATTCCACCAAAATATATATTTTACAGCTAAGCAGCAAATACCCAAGAAGGTTAAAGTTAAAGGTCCCTTATAGGCGGTTGAAAATGAGGAGGTAGAGAACGCTGAAGATATAATATCATCCCTAGGCTTACTACAAAGTTTTGAATAATGGCGTGCAGTGTTGGTGGTTAAGCTGGTAGAGAATGATACTTGATGTACTGCAAGTCATTGCGAGGTAGTAGTTTTTTCCGTGGTGCCTGGATTTACTGGTATTATGTTGAATTTTATAATGGAGCCCTTAACACGTTTTTGCACAATTTTTCCCATCGCTTCAGGAGTTTTTATAGCTTCCTCGATATTTTTAAATATCTTTTCACAGTTAACTATATCATTTTCTGAAGATCCTTGTATTAATATACGTACTTCATGATTTTTAGTTAACCATTTGGAGATATTTTTAAGACGAGATGATAAATCATGATCTGTTATGCGTGATCCAATATTTAAAGATTTCTCGGATTTCTTGTGAGAACCTGCTTTGTCTACGCTTGGGCCAGAATTGGTGTTGGATTTGTCAGCAGTTTTTGTTTCATATAATTCATTTTGTAACATTTCGGAAGAAGTTAAAAGTCTTAAAAAGAAATATAAAATTTGTAAACATTTTTTTTTTTAATTCAGGATTACAGAATTTTCTGAACGGAAAAAAATTTCAGAATCTGAAAATTTTTCTACACTGGAAAATATTTTAGAGTCTAAGAATTTTTCTATACGAAAAAAACTCTCAAAATCGTCAGACTTTTTCTATATAGAAAAAATGTCTCAAAATCGTGAGACTTTTTCTATATAGAAAAAATGTCTCAGAATCGTGCGACTTTTTCTATATATAAAAATTGTCTTAAAATCGTGATACATTTTTTATAAAGATAAAATGTCTCAGAATCGTAACACTTTTGATATTTAGAAAAAATGTTTTAGAATCGTAAGACGTTTTCTCTATAAAAGAAAAAATATATTTTTCTATATGAAAAAAATGTCTCAGAATCGTGTGACTTTTTCTATATAGAAAAAATGTCTCAAAATCTTGCAACTTTTCTATATAGAAAAAATGTCTGAGAACCGTTAGACTTTTTTTATATAGAAAAAATGTCTGAGAACCGTTAGACTTTTTCTATATAGAAAAAATATCTGAGAATCGTGAATCTTTTTCTATATAGAAAAAATGTCTCAGAATCGTAAGACTTTTTCTATAAAGAAAAAATGTCTCAAAAACAGAGACATTTTCTATATAGAAATAACGTCTCAGAATCTGAGACTTTTTCTGAGAAATTTTTCCTATATAGAAAAAGTCTCAGATTCTGAGACATGTTTTCTATAAAGAAAAGTTCTTACGATTCTAAGATTTTTTATAAAGAAAAAATCTTACGATTTTACATTTTTTTCTTTATAGAAAAAGTCTCACAGTTCTGAAACATTTTTTCTACATAAAAAGTCTCACTATTCTAAGACATTTTTTTATATAGAAAAAGTCTCAGATTCTGAGACATTTTTTCTATATAGAAAAAGTCTCAGATTCTGAGACATTTTTTCTATATAGAAAAAGTCTCAGAGTCTGAGACATTTTTTCTATATAGAAAAAGTCTCAGATTCTGAGACATTTTTTCTATATAGAAAAAGTCTCAGATTCTGAGACATTTTTTCTATATAGAAAAAGTCTCAGATTCTGAGACATTTTTTCTATATAGAAAAAGTCTCAGATTCTGAGACATTTTTTCTATATAGAAAAAGTCTCAGATTCTGAGACATTTTTTCTATATAGAAAAAGTCTCAGATTCTGAGACATTTTTTCTATATAGATAAAGTCTCAGATTCTGAGACATTTTTTCTATATAGAAAAAGTCTCAGATTCTGAGACATTTTTTCTATATAGAAAAAGTCTCAGATTCTGAGACATTTTTTCTATATAGAAAAAGTCTCAGATTCTGAGACATTTTTTTCTATATAGAAAAAGTCTCAGATTCTGAGACATTTTTTCTATATAGAAAAAGTCTCAGATTCTGAGACATTTTTTCTATATAGAAAAAGTCTCAGATTCTGAGACATTTTTTCTATATAGAAAAAGTCTCAGATTCTGAGACATTTTTTCTATATAGAAAAAGTCTCAGATTCTGAGACATTTTTTCTATATAGAAAAAGTCTCAGATTCTGAGAAATTTTTTCTATATAGAAAAAGTCTCAGATTCTGAGACATTTTTTCTATATAGAAAAAGTCTCAGATTCTGAGACATTTTTTCTATATAGAAAAAGTCTCAGATTCTGAGATTCTCAGAGACTTTTCTATATAGAAAAAATGTCTCAGAATCTGAGACTTTTTCTATATAGAAAAAATGTCTCAGAATCTAAGACTTTTTCTATATAGAAAAAATGTCTCAGAATCTGAGACTTTTTCTATATAGAAAAAATGTCTCAGAATCGAGAGACTTTTTCTATATAGAAAAAATGTCTCAGAATCGAGAGACTTTTTTCATATAGAAAAAATGTCTTCACATAAAAATGTTTTAAATGTCTGAGACTTTTTCTTTATAAAAAAAATATATCAGAATCTGATACATTTGCTATGTATATAGAAAATTTTCTCAGAATCTGATAATTATCCCTTCCCTTAGCTCCTTTAAAAAAAAGGCTTAAGTTGAGTTTACTGGCATTGGTCGGATTGATCCCAAATTTTTACCAGAGATAGATATTTTGATTAAATATCGAAAATATTAGGGTGATTTTCTGTCGGCGAGATCTGGTTCGCGAGTTATGTCGACTTGAAATTCGAATATTATAACTGGAAAAAGGCTTAATACACAAAAAAACTTTATTTAGCGAAGCCGCTACGCAAAAAAGCTTTTTTTACGTAAATTCTTAAAAACAAAAAAAAAACTAAATTTTTTTTTCTCAAAAAAAAAATTTTTTTTTGCCTTTTATGGGTTAATATTTTTTTTTTACCAAAATGAAAGATATTTCAATTACCTTTCGAATGACAACAATATTTTTGAAATCGAACAATAAATAACGAAGATATAAGCAAAAAACTTCAAGTCGAGATAACTCGCTAAGTACGTATCGCCGACAATTTTTTTTATTTTTTTCGAAATCATCGCTAACAGGGCTATTTTCAATTTTTTTTATTTTTATTTTGGACCAATGCCTGTAAACTCAACTTGTTCCAAAAAAAACTCACTTATAAACTGGCCTCTGAGTTTTAGCATCCATTTCTTGTACTTGTACCAAATGCATTGATCTTCTTTTAGCCAATTGTTTGGCTTCCTCCAAAGCAGTCACGGTGACATTTTGATTTTGTATTAAAGTAATTTTGGGCGACTCCTTAAATTTCTTTTGCGTATTATTTGTTGTTTCATTATTTTGCGTAGTAGAATTTTTCTGGATTTTGTGTTGTGCCAAAATTGTGGAAGACGTCTTTAATCCTTTTGCTCCAATTCCTTGTTGACCGTAAACTTTTAAAATTTGTTTACCAATGGAAACATTTAAATAATTTCTTAAAATAAAAGCCATTTTTTGCTAAAGTTTTCCCGTTTGTTTTGTAATTTCTGTTTTTTTTTGTCGTTTTTTTGCCGATTAGTTTTATTAATAACAGCTGTTATGTGACTTTCGATTTCTTTATGGTGTTGCCACTGAGTATTTGTTTTGGTTTATACCCGAAAAAACGTGATGCCAGATGGATAGAAATTTTATAAATGATGGGGAAATGTAAAATGCCGGCATGTTGTATTCGGTTATATAAATTAAAGAGATGCCACTTGAAACCGTTATATTTAATCATTTCAAATTGTGATTAACCCATTAAAGCACAATTTTGGAGGTTTGGAACCAGATATAAAATTTAATTTAAAAATAGGAAATCTTGAATTCACAAGAGAAAAACTGCTAGAGGTAGAACAAAATACATACAACAAAACTGTAGTCAGCTCTTCCCCTAGCTGTTTTCTCTCATCTGCTTGTTTTTGAATTTTTAAACAACTCTGTACGCCTTTTTCTATGCTAATTTCGATAATGCCAAACAATGTTTAATTAATCGAAAGTCTCGTAGAAAATCCCTTATAAAATTGCTTCAAAATGTCAAAAACAAACAGAAATCAAACAGAATTTGATTCTACTGTAAAATTAAACATAAATTTCTTATAAAATAGTATGAAAATATTCGGATTTTTTCTTTTTATTTCAATTTGCATTTTTTAAATTCTGGTGTTGCTGTTTTTATGTAAATTATTCTTTTTACTAATCGATTTTCAGACTTATTACTGTAGCCAAACTTTCACATTTGAAACCATTTTAATTATAGGACTTAAGTTGTCGTATTTGACATTTAGGCAGCTTTGCAGGTTCTCTAAAACTCTTTAAACTGTTAACATATTTTTTTTAAGTATGAAAATATTCGGAATTTTTTTTCTTTTTATTTCAATTTGCATTTTTCAAATTCTGATGTTGCTGTTTTTATGTAAATTATTCTTTTTTCCGATTCTTCTTTCCGATTTTAAGACACATTACTGCAGACAAACTTTCCCATTTGAAACCATTTTAATTTAAGGACTTAAGTCATCGTATTTGACAGGATTCAAACAGCACTGCAGTTTCTCTAAAACTCTTTAAACTGTTAACATATTTTGTTTTTAAATATATTTTTATTTTTTTGTAACACAATACAATATTTAATATTTATTTAGTTTGGAATATAGTTTTTGTTTGTATTCTTTATAGTTTATCTTTGAATAAATACTTTTTTTATATTTAAATTAACGGAAAATATTTTTTTTCTTGATGTTTAACTTAAAAGAGTAGAATTGCACTTAAATTTAAAACAAACAAAAAAAGCTAGTGTCTTAAGCATAAAATATATGTATACATATATATTTAAATTTTAATAATTCTATTTTTGTTTTTCTTTTTTTTTTTAATAATACATATAATATGCATTCTCATAAGGTTTGGTTAGATTATATACACCCGAGATAAAAAACTGTCAGTGAATGTGATAAAAAATTATAATGACGAAAACAAAAGAATCATAACACCGTCCGACAAAAATTAAAAAAGTCGTTGAACACGAAGTGGATAATATACATTTGAAACTAGAGACTAAATGTAGTAAAACTGCATTTACAGTTTTTCATTTCGTGATCATGTTTCCTTTTAAAAGGACTTCAAAGTTTTAGAGGACTAAATTTTATAAAATATTTTTTTAATATTTGTACTATTGATAGCAAATGAAAGAAGAGGATCTCCCCTAATTTTCCTATCTTATTATTTTTACATACCAGGAAAAAGGAGGTAAGTTGCGCTCATTCAAATATGTATCCTTCAATATCATTCAAAATTTTCAACAAAATATTTTGATAAAGTTTTCAAATGGCTTTATTCACATCATTTTATCCTGATATGGCAAAATATAAAAATGGAAAAATTAGGGGAGATCATACTCATTCAATTACAACTATTTCAAAAATATTTTACAAAATGTATCCTTTAAAACTTTGAAGTCCTTTTAAAAGGAAACAGGATCACGAAATGAAAAACTGTAAATGCAGTTTTACTCCATTTGATCTCTACTTTCAGACGTATGTCATCCGGTTCATGTATAATATTGGCTGTCGGACGGTGTAATAAATGATATCTTGGTAATTGATTTTTTATGTTAATTTTTTTCCATTCAAAGCGATAAGAAATGTTAAAATTGTTTTTTTTTATAATTTGTTATATATTAGAAAAAAGCAGACGTGTTTTTTGAGCGAAATTATAGACTATCAAAAGGTTGATATAAATAGAAGTCACAAAGTAGGATAAAAAGGTCGAATACTTTTGTCTATAATTTGTTGGAATGGTATTGGTAGCTTTTCCAATTTCTGGCTACGTTCCTATTGAATAAGGGAGTAAGAAGGAAGGAGTGTTTAGTAGCCCCATGTTTACAAGTAATGAAAATTTGTTTAAGGGGGAGCTCTATTCTGGTTAAAAGTCACTTTGAATTTTTGCATTGAAGTTTCTATAGACAAAATATTTGATGTATGGAAAAATATTTATATAGAATATTTTCTATATTTTATGTTATCAAAATCAATAATAAAAAATTTTCTATAGAAAACTTGACGTTAAAAATTTTTTTCCACAACAATTTGAATTAAAATTGCGAAAATATCAATTGAATTCGACATTTTGCTATTAAAATTCAGAAAAGCTCAATTAAAATTTTAGAATCAAATTTGAAGTTCAAATAAATAAGATTAGACTAAAATGAAATTAAGTAAAGCACAACTGAAATTCAAAATAGGCTGATTAAAATTTAGAAAAGCATATTTGAATTTCTTTTCTAGGCTGATTGAAATTTAGAAAAGCATATTTTAATTTCTTTTCTGTATTTCAATTTAACTGGTTTTTCTGAATTTTAATAGGACATTTCTAAATTTCAATATACACAATTTTGTGTACTTTAACTGGGCTTTTCTGAATATTTGGTCTTTTCAAAATTTTAATTGAGATTTCTTATTTTTAATTGGAATTTTTTGGGGTCTAAATTTTTTTAACTCCAATTCCATAACTGTTTTCATTTTTTTTTAACTTTACCTTCTTAAATTACTAATAAAATTCAAGTGTGTGTTTGATTTTTTTTTATGTGTTGGGGTTAGGAGACGATTCTCTAAAGGATGTTTTTTTACTATATAGAAATATGTTAATATGTTGTCTTACCTTAGAAATGTAATTCTATTACTTAGACTCTTTGGATTTCAAATAATTTCACTTCCGTATCATACCAAATAGCTGGTTCTACATTTCTCAAATAAATCACACCCCAGATATAGGTACGAAACCAGGCTGTCGTACCAGCATTAGCTTGATATTTTCGTATGAGTATTGGATGTGGCACCGGCAGTAGACCCACTAAAGTGCCATGTTGTAAAAATTTCAAAATTTCCGATTCATCAGTTAAACCTTTATCAATACAGATTTTCTCTACTTGCGGCACAAGCACCTGCAACAAACGCATAATAGTTTGTAAGGGCAATTTTGAGCGCCATGACACTATCCATTCTGGAGTTGGTGTCCAAACATCAGCTGAAGGTTGATGAACCATACGTATACTACCACGATGAGCTACGGAAAGACGACTAAAGGGAGATTTATCGGCATTAGATTCTATATGACCATTAGGTGTTGTGGATCTTGATTCAGAAGGAGATGTTTCATTAATCTTTTCGAAACGTACTATATCAGAAGTACCATCTATTGTGGGTGTTTGATCAGCTGATCCCGGATGTGCCTGTTCACGTTCAGTCATTTGATTAATATGCGGTGTATCGGGTAGAGAAGCCTTTAAGGTTCCCGGTTCAGCAGGCATGGCTACAAAAGCACCTTCCATTTGTTGTTCTCCTTGTTGTGTATGTGATGATTCCGTTTCAGATTCTTCAACTAAAGTTGTATTACTATTAATTCCTCCTCCAGCTTTGTTATTATCCACATGTTTTGTTTCTAATTCTTCCTCTATATCATCCTCATCTTCATCGTCATCTTCTCCACATTCAGGTAACTGATTGTTAAAGTTTTGCACCACCGTTGTTATACGTTTTTGCCTAACGGGTGGCAAATTAAACTTACCCACTTTACGACCGCTCAAACACTTTGATATTCCTGCCATATCTGAGGGTAAATTAGCCATTGCATGAAATACATGTCGTTTGCGTATAATTGTATATACTAAATTCGAATTACCATCAAATTGATACTGTATTATATTATTGAAAATTTCCAATAAGAAGAAAACCAAATGATGATTACTGGGTGCTGATAGCAGAAACCACGGGGTACTAAAGGCCTCAAGTAAATGCAATAGTTTAACGCTAGCCACCATGGATAGAGTTTTCAAATAGGGTGAAACATTTACCAAAATAGTAAGTAAACAATCGAATAGGGGTTGTAGGCGTTGATGACCAGTTGCAATAATTTTATGGAATACGGTTATTAAGAGATCAGCAT
Source organism: Pegoplata infirma (assembly GCA_963921195.1). Taxonomy (NCBI): domain Eukaryota; kingdom Metazoa; phylum Arthropoda; class Insecta; order Diptera; family Anthomyiidae; genus Pegoplata; species Pegoplata infirma. Next base: position 191,011,402 of record OY992538.1, on the reverse strand, counting down.
GAGTACCGGTAAATACGGGTATATCCATGGGTACAGTGGCGGTATAGGGTTTATTTAAACGTACACCAAAATTGCGTTCACCTGGAAAAAAAATAATTATAAATTAAGAAAAGAAAACTTTGTGGTATTTACAGGTCCTCCGACGGAAAAATCATTCTAAAAAAGTACTTTTTGGAAATTACGATTCTAGAGGGACACTTTGGTACCTTTATCTTTTCCTAAAAAAAATTTGAAATATAGGACGCTACTGACAAAAAGTTTTCTAAAAAGGGTACCTTTAGTAATTCCGATTTTATTCGGTTAAAAGTAGTTAAAATTTGGCACCTTTTCTATTTCCTGAAATAATGTTTCTATAAACTAGAAAATAGATAACTGTCTGAAAAAAGTACTTTTTATTAGTTTCGATTTTAATGGAGTAAAATTTTTACTTTGGAACTTTTTCTATCTTCTAAAATAATAATTCTAGAAACTTGGAATTTGGAATATAAAAACTTTCTGATAAAAGTACTTTTCACAAAATTTCGTTTCATATACTTAAAGGGTAAAATGGGCTAACAAATTTTACTTTGGTACTTTTTCGATTTTTTAAAAGAATGGTATTATAAAGTTTTGAATCCAGGATCCTAAACTTTTTTAAAAAAGTAATTTTTTCTAAAAAATATTTTTTTTTCTAAAAAATAATTTTTTTTCTAAAAAGTACTTTTTTGTCTAAAAAGAAATTTTTTTCTTTTTTTCTAATTAAGTACAATATTTTTCTAAATAATACTTTTTAGGAAAAAAAGTACAATTTTTTCAAAATAAGTGCTTTTTTCCTGAAAAACTACGTTATTTTCTGAAAGGTGCTATAGGACTTTTCTAAAAAAGTACTATTTTACCAAAAAAGTTCTACTTTTTCTAAAAAAGTACATTTTAAAAAAAAAACCCAAACAATTTACTTTTTTTAAAAAGTACTTTTTTCTAAAAAAAAAAAACATTTTTTTCAAAAAGTACTTTTTTTTAGTACTATATTTTCCTAAATAATACTTTTTAGGAAAAAAGTACAATTTTTAAATAAGTACAATTTTTAAATAAGTACTTTTTTTCTAAAAAAGTAGTTTTTTATATTTTTCCTAAAAAAGTACTATTTTTCATAAGAAATTTCTTTTTTCAAAAAAGTACTACTTTTCCTAAAAAAAGTGTTATTTTTTCTAAAAAAGTATGATTTTTTCTAAATCACTCGTGATCGTGAGGGAGATTTATTTTTACTCACGTGATAGTGAGTGGGCGTAATTAGAAAAAAATCTTGCGTGAGCTTGCGTAAGTAATTTTGTTTTGTGAGTTTGCGTGATTGTTTTTTGCTGTCTGAAACAGAAAACAATTCAGAAAATCTTCACCATATGGAATTTAGATGGTAATTAATACAAAAAATGTGATTTAAATAAAATTTAATGATCGTTTTTAGGAAATTAAATACTTTTTGTGCAAGAAATTCGAAGTAAAAAAATAAAAATTTCTTTATTTTAATCTCGTAAGCATGATTATTTCGTGAGCGCGAAAAAAATTTTAATCGCGTGAACGTGAGCAGAAAAAAAATCGTACGTGTGCAATATTTCTATTTTGTGAGCGTGATCGTGCGTGAGTCAAAAATCACTCACACGCCCATCTCTACTTTACAACCTCCAAAATTTGTATACCCTCCTAAATGTAAAAAAAAAAAAATCAGAGGCGTTATTTTTTTGGGGGCGTGGTTGTGTGTTCACCGGGAGGTGTTAGGGGACCGTTTCCCTCGCGATAAATGTAGACAAATTTGTTTATTATCATTTGTGCACCTAAGTTAAACAATTTTATAATATTTAAAATATTTTTTTTTTTGCCCACGCCTTCAAAAGGGGCGGTCAAAAAAAAATTATTGTTAAGTCTCCTGGGTTCAAGTCCATCTTTTGACAAAAAAAATCTTTTTTGGTTAAAAAAAAACAAAAATATGGTGATTTTCCAGAGGTTGCTTTAGTTCTTTAAGGGGAAAATTTTTTCCCCTGTTCCGATTTTACCCATTTCTGAACCTAACCAGCCTAAGGGCCGGTAACTTATCACAATACAATCAATGATTTAACCATTGTTTCCAAACGTCAATTTTATATGAAATTGATCAATGATTAGTACTAATCATTGATTAGCTTTTGATAAGTTACCAGCAATAAGACCATAAGACATATTCTTGGCAAATTTCAGGAGCTTTTCAAAGACATACAGACTGACATTCATAAAACGTCTTTATATCAATCATAGATTAATAATTTATGTACTTTATGGGGTTGGCGACCAATATTTCGATGCGTTACACACGGAATGACGAAGGTAGTATACTCCTATACTGTGGTTGGAGGGTATATAAAATATACCGTAGGTACTTTTACTTGTATGCTTATCATTTTATTATCCACATTTTCTTTAACAAAAATTTCTTTTTCCGATAAATACTTTTGCATCAATCTGTTTTACATTGTGTAGGGTATCAATATATCCGGGCCCCTGTGTTTTAGTTGATAGCGTGCTATCCCATGAAACAGGGGTCATGGGTTCGATTCCTGCCTGTACACTTGGTCGATTTCGGTTCAAAGAGACGACGGTCATTGTTACCAGTTCTTGGTTAGGTTGAAATTATTAAATATGATTAGAAATTAAGAATGGAAAAGATAAAAAAAAAAAACACTTGATCATGGGCTCAAATTTATAATTATTTATATTCGGCATGGCCGAATATAACTTTTTAACTTGTTTTTAAACAAAATCTTCTACTCACCCGATAACAGCAACAATATAAACACTCCAATATGCATTAAACCAACTTTCGATTGATCCGCTCTCGAATAATTCAAATGATATAGAATTGGTATTAATATATCTAAGACATCTGAACTTTTCAAAACGAAATATAAAAATTTCTTATTATAATCGCAAATTTTCCAAAATAATATTAACAATTCCTGATGACAATGCAAACGTTTCGTTGAATTCGGTAAATAATTCTGAAGCAAAGGATTATTCAACAATCGCGTAATACCTTTTAAAATAAAATGAAAATCTTCATCACGATGTACCCTCGATAAATAATTGATGAATAAATTATCACCACAAACATCATCATAAGGTGAGGGACCACCAGCATGAGAGCCACTTTTAACATGACGCTGTAATTCTAATTGCTGTTGCAATTGTTGTTGTTGCATTATCATATCATGATCAAGGGTAACAATTAATATTTGCAAACAAGCTTCAACTAAAGGTTCTGTGGTGTCCGTAAACAAAAGGTGATTGTAAGGGACACCAAATCCGACGGGATCATAGGAGCATACCGAATTCAAAAAAGATGTAAACAAAGGTAAGGCATGACGATTATCAGCCGAGGTAAAATATGCTATCCATTTATTAGGTTCCTCAGTAGGTGTAGGAATTCGATACATTGGTTCCGAAAAACAGGTTAATAGCAATTTTAACAATTCCGTGCGTCTACGTTCAAAATTAGCATTTTTAGGTGGAGAATGAGCAAAACCCACACCTGCCTCCCATATATATTCACAACTATCAATATTAGCTAATTCTTCAGCTTTGTCAGGACCAGGACGTCGTGCTGCAGTGACTGTAAAGTCTGGACAGAAAAATAAATCACAAATGGCATTAAGTAAAGATTGTGCCAATGGTACGGTATGATTTTGTGTAGCCAATTGGTCTTTTTCTGCAGCTGCTGCTAAATCATCTAAAACTCCACCGACACCACCACCACCACTACCTCCCACTCCTCTATGTCCTGATTTTTCTTGAGTTGCTGGTAAACTGCTCCAGAAAAAATGACGCCATTTATCATCTTCAAATATATACGGCATAATGCGTATTAACAAACGTACACAATTCAATACACACTGTTGTTCGGCCTGCGTGCGACAGCTACTATCTACCGCCTCCGCAAGTTTTTCCACTGCCTTATAACATAATGTCGCCAAATTTGCAGGATTATCATTTCGTATATTTCGAATTTCGGCTGCGGTTACTAAAGCGAATACATCTTCCAGTGTAGTCTGATGGCCAGACCAAAATTGATCCCAAAATGGGTCATCAGCATCGATCTTTTGATTTTTTTGGGTGAGTTGGACAATAGCTTTGCGAAAGTTTAATTTTGAGTCACTATTACCCATATTGCAGGTAATTTATAATTAAATTTAACACTTTTTTAAGGAAATTTGTATGCAAAATTGTGAATATAAAAACAAATAAAGTTTTTTATTGATTTTTTTAAAAGAAAATTTATAAATTTTCATTAAATTTTGCAAACTTTTCCTCTTTTTGTTCTATTTTCCCTAATTTTTACCAAAAACACCAAGAAGAAAAAATTTTCTTTGACACATAAATTTTGCGGTGATGCCAATTGTACTAAAGAAAAAAAACGCGAAATTTTTTTTATTTATAGCCTTTGTTGCCAACTTAACTATTTTGTAGCTAGATCTAGCTATTTTTTGCAAATACACTCAACAAAAAATTATTGTATTCTCCAAAAAAAAAAACGTTGTAAATTCAACAGTAATCATTGTTGATTTTGACCCTACACGCAAAAAAAAATCTGCGTCGGAGTGAGCAAAAATCTGGCATAATTTTACCAAAAATATGCTAAAACTACAACCGACGAAGTAGTTTTTGTAATTTAGCCACACTTTCCTCGAAACCCTGTTGAAACCTCGTTTTTTTAAATTTAAAGCTCGACTGTTCACACACGACGATTTTGACATTTATTTACACCCAAAAAATTACATAGTTGATGATTACTATTTTTTCAACTATGTCATAGGTGAAATAACCCCAACTATGCCATAGTTGATGTGACATAGTGGTTGGTAACTATGTTTTTTAAAATCGACAAATCAACTATGGAAAAAGTTAATGACAACGATGTGTTTGATAAAATATAAAAATAGTTACTTATTACTATTTAATCGTTGTTTTTAATAAAAATCAGACATGGTTATTATTTACTATCTAATTTTGGAAATAGTTATTATAAATTACCTATTTTAAAAAAATAAAAATGCAATATTTTGGCTTATATTTTTTAAATTGATTTATTAAAATTGAACAAAAAATGTCAAAAGCTTATACAATACGATACTTCCGATGTCCATTAAATCCAATTTTTGAAAATGCTATTTGGGTTTTGTTGCAAATATAACCACCATTTTATTTTCTCTTCCATGGTTATCACAGACTTAAATATTATAATTATTTATTTATTTATTGATTCAATTAATTTTTTTACTGCCGCTTTTCTGCTTTTTTAATATATTTTTTTTACAATTTTTATATTTTGTTTTTTTTTTTAACTGTTTGACACTTTTAAATTTTAAATAAATCGTTGTGATCAACTTTGTTCATAGTTTTGATCAACTTTGTTCATAGTTGTTATTGATTATAAATAGTTGATTTAAAATTTATTTAAAACAACTATGGATTTTGTTAACTATGCTACTATGTAATTTTTTGGGTGTAGTTTTCGGAAACTAGAACCAAAAAAAATATCTTTTAAAAACGATTTAAACAACGCAGAAAATGTTTTTCAGACGGTTTATTTTTTTTTATTTCAAATAAATAAATATTTTTAAGAAATTTTCTTAATAATTTGATTTATTTATTTTTTATTTTTGTCATTTTTCCATTTTCTTTATTTCTTATTGTCGCACAGTGGTAAAAATATGTAGAATTATGAAATTTAAAAGGTTTCGATCGAACTTTTGTTGAAACCTCACAAAGGTTTCAATTTGTGAGGGAAAATAAGTATTTTCAAATGAGGTTTGGTACGAAACCTCATTAAACGGGGTTTCAAGGCCAATCGGACGTACTATTAGCATATTTTTGGTTAAATTATGCGAGAGTTTTGCTCACTCCGACAGAGATTTTTTTTTGCGTGTGAGTGAGTTTTTATTTACGATCACGTACGCTAATGAAAGAAAAAAAAATAATTCACGCACGATATATTATCTTATACACTCATAGAAATATCTTAGTAGAAAAATTAGTAGGCCCATTGTAGATCAAGTTTTACAGAATATTGCCGTATTCAACAAAAATTAATGTTGATATCGTTGAATAATCAGTAAATTTGAATCAACTATTTACAACGCTTATACAGAATTCAATAGATAAAACCAAAAAAGAAAAAACAACCCTGTTCGTTAAATTTTGTATTATCAAGTTGGTAGCAATGCATTGCAATGGGAAATTTGTTTGTCTCTTATAAAATGATTTTATGTGTTTGTTTCTTATAAATATATTTAAGATTATAAAAATAAATAAAAATGGGATCTGATGATCAGATTCTGATCTGTAAATATTTGGTAAGTAATAAAATACATTCCCGAGTAAAAATTTTTTTATGATGCAATACATAATGATATATAACACAATATATATTTACACGCAATTTAATCCGAATAATGGTGGATGTTTTTGCATTAAAAAAGATCAACTTGTATAAAATATGATTCGATTTCATCCGAGTTTTGACCAGACATTCCCGAGCAAAAAAGAGTTATATATAGCCGTGACAAATTAGATCCCAAATATGGTGGACACAATTGTTTCAAATATTATCTTCGGTTATCCTACAAGATCTGAACAGATAGTCTTATATATAATATGATACGTAAAATGGGTCTATCTGGTTTTATCAGTTTGATCCGGACTGATACAATATAAAATAAATTGAGACTATAAGACATAAATATATATGGTTAGATATTGCTAAACATAAAGAACATATTTTTGTATAAAACATTACATAAAGTGCATATGATTATATATAATGTTATCCAACTTATATGACGTTATAAGGAGCAATATATGATCAGTTATAATGGTTTTACATTATATTTAATTGTATCAGTTTTCTCCAACTCATATAATTATATAGACCCAATTCCCGTATCACATTATATATATGGTTATCCCGCTAGATCATAAAATATACCCGTAGATAATTATTAAAGTAATTGTATCCGCCATATTTGGGATATAATTAGTCATGAACTTTTTTTCTTTTTTTACTAGGGTTGCCATATTTCATTGGATCCAATTAGATCTAATTGCATAAAAACATAAAAAATCTTGGTGTGTTTTGGTTTGGATGAGATACACCACAGGTCAACGATACATTCACCAAACATATAATTTTCTAAAACAAAAAAAAAAAACAAAATGTTTGGGTACGCTTCGAACCAGATAGGTGATATACATAACCCTAACAAGGAAATGTTTAGGAACATTTTAAAAGTTTCTTATACTTTGCTTAAAAAACTTAGAACATTTTTGGTTAATTGGAAACATTTAATTGGAAACATTTATATATGGAACAGAATAAGCTATATATAATTTTATATTAAATTATACAGAAAAACAAATTTTGTATTGGCCCTAATATTATTTCATATATTTATATCAACCGTATACCTTTTAATCCGAATCATGATAAAATTATATATTACAACATATGACTGCATTTAAAAAAATTAGAAAATACCTCACGGGATGTATAATCATATATGATTTATTATGTTTGTATCAAGTTATATATTGTTATATATGTTTATTTTTACTTGGGTTGGTTACTTTATGTATTCATACTATATTATAATTTTTTTTGTTTTTTTTTTAAGGTTTTTGATTTGGTGTCATTAGAAAACTGGAGAATGGCTTACGAGTGCATAACATAAATAAACGAAGTGTGTGTGAAAATCTTGTTTAAATATTGCAGCTTAAAAAGCCGGTGATAATTCTAAAAAATATTGTGATTTATACTTAATAAAAGAATATTTACAAATAACAACAAGCTTTTTTTTATAATAAAATTTCTTATATCAACAAAAATATGAGTTGAGTTTACAAAAAATACGAGTTGATTTACAAAAAAACGAGTTGATCAACTTTTACAAAAACTGACAACAATTTTTATTGAAATCAACATAAATATTTGTAGGGTCAAAATCAACAATGATTTCTGTTGAATTTACAGCGATTTTCTTTGGGAATACAATGATTTTTGGTTGAGTGTATATTCATGCAATTTTATTTATTAAATTTAAATTCTTATTTGTGTTGTAAATGTAATTTTTTTAATTGAATATTTTCACAATATTTTTTCGTGGTTTTCATTAACTCATTATTTTTACATAAACTTATTTTGTTTTTAGATATTTTTTTGTTTCCTTGGACTGTGATGTATTTCGCTGTTGTTTTGTTGTCGGCAATCATTTTTCGTAATTATAAAAAATTTATAAATGGCGATCAGCAAAAACAGTGTTGCACATTTCATGTACTTATATTTTATACAATTTTTTCCAACTATGTATTTTTCAACTATTGAATTTTGTAATATCAATATTGATTTTTGTTAAATTCTGTAAAACTTGATCTACAATGGGTTTACTAATTTTTCTACTAAGATATTTCTATGAGTGTAACGAGTGAACAAGTGAGTTGGTAGCGATGTGAAATGTCTCTTATAAAATTATTTAATGTGTTTGTTTCTTATAAAATTATTTAATAGAAAAATAAACAAAAATAGGATCTGATCTGTAAATATTTGGTAAGTAATAAAATACTTTGACTACTTTATGTATTCATAGTATATTAAGGTGCTTATTCACAAAAAAAGTCATAACTCAATCATAACTCAATTTTCTCCATGTGGTTGTTGTAAACAATCATAAAAAAATTCAAATTTTGTTTGAAAATTTCAAAAAAATAAAGACCTGCTACCCACATCGTCTCAAAACTGACAAATAATTTTAAATTTTGAGACTTTTTATAATTGTTTTTACAACAAACACAGGGAATATGAAGTTTTAAAGTAATAAAATTAGTCATAACCAGTCATAACTGAGAATAGGCCTGTAAAACGTTTTTTGTTTTTTTTTAAGGATTTTATTTTGGTATCATCAGATAACTATAGTAATCTCTCTATAGAGAATGGCTGAAAGGTTGAATTTAAACGAGTTGATCAACTTTTACAAAAACTGACAACAGTTTTTATTGAAATCAACATAAATATTTGTAGGGTCAAAATCAACAATGATTTCTGTTGAACTTACAACGATTTTCTTTGGGAATACAATGATTTTTGGTTGAGTCCACTTTAAGCACACTTCAGACTATAATACTGACAATGAGTCGTAAGAAAATACATATCTTAAATAATACGAAATTTTCTCCGCTTGTCAAGAAATCTTTTAAAAAATCCTTTGCGTATTTACACCATCACATCTTAAATATTATCAAAATAAATACAACCCTGATCTTATGAACAACGTATACTTTTTCTCATTTTTAGAGAAATTTCTAAAAATGAGAACACCTATCCGCTTGTCATTTTTCAATCCGTATTTCTCTTGGTATTATACCGATTTGTGTTTACACCATACACACAAAAAAAAATTAAAAAAATTGTGCCAGTTTTTGGTTTAATTACAACCTATAAAGTGGTTTTGGATAACTTACCAAAGTTTTTGCTCTAAAAAACTTAGGTAAATTATCCAAAACCACTTTATAGGTTGTATTATCCCCAAAACGGACACATTTTTTTTATATTTTTTTTTGTGTGTACTATTTTTACACAAAATTTTGACAGATATTATTACAAATATTATGGTCTGAAGCCACCTTTAGCGTGTCGTAGTGTAGGCAATTTTAATTGCGGAAATTCTGATTTTATAGTGTATTAGAGAGAGATGTTAAACTCTTCCCTCTCTCTCTGATACGGTCTTATTTTACTGCATCCACAAGAGATGCACCGTGGTATGCCATAAAATACTGTTCTGCCAAAAATTAGAATTATTTTTGCTGGGACATTAGTTTGGCGATTTTTGAAATAAAAATGTTTACCACCATTGTTTGAAAAAAAATATTTCCCAAAGTGCTGCCATATTGTTTTTAATTTATTGACAATCTTTTGACGTTTTGCTTTCGTCAGCATAAAATTTTTAAAAGAGGAATAAGAAAACAAGAAAAAATTGGATTTTTTTTGTAATTTGTGGTTGCGTGGTATATTTTTAACGAAAATTTAGTAATTTTTCAGTAATAATCAAATAAATACAATGTAATTTTATTACTTTTGTTAAAAAACAACACAATACAATAAGTGATACATAAATTATTATAAAATATATAAAGAAAACGCGTTAAAACTGCAGCTGAAAAAAAATCATCATCATTGTCGCCACCCTTTAACAGTTTTTGCTGTTGGGGAAAAATCTTTGCAAATTTTCATAAAAAAAAAATTAAAATCAAGGTTTTTCCTTTAAAATCAACAAAATCACAATGTCTTTACCTGGTAATGGCATATTTGTGGTACGGGGCGAGATGTCCACTCTAATGACCGCTATGCGTAGAGGTTCCCGTTGGAATGCTACAGCATACGTGGTAAGTTTGTATTTGATTAATTATATACATATGTATAGTATATATAGATATAATTATCAAAGTATGTGTAATTCAATATGGTTTACCATAAAAAAATGAAAAAATCTTTTTGTTTTGTATTCAGGATGAAGAAAAAGATGCTTTAATGAAATTATTTATGGATTTAAAACAAGTATTAAATCGTATTGAAGATTTACGGCTAATCGATCCTAATGTTTTCTTGGCCCCATTTTTGGAGGTCATTCGTACGGAGGAAACAACTGGTGCTGTCACTAGTTTAGCATTGTCAGCTATCAATAAATTTCTATCATATGGATTAATAGGTAAGAAATATATTGTGGTATCGCATAATTAAATTATAAACAAAAAAGTGGAATAGGAAAATTAGAAAAATTTCTTAAATAAAGCACTTAAAAAAAGTACAATTAAAATTTATGATTTCTTAAATAAAACTAATAATTTTCTGTCAATTATTTGTCTCCCTTCTTAGATCCCACATCATCAAATTTAGCTGTAATTATCGAAAACATTGCCGATGCTGTAACACATGCTCGTTTCATGGGTACCGATCAATCATCTGATGGTGTAACACTCTTTCGAGTGGTTGAAGTTCTTCATACTCTCATGCGTAGTCCTGAGGGCTCTGTGCTTACCAATGAAGCCGTATGTGAAGTAATGTTGAGTTGCTTTAAGATCTGTTTTGAACCACGCCTAAATGAACTATTACGCCGTTCTGCAGAACAAGCTTTAAAAGATATGGTACTATTATTATTTATGCGTTTGCCACAATTTGCTGATGATCGCAGTGAATCGGGACTATTGAAGAAATTCCAAATGATGGCTGCCTCTATGGAAAAGGATAAAAAACAACAACGTAAAAAGTCTAGTAAACCGGCAATAACAGAAACAAATAATCTTAAACGTAGTCAAAGTTTAAAGGGTAATGAATTAACTAAGGCTGGCGGCAATGAGGAACAACAACGTAAAACTTCAACGCATTCACAACCAGCAGATGAAGGAAATAGTACACAAAATCTTACTACGCCCATGGGACCGGTTAATCATTTAAAAGCACCACCCTTGGCTACAACACCAGCAACACCAGCTGGTAATATAGTTGATTTGCAAGGAAAAATAACACAAACTCCCACATCAGCTTTAATACAAACCGAATCTGATTTGGGAGGAGATACTACATCTGTTAATGCAGATCTTACTACTCCTTTAATATCGATAGAACCAGCTTCACCTTTATCCACCAATACAGAAGGTGATTCCGATCAACGTCCTCAGTCGCCCCAATCGCAGGGAGGTAGTAGTGAATACATTAATTCGGTGGGTGTACGTTTTACCCAACAAAATTCTATGGATGGTTCAGAGGGTATGGCTCCTTTGGTACCCTATGGTTTACCCTGCATACAAGAACTATTCCGTTTTTTAATTTTGTTGTGTAATCCTATGGATAAACAAAATACTGATACCATGATGCATATGGGTTTAAGTTTATTAACTGTTGCCTTTGAGGTGGGAGCAGATAATATTGGAAAATATGATAGTTTACTGCAATTAGTAAGAGATGATTTGTGTCGCAATTTATTTTCGGTAAGTGGATTTTTTTTTAATTTTTTAAAATAGTTTTAGGTGAACATAAATAAAATCTATAATAATAATAATAATTTTGATCCTATGATCAAGTATTTTTATTTAATTTTTTTAAATTACAATACATTTTTTAATAATTTCCACCTAAACGAGAACTGGTAACAATGACCGTCGTCTCGTTGTAGCGAAAAAACCAAGGGCTCTGGTGGGAATCGAACCCACGACCCCCAGTTTCAAAGGCTAGCACGATACCAACTAACCTACTTAATCATTAAACTCAGAAATTCCAAAAGAAATTAAAAAAATAAAAATTCAAATTCGAATTTTCTAATAGTGCATTCACATTGGCATCGAAAGCCCGTTTAACGAGGTTTCGCCTCAAACCTCATTTGAAAGTACGTATTTTCCCATACAAATTGGAAACTTTTTGTTATGAGTTTTCAACGAAAGTATGTACGTTCGAAAGCTCTTAAATTTCATAAAGAAAATAAATTAAAGAAAGTGTCAAAAATAAAAAATAAAAATATTTAAATATTTTCATAAAAAATAGCATTAAATCAAAAGATTTAAATAAATTATTGTAAATTAGTGCGAAAATTAATTAATTGTGTGCGATTTATGTCGGTATGTTCTCAAATTTTATTCGGTAATTTTCGAGAACGTGATAACCGTCAAAAATTTCGGGTGTGAACGGTTGTTTTCAAAATGAAAGTACGTACTTTCAACGAGGTTTCGAGCTGAGTGTGAATGTACTATAAATTGATATTTAGAAATCTTAATTGAAAATCAAAAAAGTCCAATTTAAATTCAGACAAGTGACTATATAAAATGAGTCATTGTCGCCTCCGCCGTCGTAGGACACCTTCCCACATGCGAATTAAAAATAACATGAAACAAATTTGGCAGGCGACATATTCTTCCTCGCGATAAATGTTAAAAATACATTATTATTATATTCACGCTTAAGTTATACAATTTTATCATTATTTATATTATTTATCCACGCCCTCAAAAGAAGGCGTTCCAAAAAGTGTCATTTAATAATGTCTTTGGTCTAAATTTAGAACAATTCTTAAACAAAATGTGATAGTTTATCTCTTCAAGGGGGAAAATTTTCCTTCTAATCTGATTTTGTATTTTTCCAGTAATCTTGTTTTGCCTTCCTTACAAACTGACCATATTAATCTTTTGGTTTCGACTGCAGACGGACAGACAGACATGCTAGAATGTCTCAACATGAATATGTACCATAACTAATGGGGTCCTGGTCCGATTTTCATGAAGTGACACCATAACGTGACTGTAGGGTAAAAAAAATGTTTGCCAAAAAAATAGTGTAAAAAATTATTTTTTTTCGGTGTTTGTCAAAAAAATTTTTATTTTTTTTTTATGAAATCTAGAAAATTTAGTTTTTTGCTCCATTTCTTTCCCCGTTCCATTTTTCCATTTCATTCCATATCGTTTTCTTTTCCATTTCACTTCAAATCGTTCCCTGTTCTATTCCATTTGGTTTCCCGTTTTATTCCATGTCGTCCCCTGTTCACTTTTGTTTTATTCCATGTAGGTTTCAGTCTTTTCCGTTCAACAGGTGTTAAAGAATAAAAAAAAATTAGTTTTTATCTCGATTTTTTTTGTCCCCTTAAAATTGGAATTTCCAAAAAACACTTTTTTTAGAATGCTTTTTTCCGCCGGAGGATCCTACATTCCAAAAATAGAGTTTTTATGACATTTTTTTTGGAAAATAGAAGTACCAAGGTTCATTTTGTTACCCTCTTAGAGTCGAAACTTTCTAAAAAGTACTTTTTCAAGTTTTTTTTGCTGTATGATCCTACATTTCGAATTTCAAGTTTTTAGAATTGGAATTTCCAAAAAGTACTTTTTTCAGAATATCTTTTTCTGCCGCAGGATCCTACATTTCGAAAATCAAGCCTTTATTACAATTATTTAGGATGGTAAAAAAAGTACCAAATTACACTTTTTAGCCTCCGAAACTTTCTAAAAGGTACTTTTTTAATTTTTTTGTCTGTACGATCCTTCATTTCAAATTTCAGGTTTCTAGAACGATTATATCAGGATATAGAAAAAGTACCAAAGCACAAAGTGTATCTGTTTTTTTTTTTTGCAGACAGATCCAACATTACAAATTTTATGTTTCTATAAACAATATTTCATATTATAAACAAAAACAAGTACCAAAGTACACTTTTTAGCCTCTCAAAGTTTCACCCATTTCTGAACCCTTAGAATTAAAATTTCAAAAAAGGACTTTTATCAGAATGTTTTTTTTTTCGCCGGAGGATTCTACATTCCAAAAATCAGGCTTTTATTAAATTTTTTTTAGGATTGTATAAAAAGTACCAAAGTACACTTTTTAAAAAACCCTGAACCCTTAGAATTAAAATTTCAAAAAAGTACTTTTATCAGAATGTTTTTTTTTTCGCCGGAGGATTCTACATTCCAAAAATCAGGCTTTTATTAAAATTTTTTTAGGATTGTATAAAAAGTACCAAAGTACACTTTTTAAAAAAAGTACTTTTTTAATTTTTTTGTCTGTATGATTCTACATTTCAAATTTCAAGTTTCTAGATCCATTATTTCAGGATGTAGAAAAAGTACCAACGTACATTTTTTTACCCGTTTTATTCTATTTAAATAGGAATTACTAGAAAGAGCCAACTTTATTTCAGTTAAAATAAAATAAACAGTACCAAAGTAAACTATTTTACCCATTTTGCCTCCTTAGAATTGGAATTTCCAAAAAGTACTTTTATCAGAATGTTTTTTTTTCGCCGCAGGATCCTACATTACAAAACTCAAGTTGTTTTCAAACATTTTTTAAGAAGTTAGGAAAAGTACCAAAGTACACTTTTTTTACCCTGTTAAAATCGAAAATTTCTTAAAAGTACTTTCTTAATTTTTTTTGGTGTATTTCCTACATTTTCTAGAACCAATATTTTAGGAGATATAAAAAGTACTAAATTACCCTTTTTGCCCCATTAGAATCGGAACTCTAAAAAGGTACCTTTTTCTGAGTGTTTGTTTTTGTTGAGGATTCCTATATTTCAAGTTTTTATGACAATTTTTTTAGGAGAAAGAAAAAAGTACCAAAGATTATTTTACTGCTTTTTATCCCCTTAGAATTAGAATTTTCAAAAAGTACTTTTTTCAGAATACTTCTTAGAACCGGAACTACAAAAAGGTACCTTTTTCACAATGTTTTGTTGTTTTTTTACGAGAAAGAAAAAAGTTCCAAAGTACATTATTTTACTACTTTTATCCCTTAGAATTTGACTTTTCAAAAAATACTTGTTTCAGAATGTTTTTTTTTATAAAAAGTACCAAAAGTAAAAAACTTTACCATCTAAGAACCGGAAATTCCAAAAACATTTATGGCGAAGAAGAAGGTGTCGCCTGGGGTTTCCGCGTAAAATATTGTTATTAAAATTCTAATTTTTTAAAATTATGTAAATTTATTAAGCAAATTGAAGATTGTTAACAAATATTGATGACCAGCTCAAGCGATGGAAAGAACATTTTGAAAGTGTTTTAAATACGCAAAACGAAGGTGTAACCCAAACTCAAAGTTCCAACACAGCAACACTTCCTATTAGAACTGACCTACCTACAAAAACAGAAATTACTGAAGCTATAAAATCTTTAAAAAATGGTAAATCCGCTGGTATCGACAACATCCCCGCTGAGGTAATTAAGGGTGATCCACAATTGTTTACAGACATTCTGCATCCACTATTTTGTGACATATGGAGAGAAGAGGTGTTTCCTAGTGATTGGCTACAAGGTGTAGTCGTAAAGTTGTTAAAAAAAGGAGATGGTACTGACTGCAACAACTGGAGAGGTATAACGCTCTTGCCAGTGGTCTTCAAAGTCTTCATGAAAATTATTTTACAAAGAATGGTAAAGTTTGTTGATGTTAAATTACGTCGAGAACAAGCTGGTTTTAGAGGTGGGCGTTCCTGTGTCGATCAAATCAGCACCCTCCGAATTATAATTGAACAAGCTGTTGAATTTCAATCACCGCTGTATGTTCTTTTCGTCGATTACGAGAAGGCATTTGATTCCATAAGTAGAGATTGTATATGGAATGAACTAAAAAACATGGGTGTACCTGAAAAAATAGTACAACTTATACGCATTAGTTATGATGGTTTCAAAACAAGCGTACTTCACGGTGGCAAGCTATCCGATCCCTTTCGCACCATTTCAGGGGTAAGACAAGGATGTTTATTGTCTCCGCTATTATTTTTAATTGTGATAGACGCAGTTTCCAAACGTGCAACAAGAGAGCCAAGGGGTATTGTATGGAATCCACTTGACCCTACAGTAAGACTGGAGTCACTAGACTATGCGGATGATAAGTGTGAGTTTGCACATAGGCAGCAAGATATGCAGGATAAACTAGACGACTCACATTGGGTTCAAATGATGCCAAAGTGGCGATTAATTGAAATTTATAAATGAAGTTTTTGTTATAAAATTTGGTATGGGGTAAAAGTAGATAAAATTCTGCAACACTAGTTATCAAAATCAATAAACTAAGTTGTTTACTTTTTTTTCGGTGAGCTGTCAAAGTTAACAAATTATTGCAGTTTTTGAAAAAAGTAAAAAAATTGGAATTTTTTACAATTCAAGCGATTATTAGTGGTATTAAGTCTTTTAAAAGAAAATCTTTTATAATGGAACCTTAAACACCAGGGATCAAGCTAAATTTTTAAATTTTTTTTGTTTATAAAAATTGTGTCTCAACGTTTTTAATAATTTTTTTAAAAAGGGTCCAAAATTGGGATATTTTTCATATTTAATGGGCCACACATATTAAGTTAGTAATAGTTGGATTTAGTTTTGTGGATTTTAAAAAAGTATAGGATATCAGCTTTTATTTAAAAGAAAAAAAAGTACGGACAATGCCCGGCCCTTTTTCTTTATTCCCATTTTTGTGTAAAAAGTCTGGGTATCATTTATTAAACAAATCCATTATATGTGTGTTTATACCCTTCAACTACAGTATGGGCTTACACTCACTTTGTCATTCCGTATGTAACGCATCGAAGTATGGGTCTAGGACCCAATAAAGTGTATATTATTAATCACTGATCGATTCTAAGACATTCTGTGACTAACCGTGTGTCCGTCCGTCCGTCTGTTGTTGAGCACACCATACAGTACATAAAACAAGAGCTAGAATCCTGAAGTTTGGCACAAATATGTATAATGATCATAGGCTGGTTAAGTTCTTGAACGAGCAAAATCGGACCAGGGGGGAAAAAGTTCCCCCTTGAAGAACTAAAACTATCCCAGAAAAATATTTTTTTTACAAGTTTTATTTGTATATTTGTTCAAAAATTGAAACATTTTAATGCCATGTGAAGTTCATCGACCTGAATTTGAACCAAGGGGGATCAGGAATGCCAATTTTTTCGGTCCGCCCCTTTTTGGGGGCGTGTATAGAAAAAATAATTTATATAATGATAAATTTGTATTAATTAGGTGCAAAAACTGACATCTATTTTTTTGGCAACGTTTATCGCGAGGGAAAGGTGTCCCCCATAGTCTCCCGGTAAACCCTCCCCCCTACGCGAAAAAAACGTCCCCTCCATTTGTTTTTTGTAGCTTTATTACATGTTCAAGGGTTTCGTGCTTTTTTCCAAAAACATAAAAAACGACTAAAAGATTAAAAAAAATTTTTTTTTGTTAAATTTTTTTTTCTAAAATGCTGCGTTTTTATGTATTTATGATAATTCCTTAATAAAAAACTATAATATTCCCATAAATCACTTTTTTCAGATAAATTTGTACATTTATGAGATTTTGTGAAAAACAAAAATTGGATTTTAAAAAAAAAATTTAATAATATAAATACATATTATGCGTTCTTTCTTTAATTACTTTGACAGCACATTATGTGCACTTTAATTTACACTTTTTTTAATTAATTTATCGCTTTTCATTCCAAAGTTACAGCAAAAATTGTAAACTATAACCCTTTTTTCCGAAAAACAAAAAAACGCCTAACAGGTTAAAAAAAATTTTTTTTTCAAATTTTTTTTTTCCAAAATGTGTATTTTTACGTGTTTATATTATGTCATCAATAAAAAAATATAATATTCTAAAACTACTGCTTATCTGAATTAATCGCCATTTTGGGTACCATCGAACCCACTGTGCGACTTGGCGAACGAATCCCAGATAATGGGTCTGAAAATAAACATAAAAAAAACTAAAGAAATGCGCATCAATCCTGTTTCAGACGAACCCTTAAACTTAAATGGTGTATTAGTAGAAAGGGTGAACGAATACCAATACCTTGGTGGTGTAGTAAGCGAAGATGGTGGTGCTGACAAAGATGTTGAAAGTAGAGTTAGAAAGGCTCTTGGCGCATTTACTACACTGAGAAAAGTGTGGACCAATAATGTGTATAGCGTTAAAACGAAGATAAACGTATTTAAATCCTGTGTATTATCAGTACTGCTTTACGGTTGTGAAACGTGGCTTGTAACGGAAGAAATTAAAAATAGACTACGGGTGTTCGTTAACCGCTGTTTACGCAAAATTCTTAAAATATTTTGGCCAAATAGAATTTCAAATGAACAACTGGGGATGCGTACAAACGTGAAAGACGTAAACATTGAGATACGTAAACGTAAATTCGGATGGATTGGTCATACACTACGTAAACCTCCAGAAGAAATATGCAGACAAGCACTTTCATACAATCCACAGGGTAGTAGAAGAAGAGGGCGGCCAAAAACTACCTGGAGACGTTCCACATTAAGTGAAATCAACGCAAACCGAGAAAGAAAGATAAACAACATCAGTGAACTTGGCAACATAGCTAGGAGGAGAGACAGTTGGAGACTACTTATAGATAGCCTATGCCCAGTATAGAGGCGGCTTTAAATCGGAAGATGCAAAGCAGGGCTTATTATTATTATTATTATTATTATTAAGCAAAATCTTTTTTTTGTAAAACAAATGCTTTGCCAGTACTCTTTTATTTGTCTCATCTTTTATTTTTGCTTGTTAAAGTTAAAAAAAATGATATTTTATGTAATTGTCGTTGAAAAAATTCTTCTTTGTTTATTTTATAATTTTCATTCATTATTTTCCTCTCTTCTCTTTCAGCTCATGAATTCAGAACGTTTAACTATATTTGCGGCTGATTTACAAGTTTGCTTTCTCTTATTCGAAGCCTTGCGTGGTCATTTAAAATTCCAACTGGAATTTTATTTAAAAAAATTATCGGAAATCATAGCGAGTGATAATCCAAAGACACCCTATGAAATGCGTGAATTAGCTTTAGATAATTTATTACAACTCTGGCGTATACCCGGATTTGTAACCGAATTATATATAAATTATGACTGTGATTTATATTGCAGTGATTTATTTGAAAGTATTACAAATCTCTTGTCGAAATATACTTTATCAGCTACAAATGCTATATACAATACGCATATAATAGCTATGGATACTTTGATATCGGTAGTAGATATCATAGAAGGTAATTGTGCGGCAGCGAAAAATAATTCTGGTACTCTACCAGCAGCTTCAGCAGGAGAAGGTTCAAATAATACCAATTCATCACAACCGTCTTCGGCCTTAAGGCATTCCCGTCATAATTCTGGCCTAGAAGGCATAGTTATTGATGATCCTAATAATTTGGAAGAAACAAAAGTGGAAAATATTTCCAAATTTATTAATACTTCATCAAGATTACGTTTACTATCGGGTGATACAGCTGCCGAAAAGGCTATAACAAAAGATTACCTTAAAGAAGTTAAAAATAAGAAACGTATCTTAAGTCAAGGCACAGAATTATTTAATCAACGACCTGATAAAGGTATACAATTTTTACAAGAAAATGGTATTTTAAATCAACAACTGGATCCCATGGAGGTGGCTTTGTTTCTACGTGAAAATCCTGGTTTAGATAAAAAAATGATTGGTGAATACATTTCAAGAAAGAAAAATGTTGATTCGAAGATTTTAATGAATTTTGTGGAATCATTTGATTTTAATGGTTTACGTGTGGATCAGGCTTTGCGTTTGTATTTGGAAACATTCCGTTTGCCCGGTGAGGCACCATTAATATTTTTAGTTTTAGAACATTTTGCAGATCATTGGCATGTAAGTACAAAACAATTTTCAATTTATAAAACTTATAGTTTCTTAAAGAAAAAATGTTTCAGAATCTGAGAATTTCTATAGAAAAAAAATTCTCGATATTTGACAATTTTCTATAAGAAAAATATCTCAAAATTTAAGAACATTTCTTTAAAAAAAATGTTGAATCACTTTTTTTATAAGCAACATTTTTTAGATTCTGATAAACTTTCTAAGCAAAAAATTCTTCAGATTTTTAGGAAAATCTTCTCAGAATTTCTTATAACAACATTTCTTAGAGTTAAAGAAAATAAAATAAAATATGTCTTTCTTTTAAGCACTTTAAAATAATTCTTATTTGATTTTTTTTCACTTTTCTCCACAGAAACAAAATGGTGAACCATTTTCCAATACTGATGCCGCTTTTAGTGTAGCTTATGCTATAATTATGTTAAATATGGATCAACATAATTCCAATGCTAAGCGCTTGAATGTACCCATGACTCAAGAAGATTTCCTTAAGAATTTGAGGGGCCTAAACGGTGGCATAGATTTTGATCAGGAACTATTGGCCACCATCTTCAATGCTATTAAGTAAGTAAATGAAATTAGTTTGCAGATTTGGGGAAATAACGTTTCCATCAGACCTAAAGGGCCTCCTGACTATCTCTTTCATTTTTAAATTTTTCAACCTTACCAAGAACTGGAAACAATGACCGTCATCTCGTTTTATCGAAATCGACCAAGGGTTCTGAGGGGTATCGAACCCACGACCACCTGGTTCATATGCTAGCATGCTACCATCTAGCCTACATGAGATACCTGACTAGCTGAAACGGGTTTATCTGTCAAAAACCACTATTTTAAGCTCATTAGAAGATACAACCGTCTTTGTCCACTGATTTAGCGCCCGCGCTTTCAAAAACAAAATTTCTTGTCCAAACATATTGTTAAACCTCACGTATAAACTAGATTTTCGAACCACCCTCTTGTTATCGTCAATTTTAGAAAAGATTTTTTATTTCGCCTAATTTACTTCCCTGTTTCATTCCATTTCGTTCCCCGTTCTATTCCATTTCGTCTCCTGTCCCATTTCAATTCATTCCATGTAGGTTTCATTCCATCCTGTAGGGGTGCTTGTATCAGCCTTTTCAAATTTTCATTAATTTTTCTACGTTACAAATTTAAATGCAACAGATTTTATTTTTGCTGCAACGCCCTCTGAATGTCACTATCACTTGCGATCCACAAAAATATCTATCACTATGTTGACGTTTCTATTTATGTTTGTAGGCTAAATACATAAATAGTTTTGGGAGGGAAAACTTAAATGTTCAATTTTGCCGATTCACGATGATAATCCGAGCTTTCTTTGTAACTACCGTAGAAATATTCTGCCATTTTCCATACAGTGCTGCTTACGACTAACTTGATCTCCTAAACAGTGATATAGAGTTTTTGTTAAAAATTAATAAAGTTTTACACAATCTTAACAACAAATTTGGTAACAAAATTCAAAGAAAAATTATTTGAATTTATTTTAATAATTTTTTTTAGTCCTTTCAACGAATCATTTTTTTTTTATACAACTACATTCTAACTTAATTGGAAAAATTAAAATTTTAATTGATTTTTATAATTCCACTTGTTAGTTCGTTAAAGAATTAATGTATTTTTTTTTGTATAAAATGATTAGTTTTTAAGGTTTTTGTGAATTTTTGTTGTTTAGATTTACTTTGTTTAACTTCGAGGAGAGAATTTTGGACAGCAGAAAGTCTGCAAAGTTAATTTTAAAATTAATTGCGTGAGAAAGCCATAGCGAGGTAATTTTCAAAACCATAGAGGAAATTCAAATCGTTATTATAAAAGGAAAACTTATTTCCCTTTTAAATTTAGGAAATACGTATCTTCGATCTGGTCTTGAATTTTCGCTGTCGCTGAGATATAAATTATTCGTCTATTACTGATGTAGGGTGTCATTATCATATGGTAAATATCCAAGCTCAGAGCAATTATTTAGATTTTTTTTTTGATTAATTAAATCTCATGAAAAAAAAACTCTTTATTTAATACAGATTTGGCACCTTTGTATAAATCTCACTAAAACAACAACAACTTTTATAAAATTCAACTTGATCCCTTTGTTGGTAGACCTTTGGTTAGAAGAAAGCTTTTTACTAATTTTCACCATATGCGCTTTGCCTGATCATCCTTAGTCTATTTCAACATTTCATAGTGCGGGGTCGATTAAAAGTCAACGTGTCGCAAAACCAATAACCCAAAATTGTGTAAAAAGAGGAAAACGTGAATTCCGTGGTTTATTGGTGGTGTTCCCAAGTGTGTTACTCTTTCAAAGAAGTTTCTCTGGAATTGGTACAAAAGTGATAGTTTTTTTTATCCTCGGAAGAAATTCCCTGCTTAAGGGTAAAAAAAAGGCATTGGAATAATTGGGAAAAAACCACATATAGTGATACCAACAAAAAGTTGCATACGGCAAATCTACACCGGTCAACAGTGTTAATTTTTTTTATCACAAATGTGAATTTTTTTATAATTCCCCAGAATCCTACATGTGTTTTAAACTAGTAATTTTCCATGTCAAAATTATTTTTGTTTAAACAAATTTTTAAAAATCATTATACTAGTTTAAGCGCATGTAAAATTTTTGCATTTTTTCTTTGTTTAAAAGTTCAAATTATTATATTTTTTTTTCGCGGTTAAATTTCAGCCGCAAAATAATTTGTTAATTTTTGTAGCCCAGTGTTAAATTATTTTTTCTTAAAAACACCAAATATATTTTTATTCCAATAAAAAAATAACGGTGATAATTGAATGGTCATATAGAGAAAATATAAAAAAAAAAGTAATTTATTCTTGTTCTTATTCAAAAGAACAAAATTTTATAAGAAACAGAAATAAAAGCTTTTATGGGTTTTGTTTAGAGCAAATTGAATGTGAATTGGAATTCGCCGTTTTTTTTGTTATGGAGTAAAGATGTGTTGGAGTGTTTTTAAGTAAAATTTTTAACGTTAAATATCATTTATAATTTTTTTGTAAGGGAAAAAAATAATTAAAGTGGTTAAAGTGTTTCATGGCGAAAGCCAGAGTTAAAGAAAATTTTTGATAAACATTTCGCCTCCCCTTAAGTAAGAGCAGCAAATTAAGAGTATCAACTTTACATCATCGTCATCATTTACTCACATGCATACACCGAAAGATCTTTCGCCGTGGGAGCATCGTTAACAGTAATGTAAGTGAACTCTTGTTCTTATTTAATTTTGATTTTTGTTGACATTTTTATTTTCTTTTAAAATTTAATATTTTGCTTGAGTTTATTGAACCCTTTAACAAAATAAAGTGATTAACCCATGAAATGCTTGCTAACAATTTTTCCCCGCTTTTATAAAAATATTTTTTTTGATTTTTATTAGTTTGTTGTTCAAAATTCAACATTTAATTTGTATTTAGTTTTTTTTTTATGATTTAATTTCATTTTTATTTTTTTTATAATTTTTTTTAGTTCGGTAATTTTTTTTTATTTTATATTATGGTTTTTTTATATAAAATATTCTTTAATTTTTTTTCGTTAAATTTTTGCTTTGATTTAAATGCATGTTAGAAATTAAAGTAAATGTTTTTCAAATATAAATCGGTTTTAGTTTCACACCTTTATGTCATTTTTAAGTGAATTTTTCGATAATAAAAGTATGAATATGGTTTGTGAATAGAATTCTAAATCTACTGTTTGATTTCTACCTGTAGGTAGAGAATGTGATGGGGTCAGATAATGGGATCACCAAAAACACAGATTTGTTGTGGGTTTTCTTTATGTGTGATCATGGTAGGGAGGGCTGTCGATTGCTTTGTACCACCTTTTATTGAGGCAATCGAAATTAAAATAATCATTTTCCAGAATATCATGGGAGTTTTCCTTGTTCGTGTTTCCGCGGTTGTTCTTTCCTATTTTTCTGTGGGTTAGTTTTACTTTCCTACCCTTTTCTTCTTACATGCACGCAGAAAATAAAATTAGTTTGTAGCGCTTTGGTTGATGTTGTGGCTGGCAACGAACCTCCCCTCCGACGAGCTGAGAGACCGGAATATCTGCGTGCCCCGCCAAGCTGCGTACACCCTTAACACCTTTCAACTGAATTTTATTCGTGATATGCTACATTAATTATTGGCGCCCAACGTGGGGCCCGAACAGAGGTAGACATTTTTAAATTTTTCCACCAAAAGCGTTTTCATTTTTTTTTTGAAAACTCTTAATGTTCTGTTCGGCACTCATACTTATCAAAATTCTTTTCTTTTTTCTTAATTCTGTATTTAAAATTCCGAATTTTCTCTATTCTTTATTTAATTTTTCTTTTTCTACTTTTGAGTGGTTTTAAATTATTCGGAATTGGTTTATGATAAAACGCTTGTAAGCTCCATATATCACCTTTAATTTAGAGCTATTCACTTCTCAATTACTTTTTTTGGTGTGTTTGAGGGATTTGTTTGAAACATGCTGGAATGCAGATTTTGGACTCCAGAGCTAATTCTGACCCTTGTTTTGGATAACCTAAAAATATACCAACTCCTAATCTGAGTGGATTTTTGAGTGCAGGTGATGCTACTCTAGCCCTCATTTTAAAATCTATCTATACGTCTTTCTTCATTATTATTATTTTATTTTTATGCAACTTAATGCGTTTTCTGGTTAAATGATTCATTACCCCAACCATTCTTTATCTTGTGGAAAAAGAATTCAAACAGTAGTAATAGAGCACGTATTATTTTTGAGTTAATTTTAGTTTTTTTTAGTGACAAGATTTTGTTTATTTTATAAATATTTTTATTTTTTTTTGAGTTACAAATTATTTTTGACTCTTGATATTTAACTTCCGTTAAAGTGATTTTTGTTTAATCCGCTTAAGCGCAATATTATTTTGTTTTCATTTCAAAACAAACACCAAATTTTTTTGATTTTTACTAGTTTAAAGCTCATTCATCAAAAAGTTAATTATTTGAATTAACCAATACCGATTTTATTGGGTTTAATAGGTTGTTTTTATAGCCTGGTTTAAAAAGGAAAAAAATACTTTTATCAAATTTTATTGTGTATCACATTGGCTATATCGCATCCTTAATACGTTTTTCTATTCCGGTTGACATAAATCCTAATTTTTTTTTTGTTAGCTTAAAAAGGTTTCGTTAATATTAAAAAGTTTCCTTTTTATTTTGCTGTTCACGGAATAGTAACTTTGAATGGTTTATCTTGTTTCGGGGAATATTTTTGTTGTAGACAGGATAAAATACACGGTATCATGGAAGTTGAAAACCGACCGCCAACAACGGATAAACAGGCTCACTGTGATGCGTGTCTAGCTCCTATAGTTTCGAAGGCTACGTTAGTTCAGACTTGCTGTGGACATATTTTTCATAAATCATGTTTGTCAAATAGTATGAAGACCCGTCCTTATTGTCCGATTTGTAACGTCCGAATAGTTAATGATCCTCCGGCTACTGGAACTGTTCCCAAGACTCGTTCTCAAAGTAAAGCACCATCTAATGCACCAGCCCTTGAACAGCCAAATGCTTCTATTTCTGGAGATGCAGATGGTACAATTGATACATCTACATCAAACCCCTCTAACCTTAATCGTTCCATTAGAAGTCCAGCTGGCCCTGGTCCACTTGTCCGGGAACAAGATTCTCTTAAAGAAATGATAACTTCTATAGTTTTGGCCCAACAAACTGAGCTCTTTTCAGCTCTCAGTACTCAGATGTCTAAACTTATTGAAACTAGTTTGGAGGCTAATTTGTCAAGGTTAAACTTGACCGTACCGCCAATGGTTCAACCGAACATTACCAACATGCCTCCGCCATCATCGGTTCGTACTCCTCCTCAAATGCGTACATTACCAAATGTGGAACAGGAAACATTTCGTGAGTTGTTAGGTATTCAGTCTGCTAATAATGAGGAGCACTCTTTACAGAGTCAGCAACTTGGTTCAAGAGCTTCGGGTTCAAGATTTAATGGCGTTTCTCCTCGGTCCACATCTTCCGATTTAGCTTCCCGACCGGATAAAGTGTTGCGTATTATGTCCGATTGGAGGTTAAAATTCTCGGGGGATCCAAAGGGAATGTTTGTTAGACATTTTATCTACCGGGTTAAATCTCTTACATTTCAAACATTGGAAGGTAACTTTTCACTTTTGTGTGGTAACATTAGTATGTTATTTGAGCATAGGGCAAGCGATTGGTTCTGGCGTCACCATAAGGAGGTCGGTGTTATTACTTGGCCGGAATTGTGCGTTGCACTTAACGAAGAGTATGGAGATACGCGGACTGATGAGGACTTAGAAGAGATAATGCGCAATCGTAAACAAAAGCCAAACGAGACTTTCGATTCCTTTTATGGGGCAATAACCCAGTTGATGGATAGGCTTAAAGCACCATTGTTACCTAATCGGTTATTGGAAATGTTGCGTCGAAACTTATTACCGGAAATACAGGAAAAATTATTGAGTGTAAAGATTACCTCAGTGCCTGAACTTCGCGAATTCTGTAGAAAACGTGAAGATTTTATAGCTATCCATGGTAAGAAACCCGTTATTGGACATGCTAAATATCCACTCGATCACAAGAGAATTTCCGAAATTGAATCCGACCTTGAAGATCAGGATCTTGAATGCGATGAGATATCTGAAATAAAATTGGTTTGTTGGAATTGTAGGGAATTAGGGCATAAGTTTAGAAATTGTTCAACTGAGCTTTCCAAATTTTGTTTTGGTTGTGGTAAAGCCGACACGTATTTGCCATCTTGTAGCAAATGCAATCCAAAAAACGTGAGAGCTTGTGCACAAAAGAGTGCACCGAACCAAAAGAAAAAGTGGACCACGGAAACGGAAATTTAATAACCATTTTACGACGTAATACCGGTAACAGAAATCAATCTATCGTTGATGATTCTGTTAATGCCGCAAATTTACCTGCTAGTTCAATTTCAACCAGAAATAATAATAATAACTCTGATTTGTCGAAAATTCCTCAGATTTTAAAGCCCTTTCATGTGCGTGTGAAAGAATATTATGAAACCCGTAAAAGAATTTTTAGTGAACCCCCTAAAGCTTCTCGATCATCTTTGCGTATGCGTAGTTTTTGGCAAAAAGCAAAACAATTTAGGAAAAAGTTCGTTTGCTCAGTTCTGGATAAACCGAATGATGTTAGGCCTTATGCTGAGGTCATCCTCTTTGGCAAATGTATTTTAGGTTTGATGGATACCGGGGCATCAATTAGCTGTATCGGTTCAAAAGCAGCAAAGGACTTTTTGGACTCAGGTGTTTCGTTTCGGAAACTTAAGTCGTCGGTCAAAACGGCAGATGGTAAGAGCCAGAGCGTGGTGGGGTTTGTCGATACCAGGGTTGTGTTTAAGGGCATTGAAAAGCCCATTACCATTTTTATAGTTCCTAGCCTTGAACGGGATCTGTTTTTAGGAATTGATTTTTGGAAAATGTACGATCTGTTACCGTCCGGTTTAAATTTTTCTGATGGCTCTTGGTATTCTTCTTCAGTAGTTAGCGAAATTGTTACACAGATTCCCTTGTCGTCAATTCAGCGGCAGCGCCTGGAACATGTTATATCTATGTTTCCGTCCTTTGCCAAGGAGGGACTGGGTAAAACAAATGTTTTAAGCCATGTTATAGACACTGGGGATGCCAAGCCCATCAAGCAAAGACATTTCTCAGTATCGCCGGCGGTTGAAAAATTGATCTATGAAGAGTTAGATCGCATGATAGCTTTAGGTGTAATCGAAGAATCGAATAGTGCTTGGTCGTCCCCAGTTGTTCTTCATAGGAAACCAGGAAAGAACCGATTGTGTTTAGATAGCCGTAAGTTGAATTCGGTAACAGTAGGAGATGCATATCCCTTGCCGCAGATTGATGGAATCCTAAGCCGTCTCCCCAAAGCAGAATTTATTACGAGCTTGGATCTCAAGGATGCCTTTTGGCAGATTCCGTTAGATCCTGGATCGAAAGAAAAGACAGCTTTCACCGTCCCTGGGAGGCCGTTGTACCACTTTAATGTTATGCCGTTCGGTCTGTGTAACGCCCCTCAGACTATGTCCCGTTTAATGGACAAAGTGGTACCGCCGACACTCAGGACGGAGGTCTTTGTCTATCTCGATGATCTTTTGGTTATTTCGGAATCTTTTGAACGGCATCTAGAGGTCTTGAGTGTAATTGCTCGAAAAATAAAAGACTCAGGGTTGACAATTAACGTAGGTAAAAGTCATTTCTGTGTACCTGATGTTAAATATCTAGGACACCTGGTGGGTAATGGGGTTATTCGAACGGATCCGGAGAAAGTGCCCGCAGTAACTGACTTCCCAGTTCCGCGATCCGTGAAACAAGTCAGGAGATTTCTGGGAATGACGGGTTGGTACCGGAAGTTTATACGGAATTATGCTTCTGTTACTACCCCTATAACTGATTTGCTGAAGGGTAAAAAGAAATTTGTATGGACCGATGAAGCTCAAAAAGCTTTTGAGGTTTTAAAGTCCCATTTGAGCTCTGCGCCTGTTCTGCATAGCGCTGATTTTTCGCAACCGTTTTATATACATTGCGATGCTAGCAAAACAGGGATAGGAAGTGTATTGGTGCAAAAAAATGCGGAGGGCGACGAGGTTCCTATTGCCTTTATGTCAAAGAAACTCAACCAAGCCCAACGCAACTACTCTGTCACCGAACAAGAATGCTTAGCATCTTTGTTAAGTATTAAAAAATTCAGAGCTTACGTTGAAGGACATGAGTTCACTGTCATCACTGACCATGCGTCATTGAAGTGGCTCATGTCCCAAACGGATCTCAGTACGCGGCTTGCTCGATGGGCTTTAAAACTGCAGGGATACAAATTCAGCATTCAGCATAGGCGTGGTACCCAGAACATTGTTCCGGATACTCTTTCTAGGGCCAACACCGAGGACTTGTCCGAGTTAGGTGTTGAAAGTCTGTCTGCTTTAGAAAACGACAGTGGGATGTTCGTCGATCTTGAATCGTCACACTTTCAATCGGACGAATACAAACAGCTTCTTGGGAAAATTGGGGATAATATTCAACAAATGCCAGACTTGAAAATAGTGGACGGATACCTTTATAGACGGACGGAACATGCAAAAGGGGAGCAGCTTCAGGATGATATGGCTTGGAAATTATGGATTCCAAGTAGCATGGTCCCGGAAGTATTGGAAAAGGCTCATGATAGCACCTTATCCTCTCATGGGGGAATTAATAAAACTCTTGAGAGAATAAGGAGGTTCTACTTCTGGCCGAATCTTTCTGTGGATGTGAAGAATTATGTGAATTAATGCGAGATATGCAAATCTTCCAAGCATCCTAATCACATACTTAGGCCACCTATGGGAAAAACTTCTGAAACTCAACGCTTTTTCCAGAAGTTATATGTAGATTTCTTGGGTCCGTACCCAAGATCCCGCTCAGGGAATATAGGAATTTTTATAGTTTTAGACCATTTCTCGAAATTTCCCTTTTTAAAGGCTGTGAAAAAGTTTACATCGGATGTGGTAGTGAAGTACATGGAACAAGACCTATTTCATACGTTTGGAGTCCCTGAGACTATAGTTTCCGATAATGGGTCTCAGTTCAAGGCCAACCAATTTAATGAATTTTTGAAACGCTATGGTGTAAAGCACGTTTATACTGCCATTCATGCACCCCAGGCGAATGCTTCAGAACGCGTTAATCGGTCTGTGCTGTCGGCCATCAAATCATACGTTAAGCCTGATCAGAAGAATTGGGATGAGTTCCTGAGTAACATATGTTGCTCACTACGGTCTGCAATACATTCGGCTGTAGGTACTTCGCCGTATTACTTGACCTTCGGCCAACATATGATTACGAATGGAGCAACATACCCACTTCTTCGTCAGCTTGAAATGTTAGATGACCGATCTGTTCGTTTTGACCGAAATGACTCCCTGCAGATTATGGCTAAAAAAGCAGCTGAAACGATGCAAAAGCAATTCGATCGTAACGAAAGGTCCTATAACCTAAGAGCTCGAGAGGTGTCCTATGATGTAGGTCAGGAAGTGTTTCGACGGAATTTCAAGCAGAGCAACTTCGAACATGGCTATAATGCAAAACTGGCACCTACTTTTGTCAAGGCTCGCGTACGCAAAAAGATTGGGAATAGCTATTACGAGCTTGAAGATTTGAGGGGAAATTTGTTAGGAAAATGGCATGCGAAGGATATTCGGCAGTGAGATGTATTTATTTGTATTTTTTTTTTTCCTTGTTTGAGGCTTCATCAAGCACAATCATCTTTGTGGCTTTGTCTCTCAAAACCCCAAAGCCTGATTTTGGCGGGGGGGTTTTGTAGGGGTGCTTGTATCAGCCTTTTCAAATTTTCATTAATTTTTCTACGTTACAAATTTAAATGCAACAGATTTTATTTTTGCTGCAACGCCCTCTGAATGTCACTATCACTTGCGATCCACAAAAATATCTATCACTATGTTGACGTTTCTATTTATGTTTGTAGGCTAAATACATAAATAGTTTTGGGAGGGAAAACTTAAATGTTCAATTTTGCCGATTCACGATGATAATCCGAGCTTTCTTTGTAACTACCGTAGAAATATTCTGCCATTTTCCATACAGTGCTGCTTACGACTAACTTGATCTCCTAAACAGTGATATAGAGTTTTTGTTAAAAATTAATAAAGTTTTACACAATCTTAACAACAAATTTGGTAACAAAATTCAAAGAAAAATTATTTGAATTTATTTTAATAATTTTTTTTAGTCCTTTCAACGAATCATTTTTTTTTTATACAACTACATTCTAACTTAATTGGAAAAATTAAAATTTTAATTGATTTTTATAATTCCACTTGTTAGTTCGTTAAAGAATTAATGTATTTTTTTTTTGTATAAAATGATTAGTTTTTAAGGTTTTTGTGAATTTTTGTTGTTTAGATTTACTTTGTTTAACTTCGAGGAGAGAATTTTGGACAGCAGAAAGTCTGCAAAGTTAATTTTAAAATTAATTGCGTGAGAAAGCCATAGCGAGGTAATTTTCAAAACCATAGAGGAAATTCAAATCGTTATTATAAAAGGAAAACTTATTTCCCTTTTAAATTTAGGAAATACGTATCTTCGATCTGGTCTTGAATTTTCGCTGTCGCTGAGATATAAATTATTCGTCTATTACTGATGTAGGGTGTCATTATCATATGGTAAATATCCAAGCTCAGAGCAATTATTTAGATTTTTTTTTGATTAATTAAATCTCATGAAAAAAAAAACTC
Organism: Pegoplata infirma; assembly: GCA_963921195.1. NCBI lineage: Eukaryota > Metazoa > Arthropoda > Insecta > Diptera > Anthomyiidae > Pegoplata > Pegoplata infirma. The sequence goes on along the minus strand of OY992538.1, from coordinate 190,979,934 downwards.
TTTATTTAATACAGATTTGGCACCTTTGTATAAATCTCACTAAAACAACAACAACTTTTATAAAATTCAACTTGATCCCTTTGTTGGTAGACCTTTGGTTAGAAGAAAGCTTTTTACTAATTTTCACCATATGCGCTTTGCCTGATCATCCTTAGTCTATTTCAACATTTCATAGTGCGGGGTCGATTAAAAGTCAACGTGTCGCAAAACCAATAACCCAAAATTGTGTAAAAAGAGGAAAACGTGAATTCCGTGGTTTATTGGTGGTGTTCCCAAGTGTGTTACTCTTTCAAAGAAGTTTCTCTGGAATTGGTACAAAAGTGATAGTTTTTTTTATCCTCGGAAGAAATTCCCTGCTTAAGGGTAAAAAAAAGGCATTGGAATAATTGGGAAAAAACCACATATAGTGATACCAACAAAAAGTTGCATACGGCAAATCTACACCGGTCAACAGTGTTAATTTTTTTTATCACAAATGTGAATTTTTTTATAATTCCCCAGAATCCTACATGTGTTTTAAACTAGTAATTTTCCATGTCAAAATTATTTTTGTTTAAACAAATTTTTAAAAATCATTATACTAGTTTAAGCGCATGTAAAATTTTTGCATTTTTTCTTTGTTTAAAAGTTCAAATTATTATATTTTTTTTTCGCGGTTAAATTTCAGCCGCAAAATAATTTGTTAATTTTTGTAGCCCAGTGTTAAATTATTTTTTCTTAAAAACACCAAATATATTTTTATTCCAATAAAAAAATAACGGTGATAATTGAATGGTCATATAGAGAAAATATAAAAAAAAAAGTAATTTATTCTTGTTCTTATTCAAAAGAACAAAATTTTATAAGAAACAGAAATAAAAGCTTTTATGGGTTTTGTTTAGAGCAAATTGAATGTGAATTGGAATTCGCCGTTTTTTTTGTTATGGAGTAAAGATGTGTTGGAGTGTTTTTAAGTAAAATTTTTAACGTTAAATATCATTTATAATTTTTTTGTAAGGGAAAAAAATAATTAAAGTGGTTAAAGTGTTTCATGGCGAAAGCCAGAGTTAAAGAAAATTTTTGATAAACATTTCGCCTCCCCTTAAGTAAGAGCAGCAAATTAAGAGTATCAACTTTACATCATCGTCATCATTTACTCACATGCATACACCGAAAGATCTTTCGCCGTGGGAGCATCGTTAACAGTAATGTAAGTGAACTCTTGTTCTTATTTAATTTTGATTTTTGTTGACATTTTTATTTTCTTTTAAAATTTAATATTTTGCTTGAGTTTATTGAACCCTTTAACAAAATAAAGTGATTAACCCATGAAATGCTTGCTAACAATTTTTCCCCGCTTTTATAAAAATATTTTTTTTGATTTTTATTAGTTTGTTGTTCAAAATTCAACATTTAATTTGTATTTAGTTTTTTTTTATGATTTAATTTCATTTTTATTTTTTTTATAATTTTTTTTAGTTCGGTAATTTTTTTTTATTTTATATTATGGTTTTTTTATATAAAATATTCTTTAATTTTTTTTCGTTAAATTTTTGCTTTGATTTAAATGCATGTTAGAAATTAAAGTAAATGTTTTTCAAATATAAATCGGTTTTAGTTTCACACCTTTATGTCATTTTTAAGTGAATTTTTCGATAATAAAAGTATGAATATGGTTTGTGAATAGAATTCTAAATCTACTGTTTGATTTCTACCTGTAGGTAGAGAATGTGATGGGGTCAGATAATGGGATCACCAAAAACACAGATTTGTTGTGGGTTTTCTTTATGTGTGATCATGGTAGGGAGGGCTGTCGATTGCTTTGTACCACCTTTTATTGAGGCAATCGAAATTAAAATAATCATTTTCCAGAATATCATGGGAGTTTTCCTTGTTCGTGTTTCCGCGGTTGTTCTTTCCTATTTTTCTGTGGGTTAGTTTTACTTTCCTACCCTTTTCTTCTTACATGCACGCAGAAAATAAAATTAGTTTGTAGCGCTTTGGTTGATGTTGTGGCTGGCAACGAACCTCCCCTCCGACGAGCTGAGAGACCGGAATATCTGCGTGCCCCGCCAAGCTGCGTACACCCTTAACACCTTTCAACTGAATTTTATTCGTGATATGCTACAATCCCGAACGTAATTGGATACAGAGTATTATTTGAACAATATATGTTAAATATTTTTATACAAAATTTTTTGGTTCACACTATTTATTAAGACTTACCCGTGTAAAATATGGATTAGATCTGGTCTGATATGCTCATAACTGGTCTTATGTGCTCATATCTGGAATGATATGCTCATATCTGGTCTGATCTGCTCATATCTAATTCAATATAATTGTATCTGAGAAGATCTGGCAGATCCTGAATTTTCTGGATCCCCGAGTAAAAAAGTTTTGATATAATCATATAGTTTCTTATATAATTGTATATAAAAAGATCCATCATTTGATCCCAAAAATGAAGGATCTAAAAATATATGATTATATCTTATTAGATTAAATTTGATATAATTAGATATAATTGGATACCAAAAATGGAACGGTAAATTTCATCTGATTTGATATTAAAGATCATATTAGACCTAATAAGATATAATTATATATTATTAGATCTTATTAAATCTAATTTTTTATAATATCAAATTAGATAATATTTACCGTTCCATTTTTGGGATCTAATTATATCTTAATATCTAAATTTTGATCTAATAAGATATAATCATGTATTTTTTGATCCTCCATTTTTGGGATCAAATGTTATATTGCACCGTATTATTTTTTTTTAGTCGGGGATCTTTACAAATTTAAGATCTAATTGTAAGTAGATCTGATCAGATCCTTAATTTTTCGAATCTAAATTTAATCATACCTCGGTAATGGGTCAACATTTGAAATCTGAGGAGATCTGATCAGATCTAATATATTTAGTAACACTGTGCAACAAATTTGGGGTCTTCGAGTGTATCTTGAACGGGACCAAAAAAATTAAAGTATACCAATAGAAGATCAAAACCCCAGAAGGGTTTTAAAAACTTATCTCGAGTTCTTTTTTTCATTTATTAAAGGCGTTTTGAATATGTAAAAAAATAAGTATTAAACCTACCCAAGTAGAAATTCATGACGGTAATTAAAATAAACCGCCTTTAAAGCACTCTTTAAGGTAGAAACAGAACAAGCACGGCACGGGGGACGGTTGCTGTTGCCGGAGAATATAGGCCCAAAACAATGACGGGGGACGGCGACGGCAAAAAATGTCATTTGTTTGTTCAGTGGTACTAACTTTTAATAAAATTAGACAAATTTTACGGAAAAAAATCGCTTATCACATAGTCAATGTGATCAAGTTGGCACTACTGTACGTTTGTTACACCATTGTGAATGAAAAAATAAAAAATTGTTGAGAAAATGCGGCAACCCTGGATTGTGAGAGGGAGGGGGATTGAGAGAACCCGGAGATAAAATAGAATAAGTTTTAATTTTTTGCCGTGCCGGTCAAGGTTTTTAACTGTCAAATCGTATGGAAAAAGTCGTGCCGGGCTTGTTCTGTTCACAACTTAAGGTAGGAACAGAACAAGCCCGGCACGACTTTTTCCATACGATTTGACAGTTAAAAACCGTGACCGGCACGACAAAAAATTAAAACTTATTTTATTTTATCTGCGGGTTCTCTCAATCTCCCTCCCTCTCATCCTCCAGGGTTGCCGCATTTACACAACAATTTTTTATTTTTTCATTCACAATGGTGTAACAAACGTACAGTAGTGCCAACTTAATCACATTGACTATGTGATAAGCGATTTTTTTCCGTAAAATTACACTAATTTTATTATAAGTTAGCACCACTGAACAAACAAATGACATTTTTTGCCGTCGCCGTCCCCCGTCATTGTTTTGGGCCTATATTCTCAGGCAACGGCAACCGTCCCCCGTGCCGTGCTTGTTCTGTTTCTACCTTTAAGTAGAAATTCATGACGGTTTTTTCATGACATTATTTATGACATTATTTACCTCAGAACTATAGTTCTGTCGAAAAATCACTTCAGTAGAATTTGATGGTGGTTCTTTTCTTAGAATATATTAACCCTCTATCACCCAATTTAGGGGGTCATTTTGGTCCTTTTTTTCAAATATCCCCATAGAACACCAATAATCGTGTTTTAAGAGGATATTTGAAAAAAGTGCCAAAATGACCCCTGAAAATGGGAGATAGAGGGTTAATATGTTCTAAGAAAAGAACCGCTATCAAATTTCATTGAAGACATCTATTGTCGTAATTCAGCTCAGAAGCAGATTTATAACATTTTTTGACTTATTTCACACGACTTTGATGGAAAACAATTTTATAGCACATGATAATTTACAATTTTTTTTTTTTTAACATTCTTCACTTTTCACACAAACTTTTGATCTTCGGCAACCCCTCGTGAAATTTGCAGAAAATTTTTGTAGAACATTTTAACCCTTTAAACGCATAAGTGTTCTATGAGGATATTTGATAAAGGACCAAAATGACCCCTAAAAATGTTAGATAGAGGGTTAATATATTCCAAGAAAAGAACCGCCATCAAATTTTACTGAAGATATGTCTTAACATGATTTACCTCAGAATTAGATTTAATACTTATTTTTTGACTTATTCAAAACGCCTTTGAAAAAAATTTAAAACTTTAGTGGGCCATAAAAAAAGAACCCGAGCTAAGTTTTCAAAACCCTTCGGGGATTTTGCTGTACTGTTGGTATACTTTCATTTGTTTTTTGTCCCATCCAAGATACAAAATCGTGTTGCACAGTGTAATCAAAAAAAAACTAGAAACTTCCTTGCATTTGATACAACTTTTTCATTGCCCTAACAATTTTCTTTCCTTTGCAGAAATGAAGAAATTATTATGCCAGCTGAACAAACCGGTGTGGTACGTGAAAATTACCTATGGAAGGTGTTACTGAGACGTGGTGTAACCGCGGATGGTGCTTTTAATTATGTTCATGATTCCACCTATGATATGGAAATCTTTAATGTTATATGGGGCCCATCTTTGTCATCATTAAGCTTTATGTTTGATAGGAGTAGTGAAAATGGTTATCAAAGAACATTAACAGGTTTGTTTAAAGATTTGCAAACTTTTTCTCAAAAAATTACTTTTTACAATTTCTTTGTCGTTTTTCTAGGTTTTACAAAATGTGCTGGCATATCTGGTTTTTATGGTTTGCATGAAGATTTTGATGCTTTGATATTAACACTATGTAAATTTACTACCATCTTAAGTAGTGCCCAACAGGAGGCCCCTAATCCGGCTCTAAATGAAATTGTACAGGCGGTAAACTTTGGTTTAAATCCAAAAGCTCAAGCCGCCATGCGTACGGTATTTGCTTTGGTTCATGATTACGGCGATTGTTTAAGAGATGGTTGGCGTCATATTTTGGATATATATTTGCAATTGTTTCGTTTGAAATTATTACCAAAATCCTTAATGGAAGTAGAAGATTTTTGTGAAGCTTCGGGCAAGGCACAATTGATTTTAGAAAAACCCAGCCAGAAACAAGAGTCGGGTCTATTTTCTAGTTTATATTCTTATCTATCGTCTGAAGGACAACGGGAACCGTCTTACGAAGAACAAGAATTTATAAAAATTGGTAAAAAATGTATTAAAGAATGTCAGTTAGATCAAATGATACAAGAATCTAAATTTGTACAATTGGAATCCCTGCAAGAGTTACTGAAACAAGTATTGGCTTCGTTAAAAGCTCCCAATGCTCATAAATCTATAGGCATGCCGTATTCCGAAGATGTTGTAGTATTTTGGATGGAATTTTTAGTTAAAATTGTTATATACAATCGTGATCGTATGATACCTTTGTGGCCGGCTGTTCGAGATCAAATGTATCTCTTATTAATGGGCAGCTCTTCATGTGGTTATGATTATTTATTAAATCGTTGTATAGTAGCCATGCTTAAGTTGGCCATTTATCTAATGCGTAATGAAGAATTATGTCCCATTGTATTGAAATCTTTAAAAATGTTACTAATGCTAAAACCGTCGGTTATTTTACGTATTTCAAAACAAATTTCTATTGGCATGTATGAATTGTTGAAAACTTCCGCACAAAATATACATTCCGAACAAGATTGGCAAATTGTATTTACCATACTTGAATGTGTAGGCGCTGGCGCAGAACCACCAGAGTATGAAGATGCCTCATTACCGGTACCAAATGGTATGACTGCTAAATCTGATGGAGCTTTGAGTAGTGAAGATGATTCGGGTTTACCAGATAGAGGTTACATATCTGATTCGGAATTGGGTAGTAAACAATCGCTAACACAAAAAATTCCGCAACAGCAGCAGCAACAAAATTCAAATACAAGCAGTCCCTTTCCACCCAGTCCAACGGCGGAAAATTGGATATTGGTTAATAAGGATACAGATTTAACAGCGTCATCAAGGTAAGAATTAAAATTGAAATTCTTAAAATTTAAGAAAAAGTTTTTGTAATTTTTTGGAGGAAAAAGTCTACACAATCTTGAAAAGGCTTGATTTTTTTTTGCAAAAAATATCGATAACTTATAACAAACTTTGTTATCGATAACTAAGTTGTTACAGAAAAGTTTGTTATCGATAACTTAGTTTTTATAGAAAACTTTGTTATCGATAACTAAGTTTTTATAGAAAACTTTGTTATCGATAAAAAAGTTTTTTATAACAACTTAGTTATCGATAACTAAGTTAACTATAACAATTTTGTTATCGATAACAAAGTCTTCTATAAAAACTTTGTATCGATAACAAAGTTTTCTTTAAAAAAACTGAGTTATTGATAACAAAGTTTTTTATAAAAAACCTTAATTATCGATAGCAAAGTTTTTCGTAAAAAAACTTAAATTTCGATATCAAAGTTTTCTATAAAAAACTTAGTTATCGATAACAAAGTTTTCTATAAAAAACTTTTTTATCGATAATAAAAAAATACTTTGTTATCGATAACTAAGTTTTTTTATAGAAAACTTTGTTTTCTATAACTAAGTTTTTACAGAAAACTTTGTTATCGATAACTTAGTTTTTTTATAGAAAACTTTGTTTTCGATAACTAAGTTTTTACAGAAAACTTTGTAATCCATAACTTAGTATTTAATAGAAAACTTTGTTGTCGATAACAAATTTTTGATATCGTTATCGATAACTTTGTTTCTATATAAAGTAAGAGCTATAGTCTTACATAATACAAATGGCGCCCAATGTGGGGCACTTACTAAGGTCCGTGAGATATAGATGATCCGGTGTTTTCAAACGAATGTTCTGAGCACAGGCCTGCAATGGCCGATGTGTTAACTTTTAATTTGTAGTATCATTCTTTTGTAATTAAAATCTCACAATTCGTATTGTTTTGTGACAACAATCTTCCTAAATTATTTCGATTCTGTTCGATTTTTATCAATTAAATACGCCGACTATTTGTTGGTGACAAGTTACCAACGAAAACTGAGCAAAGTTGGTTTCTTAAACACCACAATGCTTCTATACATCAAATGATATATTCCAGTCTCAATGTTTCAAATGGCGCCCAACATGGGGCGCGAACACTAAAACCTCTCCATACGCAAGCGGACATATTCATAACATTCATTGGTGGCTATCATCGGGCTGCTAACTTTTTCATACTCAATTTTCTAAAAGGAAAAGCTTGACACTGGTTTCTTCATTATAATGATAAAACAAGTAACATACATCGAGATCCTCACTTTCCCTTATTTAAAACTTCGAGTACAAAAGTTAGCAGCTCGATGATAGCCAGTCGTTTTTTGGTTATGAATACGAGTGCTAGTGATTAAGCTCATGCTCGCATGTATGAAATGGCGCCCAACAAGGGGTCCGTGCACTAAAACATCTCCATACATCTACTGCTTTAGCCCAGGCTCTCATAGTTTTATTTTTTTTAGTTCTATTTTCAATAGTTTTTAGTTCTATTTTCAATATTTTTCTATCAAATATTTCCAAATAATCCAAAATTTTTTCTAAAATCTTTTACATTGTATAAAATCTATTAATCATTTTATTCATATTTTTAGACCCCAATCACCACCCGATTCTATAGCAGCTGCTGCACCAGCTTTATCAAATCTTATCTACAATTGTAAACTATTGGATCATATGCCATTTGCTTTGTTTAAATGTTGGGATTCCTTAGCTTTTATAGTACGCAATGTAGCCCATATAACACCCTACAACTTTGAAAGTTGTGTTAGATGTATACGTACTTTTGTAGAAGCCTGTCGTGACGGTGGCATACGGCAGCGACGTAAATTTGAGGCTGCTTTGGCAGCGGGTGCTCAAAATCAAAAGAAAAAATCTAATAATAAACGTAATGATCGTTCGACTGAACGTAATAAGCAGAACAGTAATCATGATAACAATGGCATGGATAATGGTGGAAATGTTGAGGATGCAGATGAATCGGATTTATCACAACGCTATGAAACTTTATCCATACAATTGTTGGATCTTATGTATACTTTGTATACAAGAACCGCCCAAATATTCCGTTGGTGGGCTGAAGAAGGCTGTGCAGTACCACAATGTTCGGCCCTGTGGGCTCAAGGCTGGTGTCCTCTATTACAGGGTATTGCCCGCTTAGCCATGGATAGACGTCGTGAAGTTCGAACATATGCCATATCATGTTTACAACAAAGAGCTCTCTTAGTTCATGATTTACAAACACTGTCCGGTACAGAATGGGCTTCATGCTTTCAACAAGTTTTATTTCCATTACTCAATGAATTATTGCCGGAAAGTCCAGCTGTTACTCTCGTAGATCCAGTACTATTAGAAGAATCAAGAATACGTACCGCCACAATAATGTCTAAAGTATTTTTACATCATTTAACACCACTCATTGAATTGGGTAATGCTTTCAATGATCTATGGATACAAATATTGGATTATATAGAGAAATTTATGAAAGTTGGTTCTGATATGTTATCAGAACAAATGCAAGAGATTCTTAAAAATATGTTATTGGTTATGCATTCAGTACGGGTGTTCCATAATAATGATGGTACTTTACATATGGCTTTATGGGAATTAACTTGGAAACGTATTGGAGAATTTTTACCAAATCTTAAAGATGAATTATTTAGAGATGAGGGTAAGTCAGATTTTTTTTATTTTTTCATTTTTATATAACTAAATGACAAACTAAACATGAAATTAGGTAAATGGGCAAATTCTACAAATTTAAAATTAGTGAATACTCGATTTAAATTAGAAAAGCAACAATAGAAGCCACCAGATTTAAATAATAACTTCAGCTTTAATTAATATAAAACATATAAAATTTGGTACCAAAACTACGAGGAAATATTTTAAAGTCAATAGAAATTAAAAAAAAAATGGAAAAAAATGGCAAATGAAATATTTAAAATTTAATAGAAATTTGAAAATGGCAAATGAAACTTTTAAAAAATCAATAGAAATTTGAAAATGGCAAATGAAATATTTCAAAAATCAATACAAATTTCAAAAAAGGAAACAAGTGGCAGGGAAATGATTTTTAGAATTTGTTATTAACTGAGCAAAAAATAGATTTTTAATTAAAATTACTCAACATAATTTTATATTTTATAATAATATCATTAATTTATAAATTTTTTATTTATTTTATATTCACACTCTACATTTTTTTTTATTTTTACACTCTACGTATTTCATATTTACACATATTACGGCTTGGTATATGAGTACCAAGTCGAAAAAAACTCACTCAAATCCAACCTGAAATCTTCATACGCTTTTTTATTTGTCGGCTCCGAAAACTCAGCAGTTGGTCAGTAATGTGAACCCATATACAGTTGCTGACTTGTCTTTTGGAGAAATGACTGTACGAAAAATGTCTCACAATCTCACACACTTTTTCTATAAGAAACAAGTCTAGGATTGTGCGACATTTTTCCTATAGATAAAGTTTCAGATTTTGAGACATTTATCCTATAGAAAAAGTTTCAGATTCTGAGATTTTTTTTTTACAGAAAAACTTTTTAGATTAAGAGACATTTTTTCAACAGAAATAGTCTCAGATTCTGAGACTGTTTTCCAATACAAAATATCACAAATTCTCAAATCTTTTTCCTATAGAAAAATTTTCAGATTCCGAAAACGTGTTCGTATAAATAAATTCGCTGATTCTGAGACATTTTTACTGCAGAAAAAGTCCCAGATTCTAAGGCTATTTTTCTATAGAAAAAGTTGCCGATTCTGAGAATTTTTCCTATAGAAAAAGTTGTAGATTAAGAGATTTCTCACTCAGCATTTGGTGTGGTGAAAGTTCAGTAGATAGCAACAGTCATTAAGAGTTGTTATTTGGCGGCATGAGCTCATACTACATAATATGCAATTGTTTGGCCCAGTACCGTTTTAACCATTACCTTTTTAACACACGCGCGTGTTTAGGGCCTCGACCTCGCGCAGCCACAAATTCAAAAACATCGCCTACACAAAAAAGGAGCTTAATTTATTATGATCATATTTTCGTTTTATACTGCTTTGCTAAGCGTATAATATGTTTTTTTTTTTAAAGAAAACTACATTTTTTTAATTGTTTTAAATGAAAATTTTACATTTTCGTATAAATCGAAAAAAAAAATCAGATTCTAACAAATTTTTTACAGTCAAAATCTGAGAATTTTTCTATTAGAAACTTCTTCCTACATAAAAAAGTTTCAGATTTTGAGACATTTCCAGTTAAGAAAAGTTTTCAGATTCTGAAAAAATTTTCTTCTAGAAAAAGTTCAGATGTCTCCGTATTTGAGACTTTTTCATTCAGAAAAAGTCCAAGATTCTTAGACTTTTTTTGTGTAGAAAAGGTCGCAGATTCTGAGCCATTTTTCGTATAGAATCTGAGACATTTTCTTTTCGAAAAATGTCTCGAAATCTAAGACTTGTTCTATACAAAAAATGTCTCAGAATCTGAGACTTATTCCCTATTAAAAAAGTTTCAGATTCTGAGACATTTTTCCTATAGAAAAAGTTTTAGATCCTGAGACATTTTTCTTACAGAAAAAGTCACAGATTTTAAGACATTTTTCCTATAAAAAAGTCTCAGCTTCTGAGACCTTTTTCCTATAGAATAAGTGTCAGATTCTGATAGCTTTTATCTATTATAAAAGTCCCAGAATGTGAGATCTTTTTCCTAAAGACCTTTGCGGCCTTTTCTTCAGATTGTTTCCTATAGAAAATGTCTCAGATTCTGAGACTTTTTTCCTATAGAAATAGTCCCTTTTTCCTTTTCTCAGGTTTTGATTTATTTTTCCCGGATTTTGAGACTTTTTCTTACAAAAAAAAAGTCACAGATTCTGAGACCTTTTGCCTATTGAAAAACTCTGAGATTCTGAAACATTTTTCATATAGAAAAAGTCTCAGATTCTGACACATTTTTTCTACAAAAAAAGTATGGGATTCTGAGGCATTTTTCCCGTAGAAAAACTTTTAGATTCTGGGACCTTTTTCCTATTGAAAAAAAAAAAATCAGATTCTGCGACCTTTTTCCTATAGAAAAACATTCAGATTTTGAGACCTTTTTCCTATAGAAAGTTTCAGATTCTCAGAAATTTTTCCAATACAAAGAGTCTCAGATTCTGAGATATTTTTCCTATAGAAAAAGTCTCAGATTCTAAGACCTTTTTCCGATAGAAAAAGTTTAAAATTCTGAGACATTTTTCTTATAATGAAGTCAGATTCTAAGACCTTTTTCCTAAAAAAAAAAGTGTTAGATTCTGAGACATTTTTTGTATAGAAAAGGTCTCAGATAATAAAACATTTTTCTATAGAAAAAGTCTGAGATTCTGAGACATCTTTTCTATAGATAAAGTCTTATATTCTGAGACATTTTTCCTATAAAGAACGTGTCAGATTCTGATCCTATAGAAAAAGTCCAAGAATATGATAAAATTTTCCTAAAGATCTTTCTGAGGACTTTTTTCTCAGGTTCTGAGACTTTTTGCTAAGACCATTTTCCAATAGAAAAAGTTTCAGATTCTGAGACATTTTTCTTATAAAAAAGTCAGTTTCCTACAGAAAAAGTCTCAGATTCTGAGACATTTTCCCTATAAAAAAGTCTCTCAGATTCCCAGATATTCCCCAAATGTTTCAGATTCTGAAATATTTTTCCTATAGAAAAAGTCTCAGATTCTGAGACATTTTTCCTATAGAAAAAGTCTCAGATTCCGAGACCTTTTCCCTACAAAAAAGTCTCAGATTCCGAGATCTTTTCTTAATAAAAAATGTCTCAGTTTCTGAGAATGTGAGACCTTTTTCCTAAAGACCTTTCTGAGACCTTTTTCCTCAGATTCTGAGATATTTTTCCTATAGAAAAGGTCTTATATTCTGAGATCGTTTTCCTATAGAAAAGTCTCAGATTCTTAGACTTTTTCCCAGATAAAAGGTCTCAGATTCTTAGACTTTTTCAAGTTCAGAGACCTTTAACCTATAGAAAATCTCAGATTCTGAGAAAGTCTCAGACCCTGAGACCTTTTTCCTTAGAAAAAGTATCAGATTCTGAGACATTTTTCTTACAGAATAAGACTCCGATTCTGAGACCTTTTTGCTATAAAAAAGTCCAAGATTCTGAGACTTTTTTGCTATAAAAAAGTCTTAGCTTCTGAGACCTTTTTTTCTATAGAAAAAGTATCAGATTCTGAGACCTTTTTTTCTATAAAAAAAATTCTCAGATTCTGTAACACGCATTATGTCTTCTCTAATTTTGAACGCAATTGTTAACTTTTTTTCGAAACAAAGCACTTTCGTCATGGTTTCATAACCGCCTCGAAAATGAGAAACGGAATTTAATTCCGTTTTAATTAAATTTCGTTGTGGATTTATTAACAATCTGTTTCTCTACATTTCGATTTTTCTATTTTGTCTGCCTTTTAAGGATTTGTTTGCCTTTTTGATTCCCAGATTTTGTAAAACGCCGCGTTGCAAACATTTATTGTAACCAAATCAATTTACACAGACATTTTGACAACGCGGCCCCTAGCGTTTTACAAAATTAATGTGGAAGTTGTTTTGTACCAGAACTGCTGAGAAAAGCTGGGTTCTTGTCTGTCTCTTAGCCGTTTAGCACAAGCACTCATGTTACAAATGGCGCCCAACCTGGGGCCCGATCTTAAGAACCTGAGACTAAGAAGAGAATCTTTGATATTTTCTCAAGGATCTTCTAACCATATGCTGGCCGGTTACAATACAGCAAGATATGTGAACTTCTAATATGTTTTAGCTTTTTTCTGTACTCAAAATCTTGAAATTCTTATTATTTCGTCACAGTCTTTCTATAATATTTTAATTTAACATTTTCGTATCATTGCTCAAATCAAAGTTTTTTTAACACCAAAACATTTCCGAGCACAGGCTCGCATGTTACAAATGGCGCCCAACATGGGGTGAGAATTTGTTTCATATTAGGTTTTAAGTTGTTTGTTTTCGGGAGAAAAATATCAAAATTTATCGGCGAGTTTTCTATAATACATGTATTATTTTTTTGTTGGTGCCAAATAACCAACGACACCTAAGCAAAACTGACCGAAACGTCCCAACATACCAGTACTTTAGCACAGATTCCAACTTTACAAATGGCGCCCAACATGGGGCATAAACATAAACTTATGTTTCAATTTGTTAAATGTGATTTCTTAATTTGTTTTAACGTATATTTGTACACAAAATCTTAGAATTCTTATTATTTTTTGTCCAGAGTTTTGTTACATTTTCATTTTCTTATCATCGATTAAACCATTAACCTTCACTCATAAAAATCAGATCCATCATCTTAATAGTGAATCTCTTTCCCTCATAAATTCCATCATCTTAATGTAAGCCATTTTGTATGAAATACCAAAAATAATAATCGTTTATTCTTTACCAAACTTTTAAGGAAATCGTGCCCATGTAATGAATCAGTCTATACAACATTCAGCTAATGCTGAAGCTAACAGAATACCTATGGTAGCCATTGTGCCCCAATCTCTACCCCTACAACATCAAACTCTTGCCCATATTGGTGTACAATCACCACCAATAATGTCTCCAGTAGAATCACCGAGACACAGCATTATTTTGCAGCCTCCCGTGGCAGATTTTGTGCAACAACCAGCCTTTATCTTGGGACAAGTAAGATTTTCTTTTAACTGAGACTTTATTTTTTTTTTAAACTTCTTTTTAATTTCCCCCTAAAACCAAAAAAAAGGTGCCACCATTTTCAATGGCTCCAATGCCAATGATAATACCACAACAACCACCACTACAGGTAACATCATCAACATCACAAGCTTCTACTTCACCGCCCTCTATAAGTGAGATATTGTTATCACAAACTATAGAACCAGAAGCTTTAACATTAACAGAAAATAATACATCACCCATAAAAGAACTTGCGGCTGCAGATGATATAACAACAATGACCAATAATACACAGCCAATACAGCAACATTCTAATAATAGTCCTAGCACCAGTTCTCCGGGTGCTAATGCTGCTGGTACTAGTGGTGCTGGTACTAGTGCTGCTGGTACTAGTGCTGCTGGTACTAGTGCTGCTGGTACTAGTGCTGCTGGTACTAGTGCTGCTGGTACTAGTGTTGCTGGTACTAGTGCGGCTGGTTTTAGTGTTTCTGGCACTTATTATTCTGGTCCCTCAACATCATCTTTCCCAACCTCCGGACCTTTGAGTTCCACTTGGAAAGAAGGTGAAAATTTACAATATAATCAAAATAATTCCTATTCTATAGAATTATTTGATACTATACCACCAGAAATGTATCAAGAACAGCAACAACCATCAAGTTCAACCCAAAACTCTGGAAATGATACAACTAAACACCATCAACAACAACATGGAGCAGAACATAAAGATGTTTCAATGCAAGACTTACTACAGCAACAATACAATCAATATTATCAACAATATCAGCAGCATCATTCTCTAATGCAGCAGCAGCAATCACAAAATGATCTTACTAATGCAACAACAGCAAAACACTTTAATACTTCAGTCTTTAGTGGTGATGAAGTTTCAACTATTGCCGAAACAGAGGCAGATTATAAGCCACCACCAAATCACACCTCGCCCCAACCCTCAACTTCGCAAAATACCAACAACAGTGAGCAAAATATCCATGTGCCAATATCTCATTTAATGGCTGGCAATGAATATCCATCATTACAAAAGCAGCCACCAACTGCCATTGTACAAAGTTTTGCTCCGGTTTATGTGCAGACCTCTCAACAACCACAATCCGGGAATGATATCTATCAGGAGTATGTACAAAATCCTTATAATTTAACATTGCAACAACAAGCAGAAACTTCTCAAGGAAATCAAACAACAAATAAAACAATGTCAACAACATTAACATCCGTGAAACAACATCAAGAACATTTAAGGGAACTGCAAAGACAATATCAACAGCAGCATCAGTCGCAGCAGCAAACCCAGTCGCCGCAGCGGCAACAACATCAACCGCCGCAGCAACAACAATCACAACATTTACCTTCAGAAGCATTTAATACTCCTGCCAATTATTTTACATCCACAATAGATCCCAACTCTATACCACCTGGTTCTGAAATGTTGTTTGGACAACCTTAAAATATATAAAAAAAAAAATATAAAAATTTCCAAATTTTCTTCTACTTTTTCTAATTTGCAACATTTTTTAAAAATTTTGAATAGATTTTAAATAGTTTTTAAATAATTTTTCAATAACTTAGATTTTATAATAAACTTTGTTATGATAACTAAGTTTTTTTAAATAAACTTTGTTATTATAACTTAGTTTTAATAATAAACTTTGTTATCATAACTAAGTTTTTGTAATAAAATTTTTATCGATAACTTTGTTATTTATTAACTTTGTTATCATAACTAAGTTTTTCTAGTAAATTTTAATATCGATAACTGAGTTTTAATAGACACATTTAACATAAATAACTATCGAGCACTAAGTTTTTAAAGAAAATTTGTCGATAACTAAGTTTTTATAGAAAACTTTGTTATCCATAACTATTTTTTTTTTTTTGAAAAATTAAATTTTTTAAATTTTTGAATAGTTTTAAAATAATTTTTCCATAACTAAGTTTTTGTAATAAACTTTGTTATGATAACTAAGTTTTTTACAAAAAACTTTGTTATCATGAAAAAAGCATTGTTATGATAACTAAATTTTTATCATAAACTTTGTTATAATAACTAAGTTTTTATAAAAAAATATCGATAAATAATAATTTAATAATATATAATTTACTTTGCTATCATAACTAAGTTTTTATGACAAAATTTTGTATCATAACCAAGTTTTTATAATAAGCTTTGTTATCGCAACTAAGTTTTTCAAGAAAACTTTAATATCGATAACTGAGTTTTAATAGACGAATTTAATATCAATAACTATCGAGAACTAAGTTTTTAAAGAAAATTTTTCGATAACTAAGTTTTTATAGAAAACTTTGTTACACATAACTACATTTTTTTTTTAAATTAAATATCGATAATGTTTTTATAGAAAACTTAAATGTAAGCTTTAATATCGATAACAAAGTATTAACAGAAAACTTAAGTATCAATAACTGAGTTTTTTTAAAAAACTTAAACATCGATAACTTAGTTTTTATAGAAAACATAAATTTCGATAAATAAGTTTTAGAGAACAATTAAACTTCGACAAACATTTTTTTGTAGAAATTTGAATTATCGATAACAAAAAAAAGTTTTTATAATAAAATTTGTTATCATTACTAAGTTTCTTACAAACTTTGTTATCGATAACTAAATTTTGTTATTGATAGCAAAATTTTTATTGAAAACTGTGTTATCGATAACTAAGTTTTTATAGACAACTTTGTTTTCGATAACAAAATTTTTATTGAAAACTGTGTTATCGATAACTAAGTTTTTATAGAAAACTTTGTGAAGACTTTGTTATCGATAACTTAGGTTTTATAGAAAACTTTGTTATCGATAACTAAGATTTTATAGAAAACTTTGTTATCGATAACTAAGTTTTTATAGAAAACTTTGTTATCGATAACTACGTTTTTATAGAAAATATTGTTATCGATAACTAAGTTTTTATAGAAACCGTTGTTATCGATAACTAAGTTTTTATAGAATTTTTGTTATCGATAACTAAGTTTTTTTTAGAATTTTTTTTTGTCGATTACTAAGTTTTTATACAAAACTTTGTTATCAATAACTAAGTTTTTATAGAAAACTTTGCTATCGATAACTAAGTTTTTATAGAAAACTTTGCTATCGATAACTTAATTTTTATAGAAAACTTTGTTATCGATAACTAAGTTTTTATAGAATATTTTGATGCCGATAACTGAGTTTTTATAGAACACTTTGTTATCGACTACTGAAATTTTATAGAAACCTTTGTTATTGATAACTAAGTTTTTATAGAAAACTTTGCTATCTATAACTAAGTTTTTATAGAAAACTTTGTTATCGATAAATAAGTTTTTACGAAAAACTTAAATATCGATAACTAAGTTTTTAAAGAAATCAAAAATATCGATAAATAGGCTTTTATAGTAATGAACTTTGTAATGAACTTTGTAATTGTTACTAGGTCTTAAACAAATTTTGCTATCGATATTTCAGTTTTGTTATCGATAACTAAGTTTTTATAGAAAACTTTGTTTTCGATAACTTAGTTTTTAGAAAACTTTATTACCGATTACAAAGTTTTTATCGAAAATTTTGTTATCGATAACTTAGTTTTCATAGAAAACTTTGTTATCGATAACTTAGTTTTCAGAAAACTGTGTTATCGATAACTTAGTTTTCATAGAAAACTTTGTTTTCGATAACTTAGTTTTCAGTAAACTTTGTTATCAATAACTTAGTTTTCATAGAAAACTTTGTTATCGATAACTAAGTTTTTAAAGAAAACTTTGCTTTCGATAACTTAGTTTTTATAGAAAACTTTGTTATTGATAACTAAGTTGTCACAAAAAACTTTGTTATCGATAATTTTGTTATGATAACTAAATTGTTATAGAAAACTTTTTTATCGGCAATATTGTTATCGATAACTTCCTATTAATTAAAATAAACATATTTAAAAATGTTGCAAATTTCGAGAACGTTTATTAAATTATATATATATCAGAAAAACTTTTTTTTAGTTAAACCAATCTTTATAAAAGAGTAACGCTAAAGTTTAATGGATACTAATCCTAATCCCTTAGGGGATGATTTGTTTAGGCAAATAATTTTATGTTTAATTGGTGGTTTTTGTTATCACACATTCCACCATTTTGTTGTTTAGTACGTCTTTATTTTTTTTTTTAATTTAGTTCAATTAAGTAACAAAAACCTTTATTGCTACAAAAAAATATATATGGGGGTTTTCGTGTCAACTGACACAACTTTTGAAACCGATGTCTTCCGATCGGGATGAAATTTGCACCAAGGTTAGTCCTATTGGATAGTAGTTCAGACACAATTTTTCAGCGAGATCGGTCAAGGACTCTCTGAGTTAGAGGGGGTCGAAATTTGACATTTTGGCCAAAGAGGTGTTTATTCTGATCCATGTAACTTCTTAGCTATTGTTTTTAGCAAAATGTGTCCCAAAGAGTTTAGATAGCTATTTCTTCAGTCTTTCGAAAAAAAATTATAAAAAAAATAAAAAAAAAATTTTTGATTTTTTTTCTTAAAAATCTAAAACTTTTTTGACTTTTTCCTCAAATTGGGCCCTTTTTTTTTTTTTTTTTTTTGATTCAAAAAAAAGCTTAGGTCTTTTCCTTTAAGAGCTATGGGGTCGCTTAGTGGGATGCGAGTGGGATATCTATGAAAAAATTATTTTTTTAACTTTGGAACACAAAAAACGGTTCTTCAATTTGCACTATTAGGCGTGGGATAGCTAACCAGTTTTCGATTTCGATCCGCGATACCCTCTAATTTTTATAGGTTCGAAAAAGAAAGCATGAGCCAAAAAATAAGGGCGGTGGGGTGGGGCCATATGGCCCCCCATCGGGGTCAAAGTTGGGCGTAAAGAGGTAAAATCCTCAAAAAGCCCCAAAAATGCCCTAGAAACGCCCCTGGAGGGGTGCAATGTGAGACGAACCTCCAATAATTTTCTGCCCCCAACATTTTTCTTGAACATACCTTACCCCTATTTCCACTTCCTATGGGGGCTCCCATACAAAACATTTTTAAAAAATTTTATCCTACCATTCTAACTTACCCTAAAGTGCCCCAAGTGGAGCCAAATGTATGACCGACCCCCATTATTTTATTAATTCCAACATTTTTTGCGAACACACCTACAATGTATCTTTAACCCTTAAGGTGGTCCCCATACATTTCTTTTATTTTTTATAAATTTGTTTTATTAAACCAGCTCCTACCGCCCCTACCGTGCCTCCTAGAGAGGCAAAAATTATGACCAACCCCCATTATTTTTTAGTTACCAACATTTTGTCCGAACATAATAACACCCTATCTCCACTCCTTAAGGGGCTCCCATACGTTATAAAAACATTTTTTTTTAAAAACTAATAAAAAAATAAAAAAAAATGTATGGGGACCCCCTTAAGAGTTGAAAATAAAGGGTAGGTATATTCTGAAAAAATTTTGGAGATGAAAAAATATTGGGGGTCGGTCATATATTTTACTTCTCTAGGGGCACCCTATGGACAGTTAGAGCGGTAGGAGCAAATTTTATAAAAATGTCATTTTGTATGGGAGCCCCCTTAGGAAGTGGAAATAGAGGTTAGGTATATTCAAGAAAATTGTTAGGGGCAGAAAATTAATAGAGGTCGGTCTCACATTGCACCCCTCCGTGGGCAGTTCTAGGGCAGTTGTGGGGCTTTTTGAGGATTGTAACCTCTTTACGCCCAATTTTGACCCCGATGAGGAGCCATATGGCCCAACCCCACCGCCCTCATTTTTTGGCTCGTGCTTTCTTTTCTGAACCTATAAAAATTAGAGGGTGTCGCGGATCGAAATCGAAAACTGGTTAGGTATCCCACGCCTAATAGTGCAAATTGAAGAACCGTTTTTTGTGTTCCAAAGTTAAAAAATAATTTTTTCATAGATATCCCACTCGCATCCCACTAAGCGACCCCATAGCTCTTAAAGGAAAAGACCTAAGCTTTCTTTTGAATCAAAAAAAAAAAAAAAAAAAAGGGCCCAATTTGAGGAAAAAGTCAAAAAAGTTTTAGATTTTTAAGAAAAAAAATCAAAAATTTTTTTTTTATTTTTTTTATATTTTTTTTTCGAAAGACTGAAGAAATAGCTATCTAAACTCTTTGGGACACATTTTGCTAAAAACAATAGCTAAGAAGTTACATGGATCAGAATAAACACCTCTTTGGCCAAAATGTCAAATTTCGACCCCCTCTAACTCAGAGAGTCCTTGACCGATCTCGCTGAAAAATTGTGTCTGAACTACTATCCAATAGGACTAACCTTGGTGCAAATTTCATCCCGATCGGAAGACATCGGTTTCAAAAGTTGTGTCAGTTGACACGAAAACCCCCATATATTTATATAAAAACACACATAATTTGCAATTATGCCCTGAGGTGTGTTTTCTAGTTTTTAAATATGAAAGAAAATTTAATAAAAAAAATAATTGAAAATTGTTTATCATATACATACCTAATTTATACACATAATTATTACAAAATTAACAAAAAAAAATCTATGTCAATCTGTATATAACTTATATAAAAAAGAAATTAAATAAATAAATCTATATCGAAAAATTATTAAAAAATATATTTATTGAATTATAGCTGTTAGAAGGACCATTAAAGTTTTTAATGGTCCTTTGAATGGAGTTTTGAACCATTGTCAGATCAACAGAAAATTTTAAAAATGTTTTTTAATTTTTCTTGCTTTCTTTTTTTAATTTTATTCTGAATTTTCCCAAATTTTTTGGATTTTTTTTATTTTTCAACTTGTTTTGCTGATTTATCTGATTTTTTGGTCCTTCGAACCGTGTATCGGTTATCTGTTTTACCTCACCTTTTATTACTGTATTAGAATTTCCTTAGTTTTTCGAATTTCGAATTTATTTTCGTATTTTTCTAGATTTTTTTGGATTTTTTTTTTTTTTAACTTTTATGATATTTTAGTGTTTTTACGAATTTTTCTGAATTTTCCAACATTTTCCAAAATCCCCAAAATTTTTGAAATTTTTCAGATTTTTCCATATATATATTTTTTAATTTTTTCAAAACTGATCTTTTAAATTTTTTAGCATTCTAAATTTTCCAAAATCCCCAAAACTTTAAGAATTTTTGAGATTTTTCTATACGAAAAATATCTCAGAATCTGAGAATATTTCTGTATGAAAATGTCTGAGAATCTGAGAATTTTTCTATATGAAATGTCTCAGAATCTGAGAATATTTCTATATGAAAATGTCTCAGAATCTGAGAATTTTTCTATATGAAAAATGTCTCAGAATCTGAGAATTTTTCTATATGAAAAATGTCTCAGAATATGAGAATTTTTCTATATGAAAAATGTCTCAGAATCTGAGAATATTTCTGTATGATAAAAATGTCTGAGAATCTGAGAATTTTTCTATATGAAAAATTTCTCAGAATCTGAGAATTTTTCTATATGAAAAATGTCTCAGAATCTGAGAATTTTTCTATATGAAAAATGTCTCAGAATCTGAGAATTTTTCTATATGAAAAATGTCTC